>JALPQD010000059.1:6687533-7178144 GCA_023101885.1 Typhlomys cinereus | reverse complement strand
AGACAAACTGCAAAAGAAAATCAACAAACCACAATCCAGAACTCAGAGACTCTATATCATCCACATAGAAACTAAGCCAACCTATCCCCCCCATCCTGAAGCTTGGGAATTTGCAGAAGAGGGGGCGGTAAGATTGTAAGAGCACAAGGAGGGGGGCAGGGGAGCAATGATTTGAAGAGTCTCCACACTAGTTAGGGGCTGAAGCAATATAACAGGACTTTGCTGCCCTGCGCCATATCCATCACATATTGACATCACAAAGTCTAACATCGGCTAAAGGCACCAAGATCCTTGGAGGTAAGGGATTGATGGCCACAGTAGTGTTCCTATGCTTAAGGGGAACACGAGAAAGGGTTCAGGGAAATGCCACTGGGTCCTTGTCGTCATCGGAAAGGAGGACCAAGAGGAGAGTTAGGCATACACAATAAAGGACTCTCTGGGAATTGGGGGGGAGGCACTGGGAGACGGGGAGGGAGGGAAGGGGAGCAGGGGGTTCAGGGGGAGGAGGAGGGGAGAGGGAACTGGTCTACCTATTAAGTTTGTATGAGCGGAAATAATAAAAAATGTTAAAAAAAAAGAATGAATAGATGAAAAAAAAAAAGTAGAGAGTCTGTTTTACACAAGAGGAGACTAAAGAAACCCAATAGCCAAATGCACAATTCTTGCTAATATGCAGGTGAGGAAAAAAAGTTAGGAGATCAAAATAGAAGTTGGGGAAATTTGAATATAGATTTTGTATTGGGTAATCCATTGCATCAGTGTTGAAGTTCTTGAGTATCATAGTCACAATTTGGCTGTGTAAGAGAGAGTCCTTATTGGGAGATTCATGCTAAAAGATGAATGGGCAAAGAATAGCATCTGCAATCTATTTTCAAATTCCATTAAAAAAAGTAGAGTATCAGAGGGAGGATCCAGAGGGAAGTTTGTCATCCATACAAAGGATGCTCCAGGAATGGGAGGGGAGGGGGCACTGGGAGAAAAGGAGGGAGGGGAGGAAAGGAAGGGGAAAAGGGGGGAGGGAGCAAGGAGATCCAGGAGGGGTGGGGGGGGAATGGTGTACTTATCAACATTGTATGAATGTCAACCACCTAGAACTAGGCCAGCCAAATCTCTCCCCATCCTGAAGCTCGCAGGGAAATTTGCTGGAGGTGGGGAGGTAAGATTGTAAGAGCACAAGGATGGGAGAGAGTAATGATATGCAAGACACTCCACACAAGTTAAGGGCCGAAGCAATCATAATTGGACTTTGCATGCCCACGCAATGAACCAACACACTATTGACCCACAAAGTCTAGCATTTGCTAAAGGCACCAAGATCCTAGGAGGCAAAGGATTGACAGCCACAGTAGTGTTCCTATGCTTAAGGGGAACACAGGAAAGGGTTCAGGAAAATGCCACTGGGTCCTTGTATGTCATCGGAGAGGAGGGCCCAGAGGAGAGCCTGGCATGCACATTAAAGGATTCTCTGGGGATTGGGGGGGAGGCATGGATGGGGGATGGGGAGAGAGGGGTGAGGGGAGGGGGAGCAGGGGGGTCGGGGAGAAGGAGGAGGGAAGGAGGGAACCGGTGTATCTACTTAGTTTGTATGAGCGAAAATAATAAAAAAATGTTTAAAAAATTGTATGAGTGGAAGAAATAAAAAAAAAGAAAAAAAAAAAAAGTAGAGTGTGGCTTATAAGGGAGGGGGAGAGAATATCTGACAAAATGTTAGTAACTGACAATTCTGAGTGAAGGGGTGTGATGCAATTCATTGTACTTAAAATTTTACAAAGTAAAAAGATGCAGAGGAATGCAAAGCCCTGGAAAGTCTCATCCTCCAGGCAAAGTTTACAGTAAGAGATGAACAAATAAAATCTTTAAACCTTGTGCAGTAAATTATTACTGGTCTTTGGCAAGCATCAGTTAACAAATTTGAAGAAAATGCTAAGTAAGTGGCAGGTTTAGTTTAGTGAGTCTCCCAAGGGTGTCTTTTTCTAGATAAGTTTTAATAGCCACACATGCCAAATTGGGCAAATGAGAGTGGATCTACAGTTGACGAACACTGAGCAGTCCAAGTCACAGTTGGAGGCCACCCATGCAGTCTTTTCTCTTTTAATTCTCATATACATGCCTCCCTTTGCATTGGTCCTTCTCAGCTGTTTATGTCTAATTCATTCCTCTTTCCAATGTGAATTTTTCAGTGTCTATCAAGTAGCCTGTTTTTGTCCCACCCCAGCCAGTGGGTCCTCCCCCACTCTAACTAGAAAAAAGGTAATTTTACATCTACAGCCTGGCATGCAATGCTGTTGTGTGTATGTGTAAGTGTGAGTGTTATACAACGGCTGGGATTGAGGTTGGCTGAAAAATTTTCCTATAAAATGTGATACCTGAACTAGTAGAAGGTAGAGAAAGGAAGGAAAGACCAGCAGATGGGCTTGATGGGTGACATGCCTGCTTATAAATATGAGTTTGATCTGCAGAAGCTTGTGTGGTAAAGGAAGAATGACTTTTGAAAGTTGTCCTCTGACCTCCACATATGTGCCATGGCATGCATATTCAACCCTTTCTCTCTTTCTCTCCCTCTTATAAATAAAATGCTTGTTTAAAAGAAAGTAGAAGTGTGAATGTCTTTACAAAATGTGACAGAAGAATGAAAACAAAAAGCAGCAGCTGGCTAATCAATTTATCTGAAGTATGAAACATGATTTACTGTTCCAGAATGTCTGCAGGATTTTTTTCTCCTCCCAGCCTCCTTTATAGTTCTTGGGTTTTGCCTTTGTTCATTGACAGCAATCTAATGACTGCTTTCTTCATATATGAGTCAAATAGTCGTATAAAAACTGATTAAATATTTTCTAATTATTATTGACAAGAATTATCATGGTTGGCTAGTGTAGGTAAATCAAAACTTATATTTTGAAGCTGTGGACTAAAATGATGCCAATTTTTTTTAGCACATAGCTTTTCAGAATCATAAGGTGCGGAAACAGAAAAAAAGGAATTCAGGGAATGGTGGCGAAGAAAGAGTAGAGCAAATCAAATGAAAAAACCTGTTAGAGGAAAAGAAAAAGAGAAAGTAAGGAAGGAGAAAATGACGAGGCGAGGGATTTTAGGACATAAGGCAAAGTTTGGAGGCAGGCAAGCCAGTCAGACCAAAAGAAAGAGAAACAGAGGGGAAGGCGGAGGGGAAGGGGGAGGGAGGAGGGGAGATTGGAGGGGGGGGGACGGGAGAAGATGAGGGGGGGAGGAAGGGGAGGAGGAAGAAGAGGGAGGGAAGGGAGGGAGACGAGAGGGGGAGAAGGAGAGGAAGAGGGGGGGAGAAGAGGAAAGGGAGAGCGGAGGAGTATGACGTCAAGTAGCTGAACGAGAGCAAATTGTGAGTGAGGAAAGAAAAGACGCGAGAAAGCGAGGTTTCTTTTCATTCTTTTTCGATTCATCAATTCACTCATAAGAGAAGTTTTTCATCGGAGGAGGAGAGAAAGGAAAAGTAGGAATCTAAATACTTCAGCTAAAAGATAAAGAAGCAGGGAAGACAAACCATCATAGCACTTGAGTCTGAGGCACATGCTACAACGTGCGTTGACACTCTGAATACGCAGGAACTAAGTCCATGGATGTTATAGCGGTATACACGCGGTTGATAACGACACCCAGCATCGTGTACTGAATCAACATAAACACCACCCGATGGAGGAACCCTTCACTGCACTGGCTTGTCCCGAACCTTCCGCCCATTTTGGGCACAAAAGTGACAGTCGAAACCCCAATTCATTTGATTTGAACTAAGGGTGATTGTACAATACGATGAGATGATGAAGAAGGTGACTCATGTAGGCGAGCGTCGACGGACGCGTGGTAGGAGGGTTAGTGGTAGGATGCTCGAGAGATACGGGAGAGAGGATGAGATACTAAGCGAAGGCACAGCAGCCACAACAGGAAAAAGAGTAGAGAAGGAACGAGAGGGCGAAAGGAGGAAAGACCGAAGAGAGGGTCATGGAAGAGAGAGAGCAAAACAGCAGGGAGAGAGCAGGGAGGAGCGGGGCAGTAGAGGAAAAGGACAGAGGGAGAAGGAACACAGACAAGAGTGAGTAGCAAATGCCAGCGAGGGACAAGGAGTAGCTAGCGAGGGAGGAGGAGCGGCAGCAGGAGGCAGGGGAGAACCAAAGGAGGAGGCCAGGAGGGGGATTGCGCGGAGCGACGCGGCGAGCCCTAGACAGCCAGGAGGAGGAGACGAGAGGCAGATGAGCGAGAGACGCGAACCTCACGCTACGCATCGTCACTCCTCCGTACCTCAGGGCGTTCTTACGGCTCTTCTCAGTTTCTCCAGGCAAAACACACACACAACACACACATCGAAAATAAGTTACCTTCACACTGCTCCGCATTTTGACTAACACACGAAATCCACATCCTAATATTCGGCAGCTACTACCACCAAGATCTCAAGCAAGAACCGACACAAGCATTCGTTATCCGCCAATTCACTAGACGACATCATACTCAACTGCACATAGACAGTACAACGCAACTCCGATCATAACATCAATCACAGCTTGGATTGAGGCATCACTCTGGGTGCTGACATTTAAATATTTTGCACTGATTGGATATATAGAGTCTGAGTTCATTCTTATGTGGCTAAAAATAGGCCAAGGAGCAGTTAGACCATCCAAATAAATATGTAGTATGAGAAGAAACAAGAGAGAGGAGACCTTTATAGAAGACACAGAACAAAGTGGCTAAGAAGTTTTATACAAGAAAATGCTAATCCACATGCAAAACGCTGAAATTCCAATAATAATATCAGATCTTTCATTGAAAAGCATGGGAATAACATATTTCAGGTCCTGAATATAAATAATCATCAGCCAATTAAAAAATCATCTCTTACAATTAATAAAGAAATAAGAGTATCTCATATAAGCATAATTAAGACAACAATGATAACCAAGAGCAACATGAAATTTCTTAAAGAAGAAAAACAGTATAATATACATGAATACAGGAAAGAGTGTTTCATGAAAGAAATAGATGGACAACACAGCAAACCAGCAAAACCCTCTAAAGGGGAAGAGGAAAAGAATCACAAATAATGCAATTAACCACAATTAACAAAATCATAGGAAATGGTAAGCTCCTATCAATAAGAACCTTAAATGAAAATGACCTTAACTTACCAATTAAGGACGCAAATTAGCTATATCTAAAGAACCGCCAACACAGGCAACCTATTGTATGCAGAAAATTCATTTAGCTTGCAAAGATGTCCAAAAACTAAGTCAAACAAGGTAAAGCCTACTAAGATAAAAGAAGACATAAACAAGCTGATGTAGTAATTCCTGTATCTGATAAAGTAGACTTAGAGCCAAAACTACTTAAAAGATATAAAGAAGGCCACTAGATATTTTAAAAGTAAGCAATTCGCCAAGAAGATATAGGAACTTAAATATTTACACATCAAATCTTAAGGCTTCCATATTCATTTAAAAAAAAAACAAATGATATTTTAAAAGTCATAGATCCTGCTAGGAAAATAGTGGGAAACTTCAATTGCTCACTCTGTATTTATATCAGGTCTTATAAACTGAATTTAGCAAAGAAACCAGAGCTAAATTATGTATCGAGCAAGTGTTTTTAGCAGTATGTACAAAATATTTTGTCCAACATATAGGGAACAAGTATTCTTCTCACCAGCACATGGAATCTATCCTAAAATTTATGACATTGAGTGCCACAAAGCAAGTATGAACAAAATTTTTAAAAAATTAACTATTTAGGCTGGGGAGAGAGATGGTGCTGAGAGTTAAGACTCTGTCTTTTAAGTAGAGGTCCTGAGTTTGGATCCCAGGTCCCAGTAAAAAACGCCAGGCAGAAATGGTGGAGGCAGCACTGTACCCGCCCTGTTGGTTGGGAGTCTAGGAAATTCCAGAATGAAGCAAGGAGGTAGAAGCAATCTAGGATAATTCTGTAAGTCACACTTTGTCCTCCAACGGGACACACAGTGCCTCTATTTGAGCATACACATGCACACATGCACGCACACCACACACACACACACACACACACACACACACACAGTGTAAAATACATATAAAAAAGAAAAATTGTTTAAAAAGGTATCTATGGTCAGTATGGTAGAACATTTCTGTAATCCCAATATTTGAGAGGATGAGGCAGAAGAACTTTGAATTCAAGGTCAAGAGAGAGAGAAAAAAAGAGAGACAGAGAGAATGGTTGGGTTATAAAGAAGTTAGGTAAAAGATTCCTATGAGGACTGAACTCAGTTAATATAACAAAATGGCAATGAAAAGAACTTTATGGGCAAAAGAAACAGTATATGCAAAGTGTCTGTGAGTGGAACACAGCAAAGATAGTCCTGCAAGGATACAGCAGAGAGATGCAGAGTGTGGGGCTAGCTGAAGCTGGAGAGAAAGGAGATCAGAGGATGCAGAGCCCAGAACCTCCACTCATTCTACCATTGGTCACCGCGGTGAACCATGAGGCACCATTTTCCTTGATAAAGGCGCTGGCCTTTCCAAGAAAAAACGAAGAAAAGAGCTGCCTTCACTTTACTCACTCTCCTAACTCCTGATACTATTAGAGAAGGATTGCTGTGAAGAGCAGAACTTTAAGATATTGGGAGGATATAGAGGCAGCCTAACAACAAATTAAGTACAAAATGAATATCAGACATTATCAATTTTAAAATACGACAAGTTATTTGAGCTAAGGAGATGGCTCAGCAGTTAAAGTGCTTGCTGCACAAGCAAAAGAACCACAGTTGAGATCCCCAGATCCTACCTAATGCCTGGTAGAGAAGCTAGAATTCCCACAGCAAGGTGGCTTTCAGACTAGTCCTCTGGAAGAGTTCTGGATTTAGACATCTAGTCTCAAAACAGTAAGGTGGAAGAGTGATCAACAATAATCTTGATAGCAACCTCAGGCCTGCACATACATGGACACTTACATGCATACAAACCAGCACATACACATGTACTCACCCATATGTGTATCCTACACATACATACATATACATAAAAATGAGAGAGAGAGAAGAGAGAGAGGAAGAAAGAAAAAAGAAAGAAAGGAAAAGAAAGAAAGAAGAAAGAAAGGAAAAGAAAGAAGAAGAAAGAAAGAAAGAAGAAAGAGAAAGAAAGAAAAGAAAGAAAGAAAAAAAGAAAAAAGAAAGAAAAGAAAAGAACGAAAGAAAAGAAAAAGAAAGAAAGAAAAGAAGAGAAGAAAGAAAAGAGAAGAAAGAAGAAGAAAGAAAGAAAGAAAAAGAAAAGAAAGAAAGAAAAGAAAGAAAAGAAAAGAAAGAAAGAGTTACAAGTTTATCTTTCAAATTCAGCGAGGACTCTAAACCAAAGCCGTCTACTTTGGAATTTGCTCCTAGCATACTCTTGCAGTTATACTGTGGAAGAAAGAAAGAAAGAAAGAAAGAAAGAAAAAGAAAAGAAAGAAGTAAAAGAAAGAAGAAAAAGAAGAAGAAGAAAAGAGTGAGCAAGAGGAGGGGAGGGAAGGAGAGAAGAGGGAAGGAGAGAGGAGGGAAGAAGGGAAGGAAAGAGAAGAGAGGGGAGGGGAGGGAAGGAAGGGGATGGGAAGGAGGGGAGGGGAGAGAAGGGAGAGGAGGGGAGGGGAGGGGAGAGAGAGGAGGGAGGGAAAAAGGGAAAAAGGGAAGGGAAAGAAATTTTTTTGTTCAGCACCTATATGATTCTGAAAAGCTATGTGCCTAAAAAAAATTGGCATCATTTTAGTCCACAGCTTCAAAGGATAAGTTTTGATTTACCTACACTAAGCCAACCATGATAATTCTTGTCAATAATAATTAGAAAATATTTAATCAGTTGTTTATACAGACATATTTGACTCATATATGAAGAAAGCAGTCATTAGATTGCTGTCAATGAACAAAGGCAAAACACCAAGAACTATAAAGGAGGCTGGGAGGAGAAAAAAATCCTGCAGACATTCTGGAACAGTAAATCATGTTTCATACTTCAGATAAATTGATTAGCCAGCTGCTGCTTTTTGTTTTCATTCTTCTGTCACATTTTGTAAAGACATTCACCTTCTCTACTTTCTTTTTAAAGCATTTTATTTATGAGAGGGAGAGAAAGAGAGAAAGGGTTGAATATGCATGCCATGGCACATATGTGGAGGTCAGAGGACAACTTTCAAAAGTCAATTCTTTCCTTTACCACATAAGCTTCTGCAGATCAAACTCATATTTATAAGCAGGCATGTCACCCCGAGCCATCTTGCTGGTCTTTCCTTCCTTTCTACCTTCTACTAGTTCAGGTATCACATTTTATAGGAAAATTTTTCAGCCAACCTCAATCCCAGCCGGTTGTATAACACTCACACTTACACATACACACAACAGCATTGCATGCCAGGCTGTAGATGTAAAATTACCCTTTTTCTAGTTAGAGTGGGGAGGACCCACTGGCTGGGGTGGGACAAAAACAGGCTACTTGATAGACACTGAAAAAATTCACATTGGAAAGAGGAATGAATTATGACATAAACAGCTGAGAAGGACCAATGCAAAGGGTAAGGCATGTATAATGAGAATTAAAAGAGAAAAGACTGCATGGGTGGCCTCCAACTGTGACTTGGACTGCTCAGTGTTCGTCAACTGTAGATCCATCTCATTTGCCCAATTTGGCATGTGTGGCTATTAAAACTTATCTAGAAAAAGACACCCTTGGGAGACTCACTAAACTAAACCTGCCACTTACTTAGCATTTTCTTCAAATTTGTTAACTGATGCTTGCCAAAGACCAGTAATAATTTACTGCACAAGGTTTAAAGATTTTTATTTGTTCATCTCTTACTGTAAACTTTGCCTGGAGGATGAGACTTTCCAGGGCTTTTGGCATTCCTGCTATCTTTTTACTTTGTAAAATTTTAAGTACAATGAATATGCATCACACCCTTCACTCAGAATTGTCAGTTACTAACATTTTGTCAGATATGCTTCCTCCCTCCCTTATAAGCCACACTCTACTTTTTTTTCTTTTTCTTTTTTTTTATTTCTTCCACTCATACAATTTTTTAAACATTTTTTATTATTATTTCCGCTCATACAAACTAAGTAGATACACCGGTTCCCTCCTTCCCTCCTCCTTCTCCCCGACCCCCCTGCTCCCCCTCCCCTCACCCCTCTCTCCCCATCCCCCAGTGCCTCCCCCCCCAATCCCCAGAGAATCCTTTAATGTGCATGCCAGGCTCTCCTCTGGGCCCTCCTCTCCGATGACATACAAGGACCCAGTGGCATTTTCCTGAACCCTTTCCTGTGTTCCCCTTAAGCATAGGAACACTACTGTGGCTGTCAATCCTTTGCCTCCTAGGATCTTGGTGCCTTTAGCAAATGCTAGACTTTGTGGGGTCAATAGTGTGTTGGTCATTGCGTGGGCATGCAAAGTCCAATTATGATTGCTTCGGCCCTAACTTGTGTGGAGTGTCTTGCATATCATTACTCCTCCCATCCTTGTGCTCTTACAATCTTACCCTCCCCACTTCCGCAAATTTCCCTGAGCTTCAGGATGGGGAGAGATTTGGCTGGCCTAGTTCTAGGTGGTTGACATTCATACAATGTTGATAAGTACACCATTCCCCCCCCACCCCTCCCTGGATCTCCTTGCTCCCTCCCCCCTTTTCCCCTTCCTTTCCTCCCCTCCCTCCTTTTCTCCCAGTGCCCCCTCCCCTCCCATTCCTGGAGCATCCTTTAGTATGGATGACAAACTTCCCTCTGGATCCTCCCCTCTGATGACTCTACTTTTTTTAATGGAATAGTTTGAAAATAGATTGCAGATGCTATTTCTTTGCCCATTCATCTTTTAGCATGAATCTCCCAATAAGGACTCTCTCTTACACAGCCAAAGTGTGACTATGATACTCAAGAACTTCAACACTGATGCAATGGATTACCCAATACAAAATCTATATTCAAATTTCCCCAACTTCTAATTTTGATCTCCTAACTTTTTTTCCTCACCTGCATATTAGCAAGAATTGTGCATTTGGCTATTGGGTTTCTTTAGTCTCCTCTTGTGTAAAACAGACTCTCTACTTTTTTTTTTTTCATTCTATTCATTCTTTTTTTTTAACATTTTTTATTATTTCCGCTCATACAAACTTAATAGGTAGACCAGTTCCCTCCTCCCCTCCTCCTCCCCCTGAACCCCCTGCTCCCCTTCCCTCCCTCCCCGTCTCCCAGTGCCTCCCCCCCAATTCCCAGAGAGTCCTTTATTGTGTATGCCTAACTCTCCTCTTGGTCCTCCTTTCCGATGACGACAAGGACCCAGTGGCATTTCCCTGAACCCTTTCTCGTGTTCCCCTTAAGCATAGGAACACTACTGTGGCCATCAATCCCTTACCTCCAAGGATCTTGGTGCCTTTAGCCGATGTTAGACTTTGTGATGTCAATAGTGTGATGGATATGGCGCAGGGCATGCAAAGTCCTGTTATGATTGCTTCAGCCCTAACTAGTGTGGAGACTCTTCAAATCATTGCTCCCCCCATCCTTGTGCTCTTACAATCTTACCGCCCCCTCTTCTGCAAATATCCCTAAGCTTCAGGATGGGGGGAGATTAGGTTGGCTTAGTTCTATGTGGATGATATAGAGTCTCTGAAGTTCTGGATTGTGGTTTGTTGATTTTCTTTTGCAGTTTTGCTGCTCCTGCAATGCCCTTCACTCCATCCTGATGGGCCCTGTATGTCACCCCCTCTTCAGAGACAAAAAACTGTTAAACTGGAGTCTTGTTATAATAGCACATTCAAGGGTAGATGTAATAAAAGCAGGAAACCTCGGTTAGGGAGGGATCAGTCACCCATTTGCAAAATGATCACTTTTCATCTGCCAGACTATATGCCCTCCCCTTCTGGTGAGATCATACCCCCTCAGTTGTACATGATCAGGAACAACGTCTGTCAACTTAACCAGGTGTCACATTATTTACTTGCATTCCTTGGAGGCCGATTTTCTCTGCTGTAACATGGTCCCCTCTCTACTTGTGTCTGGTGTGGCCCTCCAACCCCATCTCTTCTGTTCACAATCCTTGCAATTACTGTATTACATAGGTTTGCCCTTGAGTGTCTCAATGTGGTGAGTTTGGTACTAGGAGCCACCTATTAGGGAGTACATATGGCGATTAACTTTCTGGGTTTGGGATACTTCACTTAATATGATTGTTTCTAATGACATCCATTTCCCAGCAAATTCCAGTAATTCATCATTTTTGATGGCTGAGTAGTACTCCGTTGTATAGATGTACCACAGTTTCCTTATCCACTCGTCAACTGTTGGACATTTAGGTTAATTCCATGACTTTGTTATTGTAAACAGTGCTGCTATGAACATGGTCGTGCTTGTGCTATCGATGTAAACCTCTGCTGCATGGGGGGTTATTCCCAAAAGTGGAATAGCAGGGTCATATGGCATTTCAATCTTTAATTTCTTTAAGAATCTCCAGACGGCTCGCCAGAGTGGCTGTATGAGCCTGCATTCCCACCAGCAATGTAGCAGAGTTCCCCTCTCTCCCCATCCTCTTCAGCACTTGTTGTTTGTATTGTGGATTTTTGCCATCCTGACCGGGGTGAGATGATATCTCAGGGAGGTTTTGATTTGCATTTCCCTGATGGCTAAAGAAGTGGAGCATTTTTTAAGATATTTGTTAGACATTTTAATTTCATTCCGGGTAAAGTTTCTTTTAAGTTCCAGGGCCCATTTTTTAATTGGGCCATTGGTTTCCTTGGTGTTTAATTTTCTAAGTTCTTTGTGCACTCTGGACAGTAGAGCTCTATCAGATATGTGGTTAGTGAAGATTTTCTCCCATTCTGTGGGTTGCCTTTGAGCTCCTGTTACAATCTCTTTATCTGAACAGAAGCTCTTTAATTTCACAAGATCCCAACTGTTGAGAGTTGGTAGCAATGACTGTGCCATTGGATGTCTGCTTAGGAAATGTTGGCCTAGCCCAATCAGCTCTAGGGAGTTCCCTATCCATTCAGTTATGATTTTTATAGTCTCTGGCCTGATATCAAGGTCCTTGATCCATTTGGAATTAAGTCTTGTACATGGTGACAAGTACGGGTCCAGCTTTAATCTTCTGCATGTGGAGATCCAGTTTTGCCAGCACCATTTGTTGAAGATGCTGTTCTTTTTCCATTGGATTCTTTGGGCCCCTTTCTCAAAGATCAAATGGCTGTATTTTTGTGGGCTTATATCTGGGTCCTCAACCCTTATCCATTGATCTGTGTGTCTATTTTGGAGCCAGTACCAGGCTGTTTTTATAACTATGGATTTGTAGTATAGACTAAGGTTCGGTATGGTAATACCTCCAGCTGTGTTTTTGTTACTCAGGATTGTCTTTGCTATCCTGGGTCTTTTGTGCCTTCATATGAATTTTGAGATTATTTGGTCAACTTCTTTAAAGAATTGCTTTGGGATTTTAATTGGTATAGCATTGAATTTGTATATTGCCTTTGGTAGGATGGTCATTTTTACGATGTTGATTCTGCCAATCCAGGAGCATGGGAGGTCTTACCACCTTCTGATGTCTTCAGCAATTTCTTTCTTTAGGGTTTTAAAGTTTTCATTGTAAAGGTCTTTTACCTCCTTGGTTAGGTTTATAGAAAGGTATTTCATTTTTTTAGGTGCTACAGTAAATGGGATTGTTTCTCTCAGGACTTTTTCACTTCTTTCATTCTGGGCATATAGGAAGGCCTCTGATTTTTGCACATTTATTTTGTATCCTGCCACCCTGCTGAACTTCTCAATTAGTTCCAGGAGCTTCCTGGTGGAGTTTTTGGGATCACTCAGGTATAAGATCATGTCATCTGCAAATAGGGATAGCTTGACTTCTTCCTTGCCGATTTGAATCCCTTTTATGTCCCTTTCTTGTCTTATGGGTTCAGCTAAGACTTCAAGTACAATATTGAATAGAAGTGGTGAGAGTGGACAGCCTTGTCTTGTTCCTGATCGAAGTGGAAATGCTTCCAATTATTCCCCATTGAGCATAATCCTTGCTGTGGGCTTGTTGTATACAGCTTTTATTATATTGATGAAAGTTCCTTCCATTCCTACTGTCTTTAGCGTTTTGATCATAAAAGGCTGTTGGATCTTGTCAAAGGCTTTTTCTGCGTCTATCGAGAGTATCATGTGGTCTTGGACTTTGGACTGGTTTACATGATGAATTACATTTATTGATTTTCGTATGTTAAACCAACCTTGCGTGCTGGGGATGAAGCCTACTTGGTCCCTGTGAATGATCTTTTTGATATGTTTTTGAATCCGATTTGCTAAGACTTTGTTGAGAATCTTTGCGTCTGTGTTCATCAGAGAGATCGGCCTATAGTTTTCTTTTTTAAGTGAATCTTTATTAGGTTTTGGGATTAAGACGATATCAGCTTCATAGAAGGAATTTGGTAGTGTTCCTTCATTTGCTATTTGATGGAACAGTTTAAGGAGTATTGGTGTTATTGACTCCTTAAATGTCTGGTAGAATTCTGTGCTGAATCCATCTGGCCCAGGACATTTTTTGGTGGGAAGATTCGAGATTACTTCTTCAATTTCCTTATATGTTATAGGGCCATTTAAGTAATTAACAACTTTCTGATCCAATTTAGGTAAGATATGTTTACTTAGAAATTCATCCATCTCTTGTGTGTTGTCAAACTTCACAGAGTATAAGTTTTTGAAATATGATGTTATAATTCTCTGGATTTCTTGGGTATCAATAGTGATTACTCCATGTTCATTTCTAATTTTGTTAATTTGGGTTTTCTCTCTCTTGCTTTTGGTTAATTTAGCTAGGGGTGTATCAATCTTATTGATTTTTTCAAAGAACCAGCTTTTTGACTGGTTGATTTTTTTCTATCATTTTCTTAGTCTCGATTTCAGATATTTCTCCCCTTATTTTGCTAATCTCCTCTCTTCTACTACTTTTGGGGTCAGATTGCTCAAGTTTCTCTAAAGCCTTAAGCTGCATCGTTATTTATTTCTGATGTTTCCATTTTTTTGATGTAGGCATTAAGAGCTATGAACTTACCTCTTAGGACAGCTTTCATTGTGTCCCAGAGATTTTGGTAAGTTGTATTTTCATTATCGTTCACTTTCAGGAAATCTTGAATTTCCTTTTTAATTTCTTCCTGAATCCAGTTCATTCAGTATCATATTGTTAAGTTTCCAGGGGTTAGTGTATTTTCTCTTGTTTGTTGTGTTGTGGATGTCCAGCTTCAGGCCGTGGTGGTCTGATAGGGCACAGGTTAGAATTTCAACTTTTTTGTATATGTGTAGATTCGTTTTGTGGCCCAATATGTGATCTATTTTGGAAAAAGTTCCATGTGCTGCTGAGAAAAATGTGTATTCTTTGGTGCGTGGGTGAAAAGTTTGATAGAGATTTGTAATGTCCATTTCTTTAAGGGTTTGATTAAGTTCCAAAGTGTCTCTGTTAACCTTTTGACCTGCTGATCTATCCCAAGTTGAGAGGGCGGTGTTGAAGTCCCCAAGAATTATCGTTTGGGGTTGATTTCTTGCTTTAGGTGCTGTAGGGTTTTCTTAATGAATGTGGAGGGGCCCGTATTGGGTGCATAAATGTTCAGTATTGTGAAGTCTTCCTGGTGAATTGTACCTGTGACTAAAATGTAGTATCCATCTGTGTCTCTTATGATTTTCTTTGGTTTGAAGTCCACTTTGTCTGAAAGCATAATTGCTACCCCTGCCTGTTTCCTGGTTCCATTAGCTTGCAAGATTTTGGATTAGCCTTTCATTCTTAGGATGTGCCTATCTTTTGTGGTGAGATGAGTTTCCTGAAGGCAGCAGATTGTTGGATTGTGGTTTTCAATCCAAGTTTGTAATCTATGTCTCTTAATCGGTGAGTTAATACCATTGACATTTAATGTTATAATGGAGAAATTATTTTTAATTCTGGACATTTTTTATGTTTAGTAGATTTTGTAAGCATGTTGTTTGATATTTATGTTTTGGTGGTATTATACTTCCCTTCTGTCCTCCTGGATACGCTTGTTCTTTTCTTCAAGCTTGAGTATCAGTTCTAGGATTTTTTGAAGGCCTGGTTTGGTAGACATGTATCCCTTCAAGTTGTTTTTGTGCTGGAAAACTTTTCTTTCTCCCTCAATCATGACAGATAGTTTTGCCGGGTATATCAGTCTGGGTTGGCATTTTTGCTCATTTAATACTTGAAGTATGTCTCTCCAAGCTCTTCTTGCTTTTACTGTTTCCGTTGAGTAGTCGTTTGTTATTCTAATAGGTTTACCTTTAAAAGTGAGTTGCTTTTTTTCTCTTGAAGCTCTCAGCACCCTTTCTTTGTCTTGAATGTGGAGTGTTTTGACTATTATTTGCCGTGGCGATTTTCTATTTTGGTCATATCTGTTTGGAGTGCGAAATGCCTCTTGTATTTGGATAGGCCTCTCATTCTTTAGTTGTGGGAAGTTTTCATTTATGATGAATTGAAATATTTCCTCAGGTGTGGTATTTTGGGATTCTTGTTCTGGTATTCCATGAATGCGCATGTTAGGCTTCTTCAGGGTGTCCCATATCTCTTGAATGTTCCTCTCCAGTATCTTTTTGGCTTTAACAATCTCTTCCATTGAGCTGGTTAATTCTCCCACTTTGTCTTCAAGATCTGAAATTCTATTTTCTGCCTCATTTGTTCTGCTGATAAGACTCTCTGTTGAGTTTTGGGTTGAAGATAACTTGTCTTTTAGTTCAATTTTAAACTCTGCCTGAGACTGTTTTAATTGCTCCATATCTATTTTTGTTTCTTGAACTGTTTTTCTCAACTCCTCCAAGTGCCTGTTGTGTTCCTGTTCAAAATGGTTGATACGGTTGTTTAACTGTTCTCAGATTTTCTCTTTCATAGTATTAATCATGGTAAGGATCATACTCTGAAAGTCATTATGTTGGGTCTGGCTTTCATGGCTATTTTCTGTGTATTTGTTCTGGTCAGAATCCCTCATTATGGGATTGATTCTTTCGGCAGGAGATTGGTCTTCTTGGGTTTTGTTTCTCGTGGATCTGTACTTTGACTTGTACATTGTTGTTTTGTTTTTTAGGACCTTTCAGTTTCTGTGTGTTTTTCACTGAATCAACGTAGTTGGTATTGTTTCGCTTGCTAGTTATTACTAGTGCTTGCCTTGGATTGGGTATGTTTGTGTATTGTTATTGTTATATCCTTGATGAGGCTACTAGGCTGTTAGTATGTCAGTTAAGTCAGGTTATGTTACCAGGGGGTGAATATTAGTTTGGTAGTGCACTTTTACGATTTAGTATCTTGGTGAAATGTGGGGGTGAGTGGTGTACTCCTTGAAGTTGTATGTTGTGGGGTGGCTGTATGAGAAAGTTGATCTACAGCATTGATACTTTAAAGGATCAGTAAGGTGATCCTTTGGGCTGGATGAGAAGAAACTCGCCCACGTGATATAATGATTGTAGTGGAGTCCAGATGTATGGCCTGTGTACCCTTTGTTCCTTAGAATTTTGCTTGAGTTTCCTTTGGGCTCTATTGAATTCTGAGTAGCAGTGTGTCTTCCGTGGCAGGTCCCCGGTGGGCCAGAGAGCAGAGGGTCTGATGTTGATGCCAGAATTCTTCACCTGCGACCTGGGAAGGTCGGTGCGGAGGGGGGCGGGGCCCCGGGGGCAAAGCTAGGGGCCGCGGGGCACAGTGCTGCTGGCCGGGCGGCTCCCGGGTGGGGGGCAGGGCTGGGCTGGGCTCTTTTGTTCGCTGGCTCAATGGCAGAATTCTTCACCTGGGATCCAGGGGGATGGCTAGGCGCACCGGGCAGGAGGATGTGAGGGGCTTGTGTCCGGGGCGGGGCCCAGGCTAAGCCGCAGTCGGCCTGGGCGCTCGCCGCCGGGAAGCATGGGGCTTGGGGGTGGTTGGGCTGGGCTGGGCTCTCTCTCGAGACTTTTTAAAGAATACTTTCATGATATTTATACTTTTAAGGAACTCTAGGCATTTTGAAGACTTTCACATTATTTATCTGAGTGCTGGATTTAGGTTAAACACTTAAAGCAAAATGAAAAAAATAAGGTAATAGTATATTTTTTAAAAACTTAGTGGCTGGGATTCAATTGTCTATATAGTTCCATCAAAACATTTTCAGCATGTTTGGAAACAGAATTATCTCTATGATTATCTCAAATCTACAGTTGTACTTATTTACACAGAGTTGATAAACTTATTGTCACATATTATTTCAGTGTTGTAGATCAATACACTAATTCAATGGCTTGAAGGTAACATAGTGTAATGTAAATAATAGATTAGTAGAGTCCAGAATATCAAATGTATCCCATACCTTATGTGAACTTCATGTTTGGCCTGAGTCTTAGCTATTTTTGCTGTCTCTTCTACACAGCAAAGAAACAGGGCTTTGTGATATTTAAAATTCTGTATTTTAGGTTGATTTTTTTAAAAAAAATAACTTTTAAATTTCTGTTGATGTTGAGGATTGAATCTAGTGCCTTGCACATGTTTGTCACTGAGCTACATTCCCTAGCTCAAAATTCTATCATTTTTAAAGGTTCATTTTATCTGCAGTTGACTATGATAATATTCTGAATCATTCTGACTTCTACTTGCAAGCACATATACATTGTACAAGATCAAATTAACTGTATGTGTTCTTCTGAGAAAATAATAAGATTTTTAAAATAGGTAGGCATCATGGAAATTACCCTACCCACCTCTCAGCTGAATCCCATCTGATTGGTGAAATTCCTGCCTGTTCCTTAGATTATGTGGTCAGATAAGCCAATTAATCAGCAATCAAGTAGTTAACAATAGTATGAAGATCTAAATTGTTTGCATTTCTTTCATTTTTATTTCAATGTATCATCTACATGTAAAGACACAGATGAAAAATTGGATAAAACCCTAAATTAAGTCTCCCCTTTGACTTTTGCAGCATACTACTTAGCTATTGCAAAATGAACAGAAATAAAATATGGTAGAGGGCAGGAGAACAAATAAAAAGCCAAGCAAGTTTAGGTTTCAATAAACTCACCCAGAGCTTACCTGGTGAGAATATGATGTATTGTTGAGTATAAATGGCTAGAAGCCATCAGATTCATGCTATTATGTAGCAGGAACATTTATTTTCACAGCTCTGTTCCTTTTCAAGAGTTTCTTCCTTTGGAATACAAATGTTAGTGGATAGAACATATTTTCCTAAGTTTTCTTGCATACTACTAGTCATCACAAGACCCCTCTTCTTCTCATATTGTACATTTGATTGCAGTTATTCATGTATTCTTTAGGACACAAAATGTCCGATATTTTAATTTTCACGGGCTTTCTGGCTTTTTATTTTAGCTGATATTTATGAAGTTAACTCAAACTACTTGGACCTATGATTTTTTTCATTGACTGTTAGTTCTCTTTCAATTTTAAAAAGGGGTTTATCACTAAGTATATTTAAATGACTACCAAAAATAAAATTCAAGTGTGAATATTTTTAACATAGCTACTTTTGTCATTGGAACAATCCTTCTTTTTATTGTAATACTTCACAAACATTTTGGCTTGTGATTATGAGCCTCCTTATGAGAACAATTTCATCAAAAATGGAAACACATTTCAAAAACACAGGTAACATGAATTTCATGTGGAAACTTTTTTTCTAAAAACTTTCACTTGAGGGATGGAAAGATGGCTAAGAGTTAAGCCTTTGCATGACAAGAAAAACACCTGCATTTGGATTCCAGATCCTATGTATAAACTATGGGAGGAAATGGTGGTGGCCTGTACTTCTGGCCCTGGAACACAGAGTCTGGGAAACCCCAGAGCAAAGCATTAAGGAGCTACAGCAATCCAGAATGATTTTTATAGTCACCTTTTGTCCTCTTCAAGCACACACAGTGCCCTCTTCTGTAAGTATACGTTCATATACACACACACACACATACATACACACATGCTCACATACCCCTCATATGTACACATTCACACCTAATGCATAAAAAAAAAAACTTTCATAGGAAACTAGGATTATCTGAGTTACAATGTCGCTCTTTTGACGGTCAAACAGTTAAACAACTGTCTTTCACACTATTGTTTCCCTTCAGTATTGAAGTGATGTGAATCTGCAATACAGAGATCCACAGGTCAATCTAGCTGAAGAAGAAAGTGATTAGAAAGGAGACTGTTTCCAATGGAAGATGGATAAGCTCTTCCTAGAAATTGCCACCACTACTGAAAAGAACTAATTGCTTTCCTCTTGTTTTAAGATATTTCCTTGAGTTCAAAGAGGAAAAGTGTAAAAGTACCTTCACTTCTCTTATAATAATTATTTCCTTGAAACTACAAAGAGCCTTGGTATCCAAAGTAACTTCCTGAGATGATAAGTCATGCGTACACTTAGCAAAGAAAAGATGGGAGGTTGGGGAGATGCTTAATCACTGAAGTGATTGCTATCAAGCATTAGGACTTGAGTTCAGTTGTCAACACCCACGAAAAATTTGGTACGGCAGTGTGTGCCTGCAATCCCAGCACTGGGACAGAGAGACAGGATGATCTCTGGGGCTGGCTAGCCAGACGGTGTAGTCTAATTGATGAGCTCTAGGTTCAGGTGGAGAGCGATTGAGGAAAACACTGGAGGTCAATCTCTAGCCTGTACATACATAATTGCCACACACAAGCACCCATGTATTCCCCTCCACCAACATCCAGAAAGAGAGAGGGGCTTTGGATGATTAGATAAGGAACTGTTAGATTCACTCTGTAAATACGTATGGACTAACTACTATGTGGCAGGCACTGGTATTATATAAAAACAACTAAGGCAGAGTCTCTACCCTGGATGAACCTATACATGGATTCTAAAGTGCATAGTAAATAAGTAAGTGCATGGATTCAATAATATATAGTAAGAGAGATAGCTATGAAGTCTGGTGGTCTTTTAGGAATTTTGGAGGGAGCTAATTTTACTGAAACCTATGTAATTTTTTAATCTTTAGGCTAATAATTTACTATAAATATGGCAAATTAATCATGCATTTTTATATCCTGGGAAGTATAATATAATGTATTAATATAAATCACAGGATATTTAGACTGAAGATTTAAAGTAAGAGACTCGGAGCCAGAGAGATGGCTCAGGGGTTAAGCCTCTGTCTTGCAGCTGGAAGGTCCTGAGTTCGGATCCTAGACCCCAAGTATAGATGCCGGGTGGAAGAGGGGGCAGCCTGCGTTTCTGGTCCTGGTAAGGCGGAGCCTGTGAGTCCCAGGGCAGAGTAAACAGGAGGAGGTGGAGATGGTCCATGGTGGCTCCCAAATTCGCCTGTGGTTCTACACACACACACACACACACACACACACACACACACACACACACACACGCATACACGCACAATTGAATAAATAATAAAATAATTTTTTAAAAAAGTAAGAGACTAAGAGTCCTGACAGTGACTGTTCTTCATGGCATGGTATTGTGGAAAGAATCAAGATTTGGTCTAAATCCAAGCTCTTATGGTTATTAATTGAATGAATATAAGTCACTTAGTTTTCTTCAGTTATTGCAACCTTATCTGTAAACCAGAGCTTAAAATAACACCTACCTTGTTATGGTGTAAGAGTCAATTAAATTAATATAAGTGAAAGCACTCTGTAAGATTTGAAGTCAAATTAAAAAATCACCTTTTTAATACAAATATACAGCACTGTCCATCCATCAACATGGAAACAGTGCATTACTGTGTCTGATACCACTGACCTTTCAGAAGAAAAATGGTCAGAATCTCTTCCTGTAAACCTTGGTTACACTGGGTGCTCCCATGGCCGGCTGACACTTTTACGTAAGAATGATTAGATTTCATAGCAAGAACATTCTATTTCTTTTCATTGTGAACTTACCAACTATTTAAAATTCCGATAAAACTGGATTAATAAACCAGTGAAGGCAAGCTGAGATTCATGTCTACAATAATATGACAAAGCAATAGAAACTTGCTTCTGAAAAGGAAAGCAGCTATAATGATGGAGGTGTCGGAATCATCAGAAGACTTGAAAACATTGGGGTAGGTTGAAGGACATTCATAAATGTTCATCTAGTGAAGAACATTCACTGTTTACTTAGTCAGGGTTTAGTTGTTGACATCTCAAAGCTGGATGAGTGGCTTGACAGCATCATGAGTCAGCATCCTTGATGCTCTCTTTACTTTCATTGTCTCCTCCTGGATAGTAGTCACAATGCCCGAGTTTCGACTTCAAGCACTAACATCAATACCACAGATGTACGGAGAGACACACAGAAAGCAAAATGCTATCCAGAATGGCCCTGACAGTTCCTTCTTTCTTTGACTGGATATAGCCAATAGCAAGGAAATTGAAAAGAGAAATATCTAATAAAGGGAAATTTAGCTGTGGTATAGGGTCTGGAACTCACTGTGATTTGTTTCGGCACATTGTGATCACCAGAATTAGCTTCAATAATTAGGATAAGGAAAATGGAAAAAATCAGTTGGGTGACTAACCTGTGTTCTTCTGAGATACTGCATGTGTATAAAAACCATGAGGTATATACCCTATGCAAAAGAGACACTGAATTTACCCTTTAGAAGAGTCTAAAAACCAGTCTAAGTAGAAGGTTCTGGTTTAAAAAAAAAGTAAAACAATAAATAAATTATTATTTATCATACAAAAGTGTCTGATCAAAATCCTATCACTTTCATTTCCACCGAAGCATGGCAATGGACCACATAATAGTTGCTTTTTCTGTTTAGAAATATGGAATCTCTAAAGCGTTTGTTTTAACAAGTTAGTCAACAATAGTCTATGCATCCAAATAAAAGTTTCATGATTGCTTATAAGATACATAGCCCTTGTCAACCATTAGTCTTTTTTCTCTTATGCCATTTTAAATTTTGGTTTCTGCCATGGGGTAAGCTTTGATCATCCAAATACAAGTCAGTTCTCTCCTCGTTAAATCAAAGGAGAGCCTTGTAACGTGCCCTTTCCTTCAAGTTATACCTGACAGCTGAGCTTTTATTCTCTGGTTGGTTAAAGCTAGCTTTAAGTTGTGACAATGTACTATTTAATAAATACCATTTCTTCAATCCTGATGAATCCAGTTAGTGATACACCACTTCCTGAGTTCACTGAACATCCTCTGAGAAGGGACACTAGTTTCAGAAGGAATACTATCTGAGAATCTGAGAAACAGCCTAGGAAGGTCATGATAATGCATATTAGTTTAGATTCTAGATTCCTAATGAATTTTAAATGTGACTAATCCTATAACTTCAATCAGCACATAGAATGTTTAAAAAGTCGTGTTTTCTTCTGTAACAATTTTAATAAATTGCTATCAAAATTTTTTTGTCACCTACAATATCAGATGAACTGAGTTCTCTGGCAGAAAAAATAAACAGACAATACAAAACATGTATTCAAAAGAATAAGTTCATACAATTACAACTCCTCCCTACCCCACTCAATACATACTATCTCTCAGTGTGTTTTCAGATATTAGCACATAATGGAATAATACACAGGAAATGAATAGCCCCTCCTCTGCTCTGTAAATCAGAAAAGTCATTTACAGGAGCTGAGTGAGTGGAGAGAGAGGTATGTGGCAGGGGAATTGAACCTTAATGGCCACTCAAGAGCTATAACTGTCCATCTCTCTACTAGTTTCTCTCCCTACCCCCTCTCTTTTGAGACAGTTTTACTCTGTAATCAGTCTGGCTGACCTGAACTCGCTATGTAAGCATTCAGAGGCCTTCAAACTCACAACAATCCTCCTGTTTTAGTACCTGAACACCAAGGTAACAAACACAATGTACTCTACCCCATTTCTTCCTTTTTCAAATGCTTCTGGTTGTGAGCCTGCTGCCTTACTCAGAAGTCTATTGACTGACTGAGAAGTGGTTTGTGTGTTTTAAACACTGAGTGGACAATTCTACCAAGAACTTAAGTCCTTGTGATATGGGTTTAGGAGTATGAGTTTATTTTCTTTGTGAAATAAAGAATTATTAAGCAGAAAAATAATTGAGAATACTTAGCTTTTATTTTTAAAACAGCAACCAGAGACTCTGGGGATCCAAGCAGCTGGGAATCCTGGCAGATGCAGCTTAGAGATTGGTAGCTTACCACAACATGGTGAAGAAGGTGTTCTTTAGAAAAACAAAAGTTGTGAATATTAGAAGCTTAGACAGAGGCACAGAAAACAGAGTTTTGCTCTTTGAAAACTCAGAGTGATGTTTCTTTCAAAATCCCATCTTGGAAGATTGCAGGACTTGTCTGCCTGTGTCGTGTCCAGCTGAGAGAGAGAAAGGAAGGAGGGCTTATGTGGATCTGAGAAGGACAAGGCACACTCCTCCCATGCCTTTGGCACACTCCCCAGGTGGGTCAGATATCCTGGGGTGGGGCTGTTAAAGTGCCTGCTTGTTAACTTGATTATCTGAATTCAATAAGAGAGAGGTAGAGACAGAGACAGAGACAGAGAGAGACAGAGAGAGAACAATCATGTATGCCATGGTGCTCTGTGGAGGTCTGAGAATTACTTCCAGAAGTCAGCTCTCTCCTTCTACCATGTCAGTTTCGAGGACTCAAACTCAAGACTGCAGATTTGCAATCAAGTGCTTTACCCGCCAAGCTATCCTGTTGGCAAGATCATAGCTTTGACAGAGAATTAAAAGCACATTAGCTAGAGAAATCCTGAGCTACTTCAAATCTTTATCAAGCACACAGATGAGAGGCACATTAGAAGCTTCCTCTGTATAAAGATGTAGTCTGTGTAAGAAAGAAGATATTCATCAGTCATGCTAGTGCATGCTTGTAATCTCGATACTTAAGCAAGTAATGCCAATGCCGGTGGATCAGAAGTTCAAGGCCATCCTTGGCTACAGAGTAAATCCAAGGCCAGTCCGAGCTTTGTGAGATCTTGTCTCAAAAGCAAGCAAATGAACAACATAAATTAATAAGCAGGGGGGCAAAGGGGGAGTACAGACTCAATTCCAAAAATAAGAAGACAGGAATAACATTGGAAGTTCACTAAAGGAATGATAGGACAGCTGAAAGCTACAGAAAAACAGAAGAGAGATTAATAGTAAGGAGTCCAGAGTTCTATTTACACAGCTTCCCATTGTGGAAAACAGAAACAGAAGCTTCATGGAAAAGGTAATCCAGGCAGCCCTGTTGAAAAGGAGACTGGCAATCCCACCCAGGAGACAAGCTCACTGCTCTAGTAAGTCCAGCTGCTGGTTTGGGTGAGACTGTGACTCCTCCACCGGGGGGGGGGGTCAACAGTGGCAAGGAACGCCATTTGTCACACTATGTGTCACTTGTAGGGCAGTGGCTGGGCACCATCTTTAGAGGCAACATATGGTTTAAAGCTCAGCTATCTTGGGAGAGTAAAAGAAAGAAAGCAAGAAGGCAGGAAGCCTATATTTAAGCCTTTGGGAGGCAGCCTGGGAGAGGAGGAGGGCTGGATGCTATCAAGATGAAGGTTAAGGGGGCTCCCATCAGCAGCAAAGCAAATAGGAGAAAGCAATGCCGCTCTAGGTGGCCAGGAGCAGATCTCACAAACATAAGAACCCTGAGTTTGACCGCCCAGTAATGGACTGCCACCCACTGCTGCAGAGACTCAGAAATCTGACGCTCCCAAGAAGTACTTGACTGCAGCACCTGCATCCCTCCAGCAAGATGGTCAATACTTGGTGGGTTTTGAAGCAGGAGACAGTGTACTTTCCAGGTAAGCTAGAACATTATGAGCCACCAAGATTGTAAGAACCAGGGACTCTTGTGAGGTTGGGAAGGCCTGTCAAGAGCACAGACTAAGCACAGTCATCAGAGACCCTACATATGTAAAGAATGGAAGCTACTAAAATGAAGACAGAGTTAGCAAACCTCTGACATTTGTCTTGCACAGCTCAGTAACAATAACTCACTGGAAAGACAAGAGTCTACAAGTTGAACTGCCCATACATGCCATTCACCCGCTTCCCCACATTCATTAGGCAGACTTTAATTTTAGAATACACAGAAAGACATTACTCAAATCCTTTTTTTTGTAACCTCATATTTCCTCTTTTTTCCTCTAACTATATTTTTACTAGTATGCTATAGTTTCTCTAATAGGTTTAATTTATCTCTTTCAAAAGCATCTATGTTTTTATTTTTAATTTCCCTTATTACATTTATCAAATTTTATTTATGCTTTTTACATTGTTGGGAAATCTTTTTTCCTCTTTCTTTATCTCTTGCCATTTCTTCTTTCCCTTCATAACATTCATCTCTCCTCTTCATCTTCTTTTTTCCTTTCTCTAATTTACCCTTGGCGTTCCACTATTTTTCTCCATCTTGGCCTCATTCCTTTAGTATTTCTACATTTAGTCCACGTAACTTTAACCTTATAGCACACTATATATTACTTTTGCCATTTTCTGCTGTAGTCATCAGTGATGTATCAGTGGGCCTCAATGGATTTCAAGTGGTTAAGTTAAGTTGCTCTGGTTAAGTTTTGTTGCTGTTATAGGAGTTTCTTTCCTCCTCTCTGAGTGACACTGGATATTCAGCCATCAAAACTAAAATTCACAATAACCACACGTGTATCCATTGTGATACAAAAACATGAGAAACACAGAGACTCAAATCAATGTGACACCTCTGTAAGATTCTAGCTCTTCAATGACCAAGTTCAGAGACTGAAATTGGGAGAATGGTGATGAAGAGTTCAAAAGCTTGTTTATAAGCTAGCAACACAGACGAGAAACTCACCAAAAATGGATGAGAAAGATGAGTGAAAAGGTCAGAGAGATAAATGAGAAGTTCAGTGAGGGAGTTGAGATTTTAAAAAGAGTAGAAATACTGGAATTAAAAGCTCAACAAATCAAGTAAAAACACGATGGAAGCCATCACCACCACTGAAGCAAGAAGAATGGATAGCAGTGTCAGGGACAAAGTCAAAGAAAAACTGCATCTAGACATCAACAATGAACAATTTTAAGAATGAACATGACTTCAGCTTCTAAGAACTCTGAGATATGATCAGAACACCAAATTCAAGAGTCTGTAGGTTAGAAGAATTGTCTGAGATAAAAACTAGAGAAGCACAAACACACACACACACACACAACTCAAGAAAATTACAGTGGGAAAAATCCTTTTTTTAGAGAAAAAAATGGGCTCCTAAACACAAGAGGTATTCAAAGTTCAAATAGGTATTTCAATATAGAATCTTACTATGATATATTTATAACCAAGATGCCAAAAGTATAAAACAAAGAAATAATATTAAAAGCTACAAGATAAAATTACCAACTAACTTATAAAGACAATTACATCAGAATAATACCAAACCTCTCAATAGACATATTAAAAGTCAAGAGGACAAGGGATGTTATATTTCAATGCCTGGAAGTAACTGACAACCGATCTATCCAGCAAAGATATCTTTTAAACTCAATAGAGATGTAAGGACATTCAAAAGAAAGAACAAAGTAAGGCAGTTCATAACTATGAAGCCAGCACTGAAGAGAATGAAAAAAAAAAAAACACTCTATGCAAAGGAGAAAAAAGTCTCCACAAAATTACAATAAATTTGACTAGAGGAATAGATGAGCAAAGCACTGCTAGGAAGGACTACATGGAGTCATGAACAGCAAACTTGCAAGCCCTTAAATACCAAAGAAAATACTAAAGAAAAGTTAAATATAAAAAATACTAAAGAAAAGTTAAATATAAGGACATGATATTTGTTATGGTTAGAAATATGGAAGTTCATGTGTTTGAATCTTCAGTTGTTTGGGAAAGTCATGGCACCTTTAAGAGGTGGAACCTTACTGGAGAAAGGCAGTCAGGGAAGGGATGGGTGGGTTTGAGGTATATTAGCTCCACCCTTCTTCTGTGAGAGGTCTGCTCTTACAGTTGGCAGTTTTGCAGCCCTCAGAGTCCATGAAGGACATGACTTAGATTGCCTTCAGCTTCTGCCACCCAGGCATGCCTATCCTGCCATAATGAACTGTATCACCCCTCCGGAACCCTAAGCTGAATAAATCTTCCTTTCCCCTCTTAAGTTGTTTGAGCCCCAGGGATGTCTCACAGCAATACAAGGAGTAGCTGATATGATATCAAACTCCCTTCTAAACACTTACCATTTCCTCATAGATTAGAGCAGCTGTCAGTCCTCGACTGAGAATTTTCTTTTTTCTATGGAAGATGTTTCATCACAGAATCAGAGTTGATCAAAGTTCAGAGAATTAGTGACTGTGGAGTACTTAGTTTCAAATAAGACATCTATATCACTCCCCAATTCCAGCATTCATGGAACATTACCGAAGAGGGTACGATAAGGATATAAGAGTGTGAAAGAGAAAAAGGTGTTGCCAAATATTTTCTGACATGACAAGGCTGTTGTACACATGAACCCACTGCATTTACACCAAACCTGCATGATATTTGACCTATCAACATTTTATCATGAAAAGGGGAAGCTCTTAAGATGCATCAACCACATACTTCCTTGAGAGAATATTAAAGTGTAGTGTCAGATGGAAGAAATGGGACTACTTTCCTCAACAGTATCACCCATGCTCCACAAGGCTCAGATATGCCAGCGCAGGCGACTCAGACAAAACTCAGTGAGCCACACATGCAAAAAGCCATGGAAGTCAGGGGAAAGTTGGCTAGGAAGAAGGTTTTCAGTGGAAAAAGGAGGTGCGGTGAAAACTACATAAATTCATCGCATTGATTATGAAACTGTCAACGAATAAAAATAAATTAAAATAAAAAAGACTAATTCAACCAATCAGAAAAACCAACAAAATTACACAATTTAGCAAACTTCTCCCAATAACAATTCTAAATATAAATGGTCTCAATTTTCCAATTTAAGAAGACAGAGAAAAGGGAGGGAAGGGGGAAAGGAAGGGGAAAATGAGGCAGGGAGCAAGGGGATCCAGGGAGTGGTGTAGGGAGGGAGGGGAATGGGGTACCTATCAAGTTTGTATGAGTGGAAAAAATAAATATAAAAAATTTCAACATAAAAAAAGGAAGACAGAGTAGTTGATTGGATTAAAATTAAGAGCTAATTATTTATTATGTCCAAGAAACACACCTCATGGGCAAAGACAGAGACACAGAGAGGATGGAGGCAAATTTGTTAAACAAACAAAAGCCAAAACTCAGGCTGTGAGGTTATTGTGATAGTGATAAATAGTCTTCTAACCAAAATTAGTCAGAATTGATTAAAGAGACACAACATATTGAAAAAGGGAACAATTATTTAAGAAGCTATAATGGTTGCAAATTTAGATTATGTAGTGTCATAAAACAAACATTAACGAACATGAAAGGACATAGGTGCTGATGCAGTAATAATGGATGCATTTATGTCCCCCACAGACACAAAACAGCATCTACCAACCAAAAATTGGTAAAGTTCAGATTCAATCTTCGCCATAGATCAAATGGACTTATCAGACATCCACAGAATATTATATTCAACAGCTATAGAATACACATTCTTCTCAGCAGCCTATGGAACTTGCTCTAAAACAGAGTACACTTATGATCATAAAGCAAGTGTTAAATAATACAAAATAATGGAAACAATTTCTTGTATCTTATGAGAATGCTGTGGGATTAAAACAAAATAGAAAGGGAAACCACAGAAACTGTACAAAAGACCAAGATTGAGCAATATAGTCTTTAATTACTTGTGGGTCATATTAGAAAAATTCTTAAACTCAAATAAGAATGAAAGTTCATCTTGTTGAAACTTTTGAAACATAGTAAAGATAGTTCTAAAGGAAAGTGTAGAGTTCTGAATACGTAACATAAAAAAATCAGAGAGATCACAATAAGCTTAACATTGCAGCTCAAGCTTTTAGACAAGTAAAATAGAAGAGAATAGGCAGAAAAATAATAAATAAGAGGGCAGAAATTAATATAACAGAGACTAAAATAAAAAATACAAAGAATACAATGAAGGCTTAGTTTTATGAAAAATAATTAAGATCGGCAAATCTTTAACCAAAATAACTAAAAAAAAAAGGAGAAAGAAGATCCAAATTAATAAAATCAAAGATAGGAAAGGAGACATTACAATAACATGAATGAAAATCAAAAGATTATTGGGGATTACTTTGAGAATTTATATACTAAAATTTCTGAAATTTTTGGAAGAAATGGCTAAATTCTGGAAAAATATGTCCTGAAATTAAATCAAGAGAATATAAATATCCAGGCATGGTGGCTGACACCTTTAATTCCAGAACTGGGAAAACTGAGGCATCTAGATCACTGAGAATGTCACGTAAACCCATGGCTACAGAACGAGATCATGTCTTAAATAAAGAAAGAACATATAGATAGACCCATAGCAAAGCAATGAGACCAAAGCAGCAATGGAAAAGAAAGACCAGATGAATTCACTGCTAAATGTCCCATACCATTAGTGAAGAGGTAATGCTCCTCAAGTTCTTCCATGTAATATAAATGGGAAGAAACTTATCAGATTTCTTCTACAAATACAGTATTTCCCTGGTACCAAAACTTGGAAAGTACACAAGAAAAAGAAAACAATAGTATCCTCTTACTGATGAACATATATACAAAAGTTCCCAGTTAAATACTTAGAAACTGAACTTAATAACACATTAAAAATGTGTTGGCTAAATGTACATAAATCATAATAATATGACCCGACTATACCATTCCTAGGTATATACCCAAAGGATTCTATATCAGCATACCATAGAGACACATGTACCTCCATGACTACTTTAGGGGCCAGAAGTAGTAGAACACTTGCTTAGCACTCACTAGGGCCTAATTTTGATCCTCAATATTGAAAAACAAGTCATTTCAGGTAAGAAGTACTGGATAATGATGAGCTTGGGTTTAGAGATTCCCTGATTTCTCTAGCAAGGTCATAGATGAAGGGCTGGAGAGAGGATTCAATGTGCTTGCCATGTAACACGAAGATCTGAGTTCAATATGTAAAAAGCCAGAAGTGGTAGTGCATCCTGCCATCCCCAGCTGTGGAAGCTTGCTGGGCCTTGCTGAAATAGGAGGCTCCCGGCTTGGTAAGAGACCCTGTCTCAGTTATTGTTTCTGCTGCTGTGAGACAATACTCAACAGAAATTTGGGTGAGAAAAGGAAGATTTCTTTAGCTCATGGTTCCAGGAAGAGATAATAATCCGTTTCAGCGGGAATCCCATAGCAGAAGGCGTGGAGGGCAGCAGAAGCTGGAGGCAGCTTAGGTTACTGCAGACATCATGGAGGCTGAGAGGCAAGCTGCTTAGTGCAAGAGCAGACTACTAGTAGCAGTAGGGTGGAGCTAACCAACCTCAAGGCCCACCCTCTGTGATGTGCCTTCCTCTAGCAAGGCTCCACCTCCTAAAGTTGCCACAACCTTCCCAAACATCAATTAGGAATTCAAACGCTTGAGCCTGTGGGGAACAATTCACATTCAAACCATGACAAACCCTATCTCAAAAATTAACATGGAGAGTAACTGGGGAAGATACCTGATAGAGGTAGATTTCTGGTTTCTACACACATCTCACCCACACAGGTACTCACATGTGCAAACACACATGCACACACATACATACAAGATGATAACGGAATAGTTAGATATTTATGAGAGCCTTATGAGGCATATAGTTATTTTCCCCCTTCAACAAAATATTGAAATAGCTTGGGTCTTGTTTGTTTTCAGAAAACTGCATCCCAACTAATGGTATTGTCCATTTTGGAAATAACAGCAATTACTTGGTAGTCTCAGAGAAATGGAAGGAGACATCTTGGTGACAAAGACACTTTGTCTATATTATTAGATGGTATGAACTTGTACATAACATTCTCCCTTATCCACAGTTTCCCTTTGCATAATTCCAGTTACACATAGTTAATCAGAGTTCAAAAATATTAAATAGAAATTCTAGAGATAGTTCATAAGTTTTAAATTCTGAGTAGTATAATGAAATCTTGTGCTGTTTTGCTCTATGCTCCCTAGACTGTGATGCATCTCTTTGCCCAGCACATTTATACTGAATTTATTATCTGCCTATCAGTTTCCTCATAACCATTTTGACAATCAGATCTGCATTCATGATACTGTAGGGCTTGGTTCAAGTGACCTTAGTTGACTGATAATGGAACCAATGAACAAGTGCAGCAATGCTGGAAATTTGTATATACGAATGAAAAGCAATGAAGTTCCTCCTCTTAGTGAAACATTCAGTGCTATTTGCAGTGTTAAGCATACATTAATGATGGAAGGGAATTGATAGAAAGTATCTCCCTCACTCATGCAGGTACATACATGTGCTCTCCTAAAAGAATTAACTTAAAAAATCAACAAGTTTCTAGAATACAAGCCCCATGTAAGTTGGTCTTGGTGAATGTACCTCTAATCGTAGCTCTCAGGAAGCTGAAGTAGAACTGCCAGTTCAAAGCAGCCTGGACTATGTAGACCATAATTCAGAAAAAGTCTGAACAAAGCTATAACTGACTATAAGAATCAGTAGAAAACATGATAAAAGCAAGTGAAAGAAGTTGGAACGGGTGAAGTAAATAATTTGAAATGAAATGTAGCTACTACTTGACTGTGCAAGAAAGAAGAGAATTTCATATTCACATAAAATTAAAGGGAGAATTTAAATTCACAATGTAGATAATGTAAATTAAATTTTATGCTAAAAGTAAACAGTCCTCTTTGGGAAGTTTTCTAGGAATCTTAAGTGGGCAGTATGCTTTTTTACTCTGTGAAAATTCATTAAAATATTATGAGTTGGGTGCTAAACTCAGCTTGTGATGAAAACTCATCTATCTTGATCCTTAATTTTGAGGTTGTCAGAGTCTAGTGACATTTAAACAAGTCATATCAGGAGCCAGGACGCTGGGAGGAAATGGAGGCAAACTCAAAAACGTAATGCGAAGATAATTTAATGATAGAAGCATCTACAGCTGAATGGGAGGAATGAAGCACCCAGAGAGTCACTACAGCAAGAGGCCTTCCTGCTTCAACTTAGGAAAACCTACAGCCACCGGAGGAACTTGCAAAGAGGCGCTGCACACGTACAGAGATTTATACAGTTGAACTCTGGCCCACCAGAGAGGAAGTTGAGAAAGAAATATCTTAACATCATTGTTTCCATAAGCTTCCAGGCTCCAGTCACCACTGGGCAAGTCAGTTGGAAGCCAGAAGGCAAGGGACGGACTCGGGGCTGCGCAGTCATGACTTCAGCCTCCTGGGCCACAGAACAGAGAAGGGCAGGCAGTGGGTTTAGAGAGTTAATTAGAGAGTATGTGGATAGAATCGACAGGTGAAACAGATAAGTACAATAAAAGAGCAGCAGTGCTCTTTGAGATGAGTCTTAGATGTTGACATCTTGACAGGTTATGATATTGATGCTGGAGGGAATAACGTGTACAGACAAGGTCATGAAAGGGAGCGCCTGGCTTGAGAAAAGGCAGGAAGTTCCATGCGTGAAGAGTGGGGGTTATGCAAGGCCTTGTAAAACAAAGATGGGAAAACGTGTTTTGTGGGCAGGTTACTTCATGAAGTGACTACACAACTTAGGTTCTAGGTTTGTTTGCTGCTACAGAGATCCAAAATACACATTAAGTTATCTCTTCACTGAGCTAGTGGGTCCCTTTGCTCCAAGAAGTGCACCAAAGCCTAATTCCTTCTATCTAGTTTTACATTTCAGCTACCATCCTATTAGTCAGATTTGTTATTTACATGACCGGGCCTGGTATGGAGACAAGGAGGCACAACTTCAAGTCCGAGAAGCGAGGATACCCTGACCAAAACATTGAGGTATTGAAGGAAAATGGCACTCTTCCACAAATATCATATTACGTTTGCAAGGCATGGTCCTGGAGGTCGTGACGGAATGGGGTCAGCAGGAGGGGAGAGAAGATCTGCTGAGGGAGAGTGATTCTGGTGAAAGTGTGTCCTCTTGCCTGAGTCAGGTGACGAGAAATGAGACTGAAGGGTGTCATGGTCCATGGGCTACAACTCCCCCCACACTGAAGCCCCTGGTACTTTTAAGAGAGCTATTGTCACTGGAACATATGTTACTTTGACCACTCCATGTATGCAATGACTAGATTAAAATGAGGCAACTTCTCAAGGTCACTTTCTAATCCCCAGATGGGTTTGAAAAGAAAGGTTCATTCCAGCCTAGCATTGCAAAAGTTAGTGCCTGGTGAGGGATTTACACCTTTCTTTTAAACACAGGCCACTTCTGGTGCTCGGATATGCTCACATGTTGACAGTGAATGTGATTTATGGCAGCTCCTGTGTATTCACAGACACGGTATGACCTTCCTTCCGCAGTGTCCTCTACCTTGATAACATTGCTGCATTCCTTGTCATCTTTTTAATCCTTTTTTCAAGAATGAAACAATTTCCATTGCATTCAACTCTTTCTTTGTTCATTGTTTATTCCCTGAAGGCTGAATGATACATTTGGAGGTTTAAAGAGTGCAAGCCTTCCGCTGTGTACACAGAACATTTAACTTTTCTGTCTTGGTTTTCAGTCTGGCCTCAGATGAACCTTCTCTTTTCCTTTGTGCACACACACAAAAATTAGGTCCCTCAACATCACTCACGTGGGTCTTCAATTAATCATTTAAACCCTCGAATCATGTGGAATCATTTCATTGGGCACATGAGGAGATAATTGTACATTTCAGAAAGAATGACAGGGGAACAATTAGCTTGAGTGTAAAATTTTTTGAAGAAGGGAAGGTGCTTAAGAAAGCATCTAGCACTTCATCCTCTGGTGGTCCATATGTCTGTCTGTATATCTACTCCCATCTATCTTACAAAGTACCTATTTCAATGGAACTGAACTATCATCCAAAAATTGCTATAAGATAGTTCACATGTCAAAACCAGAGCAGGCTCATTTGAATTGTGGCTGCAAATAAAGAAAGGAAGGGAGATTATGTACCAGCATTTATGCAAAGCTTTACATAGAGGCTCTTATTTCACGATTGAGACTAAGGAAGGCAAAGGCTAATAATCTTGGGTTAATAAATATAGTGGCTACAGAAATAGTTGTAACCCTGTGGGTGACAGAATAAAAGCAGGAGCCCAAGAAATGGATTTGGTGACTGAACCTGGAATGGAGGAAGGTGGGTCCCTAGAGGACCTCATCTTTCAGCTAGATCCTGATGGATGAGCAGGAGTTGCCAAGACAGAAGGGCTGGAGAATGTGGTAAGTGAAAATAACATTGGTGTTACAAAGCAATGTGAGGGGGGGTTCCTTGTGGCTTTTTAAAGCATGCAGAAGAGGTACAAGAGCAAAAGTTGGAAAAGTTGGTAGCACTCTGCATGCCGATCTAAAGTGCTTGACCTTGACTGTAGGCACTGAGGGACTCTTGAAAGTTTATAAAGACAAGAGCAACATGATCAGATTTGTGCTTTGAAGAGGACTGAGCAAGATAAGGAGAGGGGGAGATTTTTTATGTGCATATAAATTACTACTATATACTGGGCATCTTCTAGAGGCTGGATACACAGCATCAACTGAAGCTGTTAAATCTTTCCCTCATCTAGCTTCAAGTGGCAGAGGGAAACAGATTATGAATAAGATACAAAGAATCATTCTAGAAGGAATGAGTGCAACTGAGAAAGTGTAGCAGGGAAGTCCTTACCACAGGGCGTCTGCTCCTCACTAAGCAGCCAGGGGACACTTGGGCAAAGGGCTGAGGCTGGGAGAGAACAGGCCAAGTGCATAGCTGTGGGAAGAGAACTTAGGCAGAAAAATTTGCAGGTATAAGGCCCTGGGTGTACTGCATGAGCCCTGCAAACCCCCATGACAAAAGAGATTGATTGAAGGCTTAAATTCTCATATTTATGTAAAGGGCATGGAGCCAAAGGAATGCTGGTTACCTTTTACATACCCCTCAGAAGTCTCTTGTTTAAAAGCATTAGGGATTGACAGGCTAGAACAGGATCTCCTTTTCTAGGTCATCGTCAGGCCACAATTTCAGAAAGTAACTGAGTTTAGCTTCTGTTGTCACCCAAGACCAGTAATTTTGCATTTATGTGCTGAAGCCCAGCTATTATTCTGAGGCCAACAAAATGTATATATTTTTTGTCTCCTGTGTGGTTTTAAACCATTCATTTCATTTTAGGGTGCTCAGAATCTATGCTTGATGACTACATTTAAGAGAGATTTCTCTCAAACTTGGGACTGTGCACATGGAAACCCTTTCGAGCGAGTCAGCAAGATGAGCTAGACAGGGAAGGTACCATGAGCTGACTGAGCCCATTACACACAGGGATGAAAAACAAGGAGAATCTGGAATGAAATCGTTAGTATGTACCATCCTGTACCACACACATAGTTAATGCACTGAACCCACCTTGAAATGCCCCTCAGCCCCAAGAGAACAAAGTACCAGAGAAAACAGGGGGAGAGGAAGAAGTTAAGTGAACCCCAATGCTGTCAGTATCACACTGCACCCTGAGCAGCAGAATAAAGGTAACAGAGAAAGTTTTCTACTGCTTGTTCAGCTGCCTGCCACCCAACTCTGCAACAGAAGAGCAGAGAGGAAATAGACACCTCATTATAGACTACATCAATAATAAATTATAGAAACACCTTATATATAAGTAATTCCCTGGATTTATTTGAAGAGAAAAATATTTATGATAACATATCTGACTACTTGATGCCAAAAGAAAAATAAAAAGCAAACGTAATCTTTAATTATTTGCTTTTGAAAAGATTACTAATAATTCAATAACTAATCAAATTAATAATATAAGTAAAATATTGTGATAAGCTTTTTAAAGTATCAAAGACAGTAGAGAAGCAATATTTTCCTCTTTTTATTTCAATAAGTAAAAATTGCCTTGAAATAAACACTCTATTTTTAGTATGCATAAAGGAATATCCCCAGCAATCAAATATTCCATCTAAATTCTAAACATTTTTGTTTCAGCTCAGAGAATTTCATGGTTTAGAGAGTATTTTTGTTTAAAATCTATGCACCTTTCAACTCCTAAAAAGACTTCCTAAATTCTTCCAGCATCCTACTACTTGATTATAGATAATTAACATTTCAACTAACAATTCTCAAACATTTATTCGAAGGTTAACATGTCTATGTATAAGGTGCCAGCCTTGTCTTAGGGTGCACAACTATTTTTAAGAGGAAAAGATGTAAGCTCGAAATGACAGTACAGTGACAGTATATTTAGTGTCCTATAGATCCCAAGGAGAGATGATCCTGGGTTACAGGAGTCAAGGCAAGTTCAAGGATAAGTGATATTTGACCTGGGCCATGATGGACGCAGAGGATTCCAATGAGTTGGCTCGAATGATGGGAGTAAGGCAATTCAGGTGAACATGGGGTCTATTGGAGAGGAGAGACTCCCATTTTGCTGGGCCAACATGTTTCCTGTGGGAGTCATAGGATCATGCTGAACAGGTGAGTTGCAATCAAGGGGGTCTCTGGGTTCTGATATCTGAGAAGTCTGGATCAGATCCAGTTATAGTGAGGCTTCACTGAAGTCAGCGTGACATGACAGACGTGACATGACCACTTTGTTTATGCTCTGATGCTTTCTACACAGTTGCATGCATGTGCTAAAAATGTGCGAGTGACTCTCCAGCACCTGTAGAGACAGGTTCTACATTACAGGGCTCCTCCATGGGCAGAGCACAGTGGGAATCATGGGTCTGGCTCCTTCAGTTCTCACAGGAGACAGTCTAGCTGCTGAGTGTGGCTTATGTATCCCATTTAGATAGGTGTCCTGTAAATAGGTGACTAATTTTTAGAATTGAAAAAAATGTCACCCACATATATCTAACTGTCCACCAGATGAACAGTGGCGGTGGGTAGTCCACTAGCAATCCCATCCAGAAACTCAAGACTTAAAAGCTAGAAGGGATGGTGACCTGTAGATAAACTGAACATCTTTGCTTTCACAAAACTATTCCATTACATGGTGTTTCTTAGCTAACATTTTTTTTAAAACTGTCTGATTTAGGAAGAACAGGAAGAAGTGACAGATATTCCTGAAACAGATGGAGGCAAGGAGGAGGCCATAGCCTTAAGTATTGGAGCAGAGGCAGTAGCTTAAAGTCATAGAGAACAGGGAGGGCCACCATAAGAACATAGCAAGAGGACAGAGCAGCCATGATGTACTGCATGGCTACAAATTTTAGCAACACGAAAAATTGCCTTTTAACCTGCTACATTTTAAAGAAAACTTAAGAAAAATTGAAACTTTTGTCAAATTAGAACTTTATGGTACAAAGTCTTAGTGGATGAAATCAAGCCAATAGATGAACCACCTGATCAAAATTTGTTTAAAGCCCCAAATCCTAAAAATTATAATACAACACTATGTGCTTACTCTTTTGACAGTATTTTTGTGCCTTGTCCCCTCCCTAGTGTAGAGCTGTATGTTGGAATCTTGCATAAATCATATGCATAGTACATGTGTTTCCAGCCTAATTTCTCAAAGGTGAAGCTGACATTTAGAGGCAGTCAACATCTAAAACCAGATGGGCTTTTTATGACCCTTAGTTCAGTCTTCTCAACTTTTCTTGCTCACACTTATAATGACTCGTTAAACTAAAGCTTTCCAAAGCATTCGACACTTAGTTTCAGAATAACAACTACATTTTTTTCTATCCTAATTTAATGATTTTCATGTATTAATTAAAATATGGTTAATTTAATTAATTAGAATACTACAAGCTTAATTAACCTAAATAGGTGTAGAAACAAACACAACTGACTTGTGGTCAGTAAATAACAGAAGCAAGAGTGGAAAGCCCAGGAGAGTAGCTGGTTACTGCCCTCCAGTGCTCCACATGCGGTGCTCCCGAGAACATTTGGTTCACAAGAGGCATGGAGTGTGTCTCTGAATCTGGCAAGATAGTTAAAGTGAAATCAGTTGAAAACTTGTGTTGTACACTTAGCTCTGCAGTTAGCTTATGTATATTTAACTACTTATAATGTGCTATGAAATTATAAATTGCAACATTAAAGGGCTGCTTAAGCACACATAGACACACACACACACACAACCAAAAATATTTTTATCTGGTACACATAAAAGAGATTTTGTGTCTAACCATGTTGGGAACTTCCAATCTCCTTGCTAATTTTCTTATTTTGCTCCAAATGCCCATTTTTGGGAAACGATAGTTACATATCAGGATTTTTAAAATAATATTTCAATAAAATATAAACAGAACTTGCATTATAGTCTTTTCTATGAATTAACAAAATCTTGAATATAGAATTTTTAGTCCAGAGCTGATGAGTTTCAGACTCTTGTTCATTTTACTTTTTACAGCAATTGTCCAAGTTCAAACTTTGAAAATACTCACCATCAAAACCTCATCAATGTGAGCCAGGGTCAGATTGTGGTGGTTTAGAATTTGAGATTATGTTACCTACATAGTGAGATCAAGATCTGTCTGAGCGATATAAGACCATCTCAAAACATGCAAACACACAAAGTTACTTGAAAGAACTTTGGCTGGAGTATTTTGGACAAAGCCAAGTATCAGCATGAACAATGACAGGAATTGATTAAAAGTTTTGAATTTTAAGTTTTCTATGAATTTACATAAACAATGAATACATTTTAAGGTGAGGAAGAGAAAAGAAACAACTAAGTGTAAACAGATCAACAGAAATAAGAAATTGTCATTTTGTAACTTCCACAAAATTATTCAGTCAAAAAATGTCAACAGATGCTAAAGTCATTGGATGAAAGGGTATTAAGGTCAGTATACCACAGAGATACCTGCTTGCCTGTGTTAATTGTTAATTCACAGTGGTCAAGATATGAAACCAGTCTACATGTCTGTCCAACAGATGAATGGCTAAAGAAAATATGGAACATGCACACAATGGGAGTTTTTTCAGTTATAAGGAAGAATGAAATTTTGACTTCTTCAGGTAAATAGATAGAACTGGAGATCATAGGTAAGTAAAAGAAATCAGACTCAGAAAGAAAAATGTTGCACGATTTTTTCTCATATGCAGAGAGTTTCAAACATAAGGGCATGAAATTACAAAGAGAATTAGAGAATGGGTGGAAAGGTCTAAATAGAGGTGAGAGGAACAAAGGAGAATAATAGAATATACTGGCATAAAAGCAGAAGTGGGATCTATTCAGTGGGAGGAAGGGCATCATTTACAAAGGCAGAAGGATGGGAGAAGGCAGCGAGGGTGTCACAGTATAATATATGTATATATGATATATGAAATACATATGTGAAAAACATTTATAATGTATATAACACATGTATAAAAAGTATGAATGGAGGAACCCTACATAAGGGTATACAAAAAGAGGAAGAAAAGAAATACCAGAAATTACCGTCAGATGCTTCTCCCAAAAGCCACAGCAATTAAACAAAATTTCCAAAGTGGCAAGGATATGATACCTCTTGACAAGCTATTGGTTATGGAAGTAAAGGTTCAAAACAATATAGGCTTTTGCCATTGCTCTTGGTTGGCCACCAAAACCTGATTTGATATAAGATCCTATTTCTGAAGACACTACATGTTAGTCACAAGGACACGGAAAAAACAAATTGGTGCTGTTCTGGAAGCTTCTTTCTGCTGGCTAGCTTTCATACTGTCAGAGGGAACTATGCAGGTTGCTGGGGGAAAATGTCATTGGCAATCTTACCCAGCTATGAACCCTTTTGAACTACAATAAGAACAAGCCTGGCTATATGTGCTTATTGTCACAAGAGTGGTATGGATGTTATAGGGTAACCAACTGCTTTCTGATTAGATTTAAGGCACACTCCTGCGGAGGGAATTCATGTCTAGAACTCTAAATCAGATTAAGAACCTATGTATGGAGAGGTCATAGGTCTTAGGAGGAAACAAATTACTGTTGTTTTGCTTTATGTACATGATATCAAACTGCCTTCCTAATGCTGACCATTATATCACCTACAGATTAGGAAAGCTCTCAGTCCTTGGCCAAGAAACTTCCTTTTGTAATTAATGGAAGGCTTAATGACACAGAGAATTACAACTGGTTAAAAGTCCCAGAAAGTGATCATGTAGTGCTCAGTCTTAAATGGGACTTCTAAATCCCCCTGTACCTCAAGGCTAGGGGGACATTGCAGAAGAGTGGGCAGTAAAAACATAAGAGCCGAAGGGCAGGGAGGAATGTCCAGGCAGCTGCATTCATGAACTCGCTGCATCTGTGTTTACTTTCACAAGATCTGAGCAAGATTTGGCTTGTCAACATTTCATAATGGAAGAGAAAAGACCTTATGAGGTACCACCCCTCCCTGAGAGTTAATGTTGGCTGTGGGAAGGAGAGCTACTTTCTTAAGTGGTATACCTATTGCTATATTATCCATGCTTTAGCAAGTGCCCAGGCACATCCTAATGCCAGAAACCCTGATAAAACTCAGTGGGCCACACAAACAAAAAGCCATGAAATAAGAGGGAGACTGGTTGGCAAGATTTACTTTCAAAGAAGAGAGTGTGGGATTTGGTAATATGGGGTGAAATGACTTAAACTCTTCATGTATATGTGAAAAAGAAAAAAAGAGAAGGAGTGTAGAGATAGCTCAGATGTTAAAACTCTGCCTCACAAGCAGAATAACCTGAGTTTAGATCCCAGATTCTAAATAAAATTGCCAGGCAGAAATGATGGTGGCCTGTACTTCAGGCTCTGGAAGGCAGAGCCTGGTAAATCCTAGAGCAAAGAAAAAGATGGTAGAAGCAATCCAGGATGATTCCCAAAGTCACTCTTGGTTCTTTACAGGCACACACAGTACTCTCTGATACAGACACACAGACACACAGACACACAGACACACACACACACACACACACACACATACACACACACACACACGTAAAAAATATAACAGAAGTAGTGAATATTTAGGAGAAGGTTTTCACCAAAAGGGAATGAGGGATGGGAGAGGCCATAAGGGGGTCAAAGTACACAATATATATGTATGAAAATGTCATAATAAAATCCTTTTCTTTGTATGATAATGAAAAAATTAATTAAGAAGAAAGAACATTAGGAAATGGGATGTTCAAACAATGTCTCCCCATAGGTTCCTACTTATTACAGAATAAAATATACCTTTCACAAGGGAGACATGTTGTAAATAACTGCCTTTACCAAGATACTATATTTGACACCACCACTGAGATACAAATTCACATCATAGGAATCCTCATTTGATGCACACAATGTCACCAAATGTCATTATGTGCCCCCCAAAACCCATTTTGATTCAATTTAATTGTGAAAATGCAATGAATATTCCGCAAAACAAAACAGCACTGTTAACAACAAAGTATGTACCTCAGTGCCACAAAAGAGAAAGAGGTAGGCCAAAGATGATTAAGAGACAATTGTGAAAGACTGAATATAGTCCAGATAATATGTAATGTTATCATATTATTGTTAACCTTCCAGTCTTATGGTCACATAAAAGAATGTCTTTAGTCTTAGTAGTAAGGTATAATTAAAATAATAATATGCATATGTAAAAGCATACACATGTGCATATATATATATATAAATACACACACACACACACACACACACACACACACACACACACGTACACAGACCTGTCTTTCCAGAAAGCAAAAAGTAGGTGGACATTATGTTAACAACTAAGGAACCTAGCTAAAGAATGAAAGATCATGCTAGTACTGGTATTTTTCTGTAGGTTTGTAATTCTCCAGAACAAAAGTTAGGAAAATAAAGCTATATCTGTGGCTTTAAGTACTCCTTTCCTTGTTTTCAATTATCCAGATCTTTGCAGCACTGGACCAAATAGAACAGACTCCACTAAGCTATGCTCTGCCCAAAAAAAGGTTTGCTTTGTGCTGTATACAACTCCCACAGCCATCACTCATAGAGAAACTTGTAAAAGCAAGGATTTTCTCTTGCAGAATAAAGCAAGAGCCGCCCTGACAACTTTAAGCAGATTATATGCAGATACGAAGAAAATGTGGTAATGACAGAAGATTGTGAAGAGCTGGCCTTCTGACAGGGCTTCTGGGTGCTTGCCAGAACCCCTCACTAAGTCTGTGGAATATTAAGCTTGTCACCATGGTTCCCCATACAGAACTTTAATATGAAGTATACATTGTTGAAAAGATTAGGAAAAATAAGCAGGCCCAAAAACACACAGGAGAGTTACCAAAAATAAAAAAATAATAATAACAATGTTAATGATGACGATAAAGATAAATCATAATGACACATACCATCACAAGTCAGTGTGACTGGAAAGTTTAGAAAGTGAGCAGCCAAACAGGTCAGAAGGGCAAATGGAGAAAGAGCTTGCTCAGTTGGAGGTTCTCCAACAGAGATTACAGTGAACGAGAACAAGAAGTTCACCCTGCAGTCTACCCATTGAATAGCAAGGCACAAGTGCTGTAAAGAGCACAGGGTGACACTACTGTGGATCAAGAGTACAGGCATTTCCTGCAGACACAAGATCAACAAGATCCGGATAAAGGAAAGGGAATCCTATACTCGGGATTGAGGTCAAGCTCAAATCACAGGATGAGAGCATCCACACAGGCAGAATGTGTGGTAGAAGTACAGCAGAGGTACAGCAGAATGTCGAAGTCTGACTTCTGCCTATAGGGTTGATTCAGACACGACCATCTCTGAACACTTGCAGTTATGGAGCTTGATAGGGTTCTTATGTAGGAATCCTCTTTTTCCAAGCCTGGGGCATAAACTTCCTCTAAGGGTAGTTAAGAAGAGAAGGCCAAGCCTGTGGGCTCTGGTTATGTACTTCAGTGTCATGGCTTGAAATGTGTCCCCCACAGTCTCATGTGCTTAGCAAGGTCATGGCACCTTGAGAGGTGGAGACTTGCTGGAGGAAGGCAGTCACAAGGGGTGGGTCTTGAGGTGGATTAGTCCCACCCTACCTCCAGGAGAAGTCTGCCTTTGCTGCAAGCAGTCTGCAGCTCTTAGCTTCCAAGATGTCTGCGGTGACTTAGCCTCCTCCAGCTTTGTCCAGCCTAGCCATGCCGCCTCTGCTTTGAGAAACTGTGCCTTCCCTCTGGAACCATAAGCTGAATAAACCTCCCTTTCTCCCTTAAGTTGATTGACTTTGAGTATTCTCTCACAGCAATAGTAAAGAGTAGCTGTTACATTCAGTCACCAGATCAAAGCGATAGGAGCAGCTGGAGAGGGCTCAGAGTTGTTCAGTTCCAGTGTGAGAGAATGGTCACATTTGTTTGAGGCAAATTTCTGCTTCTGAGAATGAGAAGACAAGTAGATAAGTAAGATAAGTAAGTGTCAGGAGAAACATAAATGGCAAAAGGCTACAGGAATTAGTGAGCACATAATTTCACCTACATAATTACACATGCACTTTCTGCTTTTAGAATCAGGACTTTCAGAAATCACAAGTGTTCCAAGGAGTTAAAACATGAAGAAATAAAGGGATGCTTTTAAATAGCATAATGCATATGGGGTTATAATGCCTAAAATTTCAAATACTTGCTCTGTGCCTGGCACTGTTCTAAGTATATTATCTCATTATTCGTCGATTCTGTGGACCGGGTGCTACCATTACCACATTAGTCCTAGAGAGGAATGGAGTAAATAATCTATACAAAGCAGAGTCAGGGTTGGGAACATGGTATGAGCACATTCTTAACTATTGCGGTATGTTGGGATGTTGTTAAGTTTTTAGCATTGACTTTTTGGAAGCTACTTAATGGCATGGGGAAGTGTTTTAAAATTTAAAATAGTGGCAAATCCATATGGGATATATGTTTCCAATTTAAAACTATGAAGAAAAAGGATAATGAAAGAATGTGCATTTGAAGAGGGGGTGGTGAAAGAGGGTAGGGAAGGAAGGGAAAGAGGAGAACAGGAAGAAATGGAAAACAAGTGTGGGGAAGTATAAGACAGGGAGACTAGAAGGACATATATATATTTATATATATATGTATATATATGTATGGATGTGAGCAGTGGTGAACTCTCAATTGCAATATAAGAGGTTTAGATTATATTCTTATTTCTTAACTTTTTATTTATTTTTACATGTTTCAGTGTCGGGGGGGGCACCATATGTCCCTGTAGAGGACCAAGGATGACTTTAGGAATCATCCTGGATTGCTTCTGCCTTCTTTTTGCTTTGCTGTAGGTTTTCCCAGGCTCTGCTCACCAATGCTGGAAGTGCAGGACACCACCATTTCTGCCTGGCATTTTCACATGAGACCTGGGATCCAAACTTAGGACCTTCTGCTTGTGAGGCAGAAGACTTAACCCCTGAGCCAACTCTTCAGCCCTCTTCTTATTTTTGAGAAATTTAAGATTTACTATAATGAACAGGTAGGTAGCTCTTATTTTAAAACACAGTAAAACTCAGGGATGTAACTTGGTGGTAATACATGACAGTACAAGGCCCTGAGTCCAACTCCCAACATTACAGAAATATATTTTAAAAATAATAAAAGTTTCTATGAACCACATATTCTGGAAGCAATTCTTCACTGACAAGCAACTCTCAGCTTCCAAGATGTCTGCAGTGACTTGCCTCTTCCGGCTTTGGCCAGCCAGATGCCATCTCCCTCTGGAACTGTAAGTTGAATAAATCTCCTTTTCTCCTTTAAGTTGCTTGACTTTGGGTGTTCTCTCACAGCAACAGTAAAGAATAACCATTACAGAAATTGGTACCGGGTAGTGGGATATTGCTGTGAGATTAAGAATAGCTACCACAACGTGAAGCTGTTTAAACTGAGAGAAGTTGGTACCCAGCAGTATGGCCAATGTGGCTAGAGTGCCTTTGGAACTGTTTGTTGGGAGAAATATGGAGAGCTTTGAGACTTTGTGCTGGGAAAGTCTTTGTGTCTTGGCGAGGGGGCCAAATGGGCCTTTCTTGTCAGAGCTCGGAAGAGAGCAATGCTGTGAGAGACGTAGGCAGTGGAAGTCCATCTGGTGATGGTCCAGAGGGGAACAGAGATTGTTTGCAACTGGACGAGTAACATATGGAGCCATGTGTTGGTGGAGAGTTTAGTGAAGTTTTGCCTGAAGTTAAACTAGAGTGCTTGGTGGAGGAAATTTCAAGGCAATGTAGTCTGAACAATGTGATATGGCTACTTTTTAGTGGTCTTCAGAGTTATGAAAAAGAGCAAAGAATCAGGCAGGAAAAAGCAGAGAACAAAATGGTTGTTAAAGAGATTAGCTCCATTTGTAAATCAACACCTGCTCTCAATTTAAATAATAGGAGAGGCCCTAGCTTGAGGGCAAAATCCTCAGGGATGGCTCCCACTCATAAGAATGCAAATCCTTTCAGAGGACCTGAGCTAAAGAGTGGAGTTCCAAAGCTAGAGTTGGTTTCTCCTACAAAACCCAGGAGTGAAAGAGACGGTCAATCTGGAGAAGTGGAATCAGCTGTGATTCAAGGGGCCATTCTTGGCAGTCATCCACGTGGTTCTGGTTTTAGAGACATCAAGGATGCAAGAGGGAGGAGATCATGGAGTTTTCCTCCAAGATTTCAAAAAAAATGATGGAAGCCAGGCAGCATGTGGCAGAAAGTCTACAGTTTAAGAAGGGCAGTTTGTGCTGTGGAGTTAAAGCCTAGTTTGCCATTGAGAAGTAAAGATGTTAGAGATGCCAGAGACAACGTGGTACATCTGCCAAGGAGAGCTGTATATCTTGGGAGCAATTAGCTCAAGAGAGTGTTCTACAGGAGGGGTGGAACCAAAGCCCTTTGGAACTGAGATGATTTTACCTGTTGGACTTGGAGCTACAAGATTCAGAGTTTGTACTGCTGTTTTTTAGTCTTGTTATGGACATATTTTTCCTGGATATGCCCCCATTCCTTCCTTTTGGAATGGAAATGTTCTGTGCCTTTGTATGTTGAAAGTATGTAAGTTGTGTTTTGATTTTACAGGAGACTTTGGACTTTGGACTTTTGAACTGTGTTGGGTCTACTGAAGTCGTAGTCTATGAAGACTTTTAAAGTTGGACTGAGTATGGTTTGCCTAATGAGATGGTAATGAGCCTGTGGGGGCCAGGGGTAGAGTGTCATGGTTTGAAACATGTCCCCCACAGTCTCATGTGTTTGACAAGGTCATGGCACCTTGAGAGGTGGAGACTTGCTGGAGGAAGGCAGCCACAAAGGGTGGGCCTTGAGGTGGCTTAGTCCCACCCTACCTCCGGGAGAAGTTTGCCTTTGCAGCAAGCAGTCTGCAGCTCTCGGCTTCCAAGATGTCTGCGGTGACTTAGCCTCCTCCAGCTTCGGCCAGCCAGCCATGCCGCCTCTGCCATGAGAAACTGTGCCTCCCCTCTGGAACCATAAGCTAAATAAATCTCCCTTTCTCCCTTAAAAAAAAAAGTCTTCACCGAGAGCATTCTCATCTTTGTTGTTCTTCAAGTTTTATCACACAATGCCAACTTCACAATCTCTGCCATATAATTCCACTACCGATTATCATTCATCAAAAAGTACTTAAATTAATGGCTTTTACTTTATCTTCTAAGTAATATCTATGAGATTATGCCTTTGCTATTCTATTTTTTGGTTAAATATAAATGAAAACAAATACATGGTTATTAAAATTCTCTTGGGTTATTATTGCATAAATAGCCCACTTAGGACTGTGAGAATCTTATTAGTATCTTTGTATTGTTGAGGCGTACCAGAGAAAAGCCAGATTCCTCAACCCCACTATAGATCTACTGAACCAAAATCATAGGGAAGGGGCCGTCTTTCAAAACCTCTTTAAAAGAGATTTATGTAGCTGAAAGTTTGAGAATAATCACATTATGGATTCCCTAAGAAAGGATAATTGCAGAATTTAGCAAGATATTTGGGGTGAAATCTTAAACCACGCCAAACCACCCCAGGAAGTGACGTGGACAGCTTGGAAGATAACATGAAGGCACAGAGGAAAGCTAATGATTGCAAAATAAAGACCATCTCTAGACATTTTTGTACCAAGGATGATTTCCCAGGAGAATGGCTTTGCTGTTTTGTCTGAGAGATGCTCTGTATTGCTTACAATCTTCTCAGAAGACCTCCTAAGTTATGGGAGAGGTAGGATTGAAGAAAAGACACAAAGTCACCAAAAATCAGAAGGTAAGTTGTGGCAGCAGAGGGAGCCATAGAACCCAAAGGAACCTGTGGAGAAGCGGACACGAGGACAAACCAGTGGGAACAAGTAAGAGGGACTGTGTGAAGAAAGATCACCATTTTATTTCCCACTAGGAAAGGATTCCCATGTAAGAAGAGAAGAAGCTTTATGGGAAGATACTTGGAGAATTGGGGGAGAAGGAAGATCTAGGTCTGGTTTCAAGCTGGAGAGGAAGTTGTCACTGTATAATGTCTGTCAGCCAGAGCTGGAGAGAGCCCAGGGCTAGGACTGAGCCCGAGCGGGAAGGGAAGTCTCCCATGGTGCCATAACAGGAGTCACTTGGAGAAAGGAAGAAGTCTCTACCTGGATGCTTGGTGAGATGCTGGCAATGTGACTTTTCCACCAAGTACCAATAAAACCACACATATTCAAAGGGACATGGGTGATCAGATTGCCAGATGATGGAGGGGCTCAGAGCTGCATCATCATTGTTGTGTGCTGCTCCCCCACATGGACAGGGAGCATCTGCTAGGTGGGTTTTATAATTAATGCAGATGTTGCAGGTGTAAAAACCCACATAGAGACCTGAATAAAGCCTGAATATCAATGTCATTCAACAGGTTGCTGTGGTAGGTACAATGCAGGTCCATGGGAGCCCCCAAATGACAACAAAGGAGGCCCAAAGAATTTAGTCCAACTATCTGTGGACTAGGAGAGAAGTGCCTTGTAAGGAGATGGTTTGGAGGGATTTCAATCAGGGGCAATGGTAGAGACTGGGATCCTGCTGGGAGTACTGGAAGATCGTAATTTCTTCATGTAGAAATGAGGCCGGAGACTGGGCATGGTGACACATGCTTGCAATCCCAGGACTGCAGGTTGGAGGACAGACCACTAAATAGAAAGACTCTGTCTCTAAGTAAGTAAATAATATATAAAAGAAGAAACTTTCCCCTGAAGAAGGGCAATTTTTTCACCTTTGGAAGGTGCATTTTCTGCAACTTGACAGATGTGTGTGACTTTGAAGCGGGGTGAAGTGTTATATCTCTTGGGACAATAGGGAAATCATGTTTTTTTTTCAATAAGGCTGACAAAGGGAAAAGATGGAGTCAAGACCTGGAATTCTGAAATGACCCATAGCTAGAAGGGACTGTCCTTCCACAAGAGCAGCCTGGAGCCCAGGGACCTGGTGACTGCCTGTGCATCGCTCCTGGATTTTCAGGTTATTCCACATATATGCATTTTCCCTGAGACTATTTTCTCAAAGTCTATTATTTTTAGCTGAAATGCTGAAGTGTGTGCATTTCACATAAATGTCTGTATTTCTACTTCTTTTTGTTATACACCCATAATTTTGAATTTTTAACCCTTCTTAAAATTGATAAACCTCAGGAATTTTCCAGCCCAATGTGTTTCTTGGGTTCTTATTTCCTTTAGTTTTCACATATAATCTCAAAAAAAATCGTACCTCCACCTGCATCCCACTCCATCCCTCCAAATTTAGAGTAGCTCATGAGTGACCTCTGGAAAAGGAAAGGAAGGTGACTAGCATTCTGAATTGGTTGTTCATTGCAAGGAGCTTCAGGATGATAGAGACCATACATTCCATTAAAGGATGGTGGCTTGTTGGTATAGCAACTGACATGAGTGAAAGCCATAAGAGATATGATCTTTATAAGAATACAAGGCCTTGTTGCCACAAGGGCCATAATTTGCCTCAAGGTAGAGTAGCATTAGAACAGGAGTGGTAGCTTAAAGTGGAGAGGTAGTTGCCATTGACAACATGACTGGGGATGGATCTAGTGATTATAATTTTTTAAAGTGTGGCAGGAAGCTTCATATCATGTGACATAGTTGTCTCTGTCCTGGGCAGTGGGGAAGGAGGCTGGGTGGCTTACAGCTACAAGTGGGTGTGGAGGAGAGGGTGCGGCAGGGCCTGCTTTCTGAGAGAGGCAGCAATAGGGTTTGTGATCTAATACCTCTGGCAGATAAAACTTTCTGTACTTAAATGATAAAGGGGTTAAGAAAAAACCCTCTAAAATGATGTCATTTATCAAGCATTAACAGAACTCCACAGGAGAAGTACCAGAGAAGCGCCAGTTGACCCTAAGATGCATTGCTGTGGATGCTTCTAGGAGATGTGCTGAACCATAGCCACAGTATCCAGAGCCCTGGAAACTAGCAGGCCAGTCTCTGGCACTGCATAGTTCAGTTTCCATGCTTGAGCTGTGCACTTAGCCTGGGTTCTCCAGCTTATTCAACGCCAGTTAAACTTGCCACTATTATTGGCCTATTAAGTTACACACTAAACGTACGAAGTGTGAACATAGGAAGAGTTAGTTCTATGAAAACGGTAGAACAGTCTGCCAGGCTCCAGTGAAAGTCAGCTGCTTGGACGATGGTTAAAATCAACAGGAAATCTTCACTCAGTTTGTCGAACAGGTGTCTTAAGCTTCTGTTTCCCTTTAAAGAAATTATAATGGGGAAACATATAGAATATATAAAGGGTGTGGTCGACGCAAAGAAGATGAGGCAGGACATTACTAACTCACTAACATTCAAATACTATGGATGAGCCTTGTATCAAAAGCTTGACAAAAAGATAAAGTTATTTTAATTTAACATAACAATCAGATGCATGTGTCTATGATAGTTTGGGATATACCTCTTTAACTAGTATCGTCCATTAATCAAACAGCTCTTTGTCCTGATTTAATTGAGTAAAGGGGTTTCTGTGGAAACTCCCCTCGAGATTCTTCTGTGGAGATCTATGGAATTAGAAATTCCCATGCTCAGTCTCTTCCTGAAGTTCCCCGTGGTAGCATTTCATGAAGGAGAAGCTTCAGAACACATTGTGCAATTTAAAACTGCTTCCATCCCAGCCTGATCAGGACCCAGAGAGACAAGGACAGGTATTTCTGTTCTGCTCAAATGGCATTATTGCAGCAATGTTTTAAACCCACCTTACAAAGTCTTTCTGTGCCAGCTTTGAAACTGAGTTTCTTGATAATTGAAAAGCAATTTCTGAATTTGCATCTTTCCCTTTAGAACATAAAGACTATTTAATTATTTTAAACTACATAATTTCAAATTTCTTCCCTTTTAATTTATAAAACCTAGGATTGCCCCATATCAGGACAACTTTCTCTTGCTTTAGGCAATCGTGTCTACACATTGACAAAGGCTGGGTTTTGACACAGCATGCTTAAACCAAGCAGTGATCTGAGAGTTTTATTTATTTATTTTACTAGCATGAGTCTCCGCTTCGAGCTTCTTTTCTTCCTCATCCAGTATAACAATGTCAGTAGCTCTCAGCTTCTTCAGGTTCCTTAATTTGAATTGTGAAATTTACAGATGTTATTTTTTATTTTTTTTATATGATATATTTATGTGTGTGTATAATATATGTGCATACATATGCTTGTCTGATTGTAAGTGCATGTGTGATGTGAGTGTGTCATGGTACATGGGAGAAGGTCATAGGACATCCTCAGGTGTCAATCCTCTCCTTCCACCTTGTTTGAGTTGGGGTCTCCTTGTTTATAGCTGTGCTGAGCCCATAGGCTAGTTGGCCCAGGCCATCCATGGATTCTTCTGTTTCCACCTCCCATCTCACTGAAGGTGCTGTGGGACTAAAGACACATGCTATGGTGTCTGCTTTGCATGGGCTCTGTGGCTTCACATTTAGGTTCTTACACTTGTAGCAAGCCCTTTACTCATTAAGCTATCTCTCTAGCTCTGCGATGTTATTTTTAAAGAACAGAACCAAGATATTTATTTACAAAGGCATTTAACATCTCAAGGAAGTTAGTTTTTTGGTTTTTTTTTCCCAGTGTGTCTCTGTTTGTTGCTAGGTCTCTGACAAGAGTGTCAAATAATACCAGACACTTTCTAGTACTTTGAGATGACCTGTTATCACCCTTTCGATGAAGTGTAAGGCACTGGCACACATTATCTTGACTCTACCAGATGTCTTCGACCAATGTTTCTCACATGAATGCTAGAATTTAGGAAGGTCAGCAGGAGCTCTAAGAACTACTCTCTTCCTCTCTTTCTCTAGCTCCATGTCCTTATTTCATTTAGGTATAATTCATTGATTTCGATCCCTCTCCTTTTACAGTTATCTCAATTACTCTGCACATTGCTGGTGAGAAGAAATTGAGAAGACAAAGACTTCTGTAACTCCTGTAACTCCCGGACACCAAAATGTCAGGAATGATGTTTAAGTCTGTACCCTTTCTTTTATGACAGTGTTACTAAAATATAATTCACATAAAATTCAATCTTTGTGAGAATAAAATTCTATAGTTCTGTTTGTCATTATCTCCATGTAGCTCCAGAACATTTCATTACCCTTAAAAAAAAAGCTTCAAATTCATTAGCAGTTCTCATAATCTCCTTTCAATCTCAGATTAGCTACCACCAACCTACTTTCTGTCTCTACAGATGTGTATGTTCTGAACATTTCCAAGAAGTAGGATAACAGTATGCTGCCTCTTGCCTGATGTACTTCTCTAAGTAAGTCATCTGCGGATGGATATTTGGACTTACTTTAGTTTGTAGCCATTGTGAACAGAACTTGGGAATACTTGCACATATTATCTTACAGATGTTTTCTATTCTTTATTTATTTGAAAAAGAGAAAAGACATGTGAATGAATAACAGTCCAGAGAGAGAGAGAAAAAAAAAGACACATGTGCATGTGTGAGGTTAGAGAAAGATGAATCTATGCTATAGAATGCAATTTGAGGTATGAAATCAGTTCTTTCCTTCACCATCTGGGTTTGTGAGGGTCAAACTCAGATCACCAGTTTGTGCACCTTACCCACTGAACTATCCCACTGGCCCTGTTTTTTGTTATTTTAGACAATATCAAAATTGGAATTGCTTTATCATATGGTAATTCTATGTATATCTTACTGAGAAGTTCTCAAACTGTTTTCTGTAGTGGCTGTACTATTTTACACTCCCAGCATCTTTATGTTGATGTTATAGAATAAATGTTCATGTCACCAGGGAGTTTATATGTTGAACACTAGATCCTTCTGTGCTAAGTAGGAGGTATCTTTGGAAGGTGATTAGATTTAGTACCCTGATAAAAAAGAGTAAGAGTCCAATTCCAAAGAGAGGCAACTTGACAAGCCACACAGACTTGAACCTCCATAAGAGGTTCAAGCTATAGGCAACCTTGGGATTCACAGAAGCAGACAAGCAGAAGCAGACAGGCAGGAGAGTGGAACTGATGGAGTGATGGGAGGGAGAGACAATGGAGGGAAGCAGGGATAAGTACTCAATATGTTTGTAAAAGTAGAAAAATAAAAAAAAGAGTAGGCAAACTAGAGTGAACCCTGGAGTCTACTGAAGCAGACAAGCAGGAAAGAGGGAATGAGATGGGTTAAGGAAGGGAAGGATGGGAGGGGGAATAAAGAGAATCAGGGATAGGTATTCAATATGCTTATAAAACTAGAAAATAAAATAATAAAAAAGAGAAAGAGATGTCAAACATTCCTCTCACCATCATGTGAGCTCACGTAATCAAAAGAAGACAGCCATCTGCAAGTTGGGAAGAGCCTACCTGGAACCTGGTCATGTTGCTACCAGACCTCAGACTTCCAAACACCTGGAATTGTGAGGAACAAATTTCTGTTATTCACATAAATTTGGTATAACAAACAAAATGATGGGTCATGAAGGCTCCAGTTACCTGTATCATCTCTGACACTTGATATTTGCTTTCACAAAAATATTATTGAGATTGGGGAGATAGCTCAAGTCAATAAAGTGTTTGCCACATAAGTATGAGGACCAGAATTCAATCCCACAACTCACTCAAAACACTGGGTACATGATGGTACGTGCTTATAATCCCACAACAGGGTAGAAAGAGGAGAGAACCAACTCCTGAAAGTCATCATCTGACCTTCACATATGTACTGTGGCATGACTGCACACACGTGGACACATGTATGTTCGTGCACACACAGTAAATAATTTTCTTTAAAGGGGAACAACACTGAGCTTGATCACAAGCACATACATGCACATACACACACAGGCATATCCACTAGCACTCAAATAGATGTAAACACACCCCTTCCACACACAAGCACAATTGCTGTTATGATAATTCTTAGTGATATTAAGTCTCGTGAGTTTTCTTTTTATTTTGAGGTATTGGGGCTCAAACTCAGACCTTTTGCACATCTTAAGCAAGCACTCTACCACTGAGCCACATTCCTGGCTCTATCATTATGGTTTTGGTTTGCAATTCACTAACAAATAACAATGCTGAATATTTTTCATGTGCTCCTTGGACAGTTATATATCCATACTGGAGAAAAGTCTCTTCAAGTCATTTATCCATTGTTACTGGATTGTTTATCTCTTGCTGTTGGACTGAATAATGAATGAACTTTATATGTCAACTTGGCTAGACTGTGATGCCCAAGGATGAGGTCAAATACCAATCTACACATGACAGTATTTCATAAATGTCATTAACAATTACTTTAAAGTAAAGAGATCATGCTTGATGATGGGGATCATCTCATCAGCTGATGGCCGAAATAACAAAAGGTAAGGTTTCTTGAAGATTCAGAAATTCTGTCTAAAGACTTTAATATTCAGACTGAGTATTCAGCCAATGAGGTGACTACATGTTGGTTTTGTTTCTCCTGTGTTCCACTCCTTTCCATGAGGAGTCTGTTTCTGTGTACTCTATAAAGAGGTCCATGACAGAACAATGAAAGGATTCAATCCAAGTATGTCTTGGTGGACCAGTGAGTATGTGTGAGGGGTTTAGTTTCAGGAGCATGGTGACCCAGGCAGCTGCATTAGTAGAACACACCATTCTGGCATGGATGAAGACTCATGAAAACTGAATTATGAGCCCCTTGTGTGCCTGCAGATAGGCAGTTATACCAGCAAGAAGTCTCCTCTCCCCAATAATAACTTGCTGCTTATGTAACCTCAGGGAGAGGTTGCGTGCACCTTGTGAGTGTCATGAGTCTTGTCAGCCATGAAAGAATGTTCAAACCCAGAGGAAACAGCTACATAACAGCTGGAGAAACCTGAGCAATACAAGTAGTAAATGTTCTTTATATGTTCTTGTCTTCTCAATACTAGACCTGATTTGAATACATGAAAATAAAACCTATGTGTGGTTAAACCTTTTCAATTGAGTTTGTTATATGAAAATTCTATGTAAAAATCACAAAGGTTTCTGAGGCTCAGGCAAGCAATGCGTGTAAAGCTCAATATAAATTCAATTAGTACTGCTGATGCTTAGTTTTGAATCATTTTAGAAAGAAGAGCTCTATAGTGTTCAATAGGCCTTCAAGTAATTCATAAATGTGCATAAATTCCTAGTACATATAAGACATTAGATGAAGTATGACATGTAGTCAGCCACATGACGTACAGCCCGTGGTCACATAAGGTTCTAGCCTGAGTCATGCTTTGTTCTCATCGTCTTGTCATTTTTAATCAGTACAGAGCAGGAAGCACTCCATTTCCATTCTGTACTGCACTCAGCACTGTACATAGCCAATCCTGTTATGAAAGATAGGAAATTCTTTTTGTTGTGAATAATCACTGATGTTCCTAAAATTTACCATGTGTTATTCAAGAAACATTAAATTATATTAAATAATCTCCATTTAAAAGGACTAAGAAAGATGCAATACATTTTAGAAACATCTTACCACTCATAGTATAAACAAATGAAAATTTGACATTTAACTGGTAAGCTTTAGTTATCTGAAAAAATTCACTGATTTAGAACAGTCAAATGCCTGATAAAAGAAATGTCAATACATTTTTCAATAACAAGAACAAGAAACTCCAGGCTTTGAGGCAGCAGTAGTTCTTAGGAGTTGGAAGATACATTGATAAAATTTGGCAGAATTACTAAATAAAATCTTAAAGGCAATATCTCCTCCTCGATTCATTATTTAGTGCACTGCCGAGGAAGGAACTATTGAGAGACCTTGGACAAGTTATTTAACCTCCTTGAATCTTGATTTCCCTTTCTGTAAAATGAGACTGACACAGCTGAGAAGCCTATGAAGAAAAATCAGGTTTTCAACACTGTGTTATGTGAGTGCTGAGTAAATGTCTCTTTCTTGCTGGGAATGTAAATTAATATGCTGCTATAAAGAACTGCATGGAGGTTTTGCAAAATAACTAAATAGAAAATGTTGTTACTTTGCATCGGTCTCCTGACCAAAGTGTTTGGCTTGAAATTATTCTAAGAGTTTGAAAATTTAAAAGGACCAATGAGTAAAAAGGTGGGAAGGGACATTAGAGTGAAACCTCTGAAGGAGGAGATATAGGATACCATGGCAGGTAGGGTAGAAGAGGGAATAATGGGAAAAAAATACCTAGGGAGGGTATTAAGGGGATGGGGTACAGGATGTGTTGAAGGACTTAAAGGAAAACCTAAGATTGTGGGATGGAATCAGATAAGAATCTTCTTTTTTTTTTTTTTTTTTCCAGTGAAATTTTTTTTTTTTTATTTCAGCTCATACAAACTTATTAGGTACACCAGTTCCCTCCCTCCCTCCTCCTCCCCCTATACCCCCTGCTCCCCCTCCCCACCCCTCTCCCTCCCCAACCCCCAGTGCCTCCCACCCCAATTCCCAGAGAGTCCTTTCTTGTGCATGACTGATTTTCCTCTGGGCCCTCCTCTCCGATGACGTACAAGGACCCAGTGGCCTTTGCCGAACCCTTTCCCGTGTTCCCCTTAGGTATAGGAACACTGCTGTGGCTGCCAATTCTTTGCCTCCAAGGATCTTGGTGCCTTTAGCAGATGCTAGACTTTGTGAGGTCAACAGTGTGTTGGACAATGCGCAGGGCATGCAAAGTCCAATTATGATTGCTTCAGCCCTAACTAGTATAGAGTATCTTACATATCATTGCTCCTCCCATCCTTATGCTCTTACACTCTTACCGCCCCCTCTTCCACAAATTTCCCTGAGCTTCAAGATGGGGAGAGACTAAGCTGGCCTAGTTCTAGGTGGTTGATATAGAGTCTCTGAAGTTCTGGATTGTGGTTTGTTGATTTTCTTTTGCAGTTTTGCTGCTCCTGCAATGCCCTTCACTCCATCCTGGTGGGCATTGTATGTTACCCCCTGGCCAGAGACAAAAAGTTGTTAAGAGTCTTGTGATAAAAGCACATTCAAAGGTAGATGTAATAAAAGTGGGAAACCACAGTGAGGGAGGGGTCTATCACCCATTTGCAAAATTGTTACTTTTTATCTGCCAGACTATATGCCCTCCTCTTCTGGTGAGATCACTCCCCCTCAGTAGTAAATGATCAGGAACAAAAGTCTGTGAACTTAATCAGATGTCTCATTACTTATTTGGGTCCTTGGTGGAGGCCTATTTTCCCTGCTGTAACATGGTCCCTTCTCTCCTTCTTTCTGGTGTGGCCCTCCTACCCCATCCCTCCTGTTCATAATCCTTGGAATTCCTGTCTCTAGGTGGGCTGGGTGGGTTTGGCACTAGGAGCCACCTATTAGGGAGTACATACGGCGCTTAATTTTCTGGGTCTGGGATACTTCACTTAATACAATTGTTTCTAATGACATCCATTTCCCGGCAAATTCCAGTAATTCATCATTTTTGATGGCTGAGTAGTACTCCATTGTATAGATGTACCACTGTTTCCTTATCCACTCGTCAACTGTTGGACATTTGGGCTGATTCCATGTCTTTGCTATTGTAAACAGTGCTGCTATGAACATGGTCGTGCTTGTGCTATCGAGGCGAACCTCTGCTGTATAGGGGGTTATTCCCAAAAGTGGAATAGCAGGGTCATATGGCATTTCAATCTTTAATTTCTTTAAGAATCTCCAGACGGCTCGCCAGAGTGGCTGTATGAGCCTGCATTCCCACCAGCAATGTAGGAGAGTTCCCCTGTCTCCACATCCTCTCCAGCATTTGTCGTTGTTAGTATTGTGGATTTTTGCCATCCTGACCGGGGTGAGATGATATCTCAGGGAAGTTTTGATTTGCATTTCCCTGATGGCTAAAGAAGTGGAGCATTTTTTCAGATATTTGTTAGACATTTTAATTTCATCCCTGGTAAAGTTTCTTTTAAGTTCCAGGGCCCATTTTTTAATTGGGCCATTGGTTTCCTTGGTGTTTAGTTTTCTAAGTTCTTTGTGCACTCTGGACAATAGAGCTCTATCAGATATGTGGTTAGTGAAGATTTTCTCCCATTCTGTGGGTTGCCTTTGAGCTCGTGTTACAATCTCTTTATCTGAACAGAAGCTCTTTAATTTCACAAGATCCCAACTGTTGAGAGTTGGTAGCAGTGACTGTGCCATTGGATGTCTGTTTAGGAACTGTTGGCCTAGCCCAATCAGATCGAGGGAGTTCCCTATCCTTTCAACTATGGTTTTTATAGTCTCTGGCCTGATATCAAGGTCCTTGATCCATTTGGAATTAAGTCTTGTACATGGTGACAAGTATGGGTCCAGCTTTAATCTTCTGCATGTGGAGATCCAGTTTTGCCAGCACCATTTGTTGAAGATGCTGTTCTTTTTCCATTGGATTCTTTGGGCCCCTTTGTCAAAGACCAAATGGCTGTAACTTTGTGGGCTTATATCTGGGTCTTCAATCCTTATCCATTGATCTGTGTGTCTATTTTGGAGCCAATACAAGGCTGTCTTTACAACTATGGATTTGTAGTATAGACTAAGGTTTGGTATGGTTATACCTCCAGCTGTGTTTTTGTTACTCAGGATTGTTTTTGCTATCCTGGGTCTTTTGTGCCTCCATATGAACTTTGAGATTGTTTGGTCAACTTCTTTGAAGAATTGCTTTGGGATTTTGATTGGTATAGCATTGAATCTGTATATTGCCTTTGGTAGGATGGTCATTTTCACGATGTTGATTCTGCCAATCCAGGAACAAGGGAGGTCTTTCCACCTTCTGGTGTCTTCGGCTATTTCTTTCTTTAGGGTTCTAAAGTTTTCATTGTAAAGGTCTTTTACCTCCTTAGTTAGGTTTATACCAAGGTATTTCATTTTTTTAGGGGCTATAATAAATGGTATTGTTTCTCTCAAGGCTTTTTCACTTCTTTCATTCTGGGCATATAGGAAGGCCTCTGATTTTTGCACATTTATTTTGTATCCTGCCACCCTGCTGAACTTCTCAATTAGTTCCAGGAGCTTCCTGGTGGAGTTTTTGGGATCACTCAGGTATAAGATCATGTCATCTGCAAATAGGGATAGCTTGACTTCTTCCTTGCCGATTTGAATCCCTCTTATGTCCCTTTCTTGTCTTATGGCTTCAGCTAAGACTTCAAGTACAATATTGAATAGAAGTGGTGAGAGTGGACAGCCTTGTCTAGTTCCTAATCGAAGTGGGAATGCTTCCAATTGTTCCCCATTGAGCATAATCCTTGATGTGGGCTTGTTGTATATAGCTTTTATTATATTGATAAAGGTTCCTTCCATTCCTACTGTCTCTAGCGTTTTGATCATAAAAGGCTGTTGGATCTGTCAAAAGCTTTTTCTGCATCTATCGAGAGTATCATGTGGTCTTGGACTTTGGACTGGTTTACATGATGAATTACATTTATTGATTTGTGTATGTTGAACCAACCTTGTGTGCCGGGGATGAAGCCTACTTGGTCCCCGTGAATGATCTTTTTAATATGTTTTTGAATCCGATTTGCTAAGACTTTGTTGAGAATCTTTGCGTCTGTGTTCATCAGGGAGATCGGCCTATAGTTTTCTTTTTTAAGCGAATCTTTATTAGGTTTTAGGATTAAAACGATATTAGCTTCATAGAAGGAATTTGGTAGTGTTCCTTCCTTTGCTATTTGATGGAACAGTTTAAGGAGTATTGGTGTTATTAACTCCTTAAATGTCTGGTAGAACTCTGTGCTGAATCCATCTGGTCCAGGACATTTTTTTGGTGGGAAGATTCGAGATTACTTCCTCCATTTCCTTATATGTTATAGGACTATTTAAATAATTCACAACTTCCTGATTCAATTTAGGTAAGATGTGTTTACTTAGAAATTCATCCATCTCTTTTGTGTTGTCAAACTTCACAGAGTATAAGTTTTTGAAATATGATGTTATAATTCTCTGGATTTCTTGGGTATCAGTAGTGATAACTCCATGTTCATTTCTAATTTTGTTAATTTGGGTTTTCTCTCTCTTGCTTTTGGTTAGTTTCGCTAGGGGTGTATCAATCTTATTGATTTTTTCAAAGAACCAGCTTTTTGACTGGTTGATTTTTTCTATCGTTTTCTTAATCTCGATTTCAGATATTTCTCCCCTTATTTTGCTAATCTCCTCTCTTCTACTACTTTTGGGATCAGATTGCTCTAGCTTCTCTAAAGCTTTAAGCTGCATTGTTAAGTTGTTTATTTCTGACGTTTCCATTTTTTTGACGTAGGCATTAAGAGCTATGAACTTACCTCTTAGAACAGCTTTCATTGTGTTCCAGAGATTTTGGTAAGTTGTATTTTCGTTATCATTCACTTTCAGGAAATCTTGAATTTCCTTTTTAATTTCTTCCTGAATCCATGTCTCATTCAGCATCATAGTGTTAAGTTTCCAGGAGTTAGTGTATTTTCTCTTGTTTGATGTGTTGTGGATGTCCAGCTTTAGGCCGTGATGGTCTGATAGGGCACAGGTTAGAATTTCAACTTTCTTGTATATGTGTAGATTCATTTTGTGGCCCAATATGTGATCTATTTTGGAGAAAGTTCCGTGTGCTGCTGAGAAAAATGTGTATTCTTTGGTGCGTGGGTGAAAAGTTCGATAGAGATCTGTAAGGTCCATTTCTTTCAGGGTTTGATTAAGTTCCAAAGTGTCTCTGTTAAGCTTTTGACCTGTTGATCTATCCCATGTTGACAGGGCGGTGTTGAAGTCCCCAAGAATTATCGTTTGGGGATTGATTTCTTGCTTTAGACGCTGTAGGGTTTTCTTAATGAATGTGGAGGGGCCCGTATTGGGTGCATATATGTTCAGGATTGTGAGGTCTTCCTGGTGAATTGTGCCTGTGACTAAAATGTAGTATCCATCCGTGTCTCTTATAATTTTCTTTGGTTTGAAATCCACTTTGTCTGATAGCATAATGGCTACCCCTGCCTGTTTTCTGCTTCCATTAGCTTGTAGAATTGTTGACCAGCCTTTTATTTTTAGAGCGTGCCTATCTTTTGTGGTAAGATGGGTTTCCTGCAGGCAGCAGATTGATGGATTGTGATTTTTAATCCATGTTTGTAATCTGTGTCTCTTGATCGGTGAATTAATTCCATTAACATTTAGTGTTATAATGGAGAAACTATTGTTAATTCCAGACATTTATTATGTTTAGTAGCTTTTATAAGTATATGCTTCTTTTTTAATGATGTTATACTTGCCTTCTGTTCTCCTGGATATGCCTGTTTTTTTCTTCACGCTTGAGTATCATTTCTAGCATTTTTTGAAGGCCTGGTTTGGTGGCCATGTATCCCTTAAAGTTGTCTTTGTGCTGGAAAATTTTTCTTTCTCCCTCGATCATGACAGATAGTTTTGCAGGGTAAATCAGCCTGGGTTGACATTTTTGCTCATTCAATACTTGAAGTATGTCTCTCCAAGCTCTTCTTACTTTTACTGTTTCGACTGAGAAGTCATTTGTTATTTTAATAGGTTTACCTTTAAAAGTGACTTGTTTTTTCTCCCTTGAAGCTCTCAGCACCAGTTCTTTATCTTGAATGTGGAGTGTTTTAACTATTATTTGCCGCGGCGTGCTTCTATTTTGGTCGTATCTGTTTGGGGTGCGGAATGCCTCTTGTATATGGATGGGCCTCTCTTTTTTTAGATGAGGAAAGTTTTCCTTGATGATCGTTTGAAAAATTTCCTCAGGAGTGGTATTTTGAGATTCTTGCTCTGGTATTCCATGAATACGCATGTTAGGCTTCTTCAGGGTGTCCCATATCTCTTGGATATTTCTTTCAAGTATCTTTTTGGCTTTAACAACCTCTTCCATTGAGCTGGTTAGTACTCCCACTTTATCTTCAAGGTCTGAAATTCTGTTTTCTGCTTCCTTAGATCTGTTGGTAAGACTCTCTGTGGCGTTCTGGGTTGAAGATAACTTGTCTTTTAGCTCAGTTTTAAACTCTGCTTGAGTTTGTTTTAACTGCTCTATGCCACTTTTTGTTTCTTGCACTGTTTTTCTCAACTCCTCCAGATGTCTGTTGTGTTCCTCTTCAAAGCGATTGATTCGATTATTTAATTCCTCCCTGATTTCCTCTTTCATAGTATTGAACATGGTAATGATCATATTTTGAAAGTCTTTATCCTGGGTGGGGCTTTCTTGGCCTTTTTCCATGGGTTTGTTCTTGTTGGAGTCTAACATTATGGGATTAATTTCTTCAGTGGGAAATTTGTTTACTTGATTGTTGCTTCTCATGGATTTGCACTTTGACTTTGGCATTGTCATTTTAACTCTTAAGATCTCTCAATTTCACTAAACTGAATTATTTGGCCTGTGGTCCTGGTGGGCGGGGCAGGCGGAGACTTACCTAGGTCGTGGGGTGAGGCCCGGCTGGACCGCGCGTGCGTCCCGACCGGTGGAGCGGGGCGGGGTGCAAAGGGGGAATGGGGGCGACCGCTTGGAGCTATTTAACCCGAGGGCAGCTGGGGCGGGGCCCGGGCGCAGGGGGAGGTCCTCCTGGTCCCTGGGTCCCGCGCGCGGCTCCGGCTGGATGGTGGGAGGCGGAGCCGGGTCCCTGTGGGCCGACCTGGGGGTCCTGGTGGGCGGTGCGCGGGGGGGCGGGGGTACTCACCAGCTAGGGCGCGGCGTGGACGCCCGGCTGGACCGCGCGCGCGTCCCGACCGGCGGAGCGGGTTTAGGGTGCAAAAAGGGGGGATGGGGGCGACGGCGTGGAGCTATTTAACCCGAGGGCAGCTGGGGCGGGGCCCGGGCGCAGGGGGAGGTCCTCCTGGTCCCTGGGTCCCGCGCGCGGCTCCGGCTGGATGGTGGGAGGCGGAGCCGGGTCCCTGTGGGCCGACCTGGGGGTCCTGGTGGGCGGTGCGCGGGGGGTGGCGGGGGTACTCACCAGCTAGGGCGCGGCGTGGACGCCCGGCTGGACCGCGCGCGCGCGCGTCCCGACCAGCGGAGCGGGTTTAGGGTGCAAAAAGGGGGAGATAAGAATCTTCTATGTTATTAATATGTCCGAAATTTTTCAAAAAAGGAGAAGAATAACAGGAACACAGAGAGAGGAAAATAGGGCAAAAAATATGCCCTGAACTGGTCCACCTAGAACCCAATGACAATTAAAACTATACTAGAAGTAGCAAGAAAATGATACTTCCTGATAAGTTATTAGTCAGAGAGGTCTCAAAGGCTCCCAAACAGTATAGACTTTTGCCATTGCTTTTGGTTATCCTCAAAAAACTGATAGAAAGGCCCTATTACTGAAGATGCAACACATGTGGATCACAGAACATAGACATTTAATACAAGTTGGAACTAGTTTGGGAGCTTTCTCCTTGCTGGATAGCTTACACAGCACCTGCACGTATTGTCGAAGCTATTGGGGGAGAAAAGTTATCAAAAGTCTCATCAACTTGTGAGTTCTATAAGTTACAATCAAAATCATCATAGCAAGTGTAATCACCCATGTAATAATGGCATGAGTATTAAGGAGACAACCAACAACTTGTGCTTGGACTTAAGAGCCTCTTGAAAAGTACTTGAAAAGTACAACTTATCTAATAAGACAATAAGTATCTGTGGGCTGCTTGTACCTAAATAAAACATATAAGCCTCATCCATTCCTACTTCATGGCTCAGGGAACATTGAGGAAAAAGGGACAGCAAGATTGTAAGAACCTGGAGTGGGAAGGTGGTGACCAGGCATTATCTCCTGGACATGACATGGTCATGATATATAAGGTTTCAAGTGTCTATCAATAGACAAATGGATGAGAAAATGTGACACATATACACAAGAGAATATTACTCAGCTTTTTAAAACAAAGGAGATTCTGTCATTTGCAGCATTATGGATGAATTTGGAGGCTTGGCAGAGTGACCACTTATAGGGTCTTCCTTCATTCCAGGATGGTGCAGCTGAAGCTTTCATGGGTGATGTGTTCCTGGAAGCTACCAAGAAGGACTCAGACTCAGTCACCCTTGGGAATAGACAGCACGTGCAGGGGAGTTCAGTGAGTAACACCCCTTCCTCCTGCCCAGGCCACATGCTGCTGAATGTGGCCAAGAATAGCCACTAGTATGACTCCAACTCAAAATAGTAAACTTACTTTAAAAATTATGAGATTTTTTTCTTTCTTTTCTTTTTCTTTTTTTTTTTCTTCTTTTTTTTCTTCTTTCTTTCTTTCTTTCTTTTTTTTTTTTTTTTTGTAACTTAATTGTATGGTTCTGGGGTATGTGGTTTGTAGACAACATGGTTGGCAATATCAAAAAATTGGATATACCAGGTAGGACTCAGCATAAGTGTGAGGGAAAGGGGAGGGTTTTCTGTTTGTAAACACTGTGATGAAAAACTTAGTTCATGCTCAATGCTGAAGGCTGGGAGGAGTGCAGTGAGAGGCTATCTTCTGGATGTGGCAAGACTGACTGACTCACGAATTCAGAGCACTTGTATAAGATCTGCTCCAAGTCCAGTCAATCAACATTCCAGCATAGACAGGGAAGAGATTCACAAGGTTTCCCCTCACTGAACAGCAAGTGGCAATTGATGCCTATTAGGGAGAGGAGAGTCATTTTTCTTTGGGAAGAGGGCAAAGATTGCTTATGTTCCAGTGAATGGCCCCACAACCATTCTCATGCAGGCAGTATGACTCAGTGGATAATTTAAAAAAAAAAAACAGAGGACACAAGTGGAAGGGAGAATGTGTAATGAGGGAATGGGGAAAAGTGGAAGGGGAAGTGGAGGGCAGATATGATTAAGACACACATATGAAATTATCAAAGATTAAACAAAAATATTGTTAAAATTAATTTATGTTCAATATAGGAAGCCTAGAAAATTCCAGAAGTGTCTTTGGGTTACAAATTTTAAACTTTATTTATTCATTCATTGTGTGTGTGTGTTTGTGTGTGTGTGTGTGTGTATGTGTGTGTGTGTGTATGTATCAGAGGGCACGTATGTCCCTGTGGAGGAACAAGAGTGACTTAGAAAATCATCCTGGATTGCTTCTACCTCCTTCTTGCTTCACTCTGGGATTTCCTATGCTTAATCCACCAGAGTCAGAAGTGTGGGCTGCTGCCATTTCCACCTGGCATTTTTTGTGTGGGACCTGGGATCAAACTCAGGACCTTCTGCTTTGGAGACAGAGTCTTAACCCCTGGGCCATCTCTCCAGCCCAGGGTTACAAATTTGAACATGTAAATTTTGCTTTCCCTGGGACAGGATCTAGGTATTTGCTACTCTTTTGAACATTTCACAGTACCTTACAGACCTGGGAGTTATGAAGTTCAGAAAATAGAAGAGAAAAACATGTCTTTCCCTGTTTGATAAAATTTCCTAACCTTAAATGGCCTTGGGATCTTCTTGGATGTTTATCAGATGCTAGTTTGGAATAAATTCTCTCATTATCACTACTGAATATCAAAAACATGGTGGACGCTGTGGTCAGTCTTTTCCTTGTGTTTTCCAATATCTCCCACACACACATGTAGAAGCTCAGTTTGCATGTGGTAAGCATCACTCACTTATGTGACACACCATTTGTTCAGAAAGGTCATGGCACCTTTAGGAGGTAAAGCCTTGCTAGAAGAAGGCAGTCACAGGGGGGTGGGCATTGAGGTTGGTTAGCCTCACCCTGCTTTAGTATATGAGTCTGCTCTTGGGTTTACATATAGCAGCTGTCTGTCTCCAAGGAGGACATGATTTAGCCTGCCTCCAGCCTCTGACAGCCAGCCATGTCTTTTCTGCCACAAAAGACTGTATCTTCCCTCTGGAACCATAAGCTGAATATATCTCCCTTTCTCCCTTAAATTGTTTGACTTTGGGTGTTGTCTCACAGCAACAGAAACACCATCACACTTAGCTTTCCCTGAGAACTTCTGGAGGGTTTAATTTCATACTGGCTTTTGTCACTTCTCTTAATATTTGGAAAACAAATGCAATCTAGAATACTCTGTTCTCTAATATTTTTAAAAAAGTTTAATCCAGAGCTGTTCTATCTGCCAGCTATTTTTAATAAAAGAAATAGAAAGCCCCTGGACTAGGAACTACATAAGTAACATTCAACTAACAGACATGAGGGAAACTGAGTTTATACTACAACATTCACATTCGAGTGTTTATGTGTGCAATGTAATTTAAACCTTAGTTCAAATATTGCAATTAATAACTTGGGAGCAGCAATGAGGAATTTAGTTCAGACCCAAATATCTTGGGGTGGAAGAACAAAAATCATGTTTACACTGTCCTTAAATGACTTGAAATTATATACAATATCAAGAATAAATAAATATGTCATTTCGTTTTTACTATTTTGGGTAGATATTAGTAATAATAATATGACTGTCTTTAAGTCCTAGAAGCCATTGGTGCTATTTATGTCATTAATGTAGAGATGGTGTGCATTGCACTCAACTTAATTTCAAGATTGTAATAAAGAAAAAAACGCTCAGGAAGCATAGTACATTTTCACACTTAAAGCAGCCAATTAAATTAGTCTCATGACACTGGCTACTTTATAAACTCATTTATCACACAAGTTAGCTTGGTCTGACCTTCCCACCTCTTCTTGGGTAAGGACAATAGCAATTTCTCAGTGGTGAAATTATTGATTTTTTGTTGACAGAGCTTCTCCAGTTTGATTTTTCCTTCTTTTCTACATTTCAATTCTTGTGTCACCTTCTCAGAGATGGAGTCCCATATACACATTGACAAGAGAAAAAAAAAAGCTATTTGGAAGGACATGGGAAACTGTATCTAATGATCAAACTAATTACCCACACCCAAACAATTTATGACGGCATTTTGGTCAAGATGTAGTATTTCCCCTATTCAACAAGCAGAGGAAAATGTTGAGCTCTATGGAGGCTCGGCATGCTCACCAGGCAAATGTCAATCTCTTTTTGTTTGTTGTGGCTGCTGTTGTTAAACTGTTCAACCCCATGTGCTGTAATATTTTTTTCCTGAATTTTTATACTGAGCACTACATATTAAATGATGATTCATTTTTTACATGATATACTGACATAAAACATTTACTTAGCCAGTTGAGAAGGTCAACCTTTTTCAGTTTTTTTCATGGTTTTGGAAAGGCATTTCCTGCCAAGGAATAATTAGAAAGTAACTACAATATTTTACCGGATTTGAGAAGTTATAATGTGAAACTCCTTGACTGTTAAAACTGTAGCTAAAACCAATCATTGTAAAAGAGGTTTTCCCAAATAAAAGAAAACATGAAGTAGTCATGAATGGAAATGAATTTACGTGTACTGAATATTCATTACAAAGAAAGAAGTCTGCTAAGAGTGTTATATATGTTATCTCCCTTAACAATATGACATGGATCTTTAATTTACATTCAACAAGTAGTAAGCTGAGGCTCAAAGAAGCTAAGTAACTTGCATGATCACCAGATGAAGTTTACCTGAGATCTAGCGTCAAATCCTATTTTCCTTCCACTCCACTGGGCTTTACTGATTCCATTGTTGTGACAAACATGGTCTCTTCACCTCAAGGACTATTGAGCTCAGTGAACCAATGGGTTCAGCTCTGCCATCTGCATCCCCTTATCTTCTTTCTCAGAAGTACTGGGGGAGCAGCAGAAGACTGTCATCCCATGTAACTTGGGTCTCACTCTCAAGAGGCAATCTCACACTGTGAGGCTGGGTTTCCCAAAGCCTCTGGTGCTTTCTCGGAGAGATAAAAACTATCAGTGCTCCTTTGTAACAGTTGCACTTTTGCTCTGTGAAGAATCCTTCTGTCCATTTGCCTCTGTCTTATTCATACCATTGTTCATAATCACTCAGACAGAATGCAAGGGCTACTGGTAGGGTTAATAAGTTAGCATAAGACTACTATTCTTGCTATTTATAAATCTTTTGGAAAGCCAATAAAGAGCCCTGGAAGTGGCGTTTCTGTGCTATGCACATTTTAATGAGTAACAATGTTAAGAAAATTCATTATTTCTTTATATTGTGTTAAGAGTTCACTAAATACAGTCTAAATTTCTCAAGCCAATTTTCAAAGTATTAATTAGTTTTAAAGCAAATAAAATATTTGTGTATTAGAACTTGGAAGTAAGAATTAGTCTCGAGAATATCTGTGTGTGTGTGTGTGTCTGTATTTCTTTTTGTTCTCTCATATTTATGTATTTTATATTATATATGTATGTAATCTCTCCATTCACATACATATTTATCTATAGAAATCTATGATTTACCTTGACTAAGACTGAAGTCACCTAGTATTTTAATCTGACCAAAAACAAAATAGAATCCATTAAGTAACTAATTGTTGGAAACACAATTAAAGACATCAAGCATCCAAAATAATCTCATAGTTGTGTGTGTTTGCGTTTGTGCAGTGGGTACATGTGAATGGGCACATTTGTGTGTGAATGTGGGTGTGCACGTGGAGGTCAGGGGACAACCTTGGCTGTTGATTGTCGCCTTGCGTCTTATTCAAGACAGGGTCTATTCGCTGTTTTTCCACTGTGTGTGCCAGGCTGGTAGACTCACGAGCTTCCAAGGATTGTTCTATCTCCACCTGCCTTCTATACCCAGAAGCACAGTGTCATGGCTTGAAATGTGTCCTCCACAGTCACATGTGTTTGGGAAGGTCATGGCACCTTAGAGAGGTGGAACCTTGCTGGAGAAAGAGGGTTACAGGGGGTGGATTAGTCCCACCTCACCTCCCAGAGAAGTTGCCTTTGCAGCAGGGAGCTGGCAGCTCTGAGCCTCCAACATGTTTGCAGTGTCTTCGCCTGCCTCCAACTTTGGCCATCAGCCATGCTGCCTCCACCATGAAAGACTGTATCTCCCCTCTGGAACCATAAGCTGAATAAATCTCCCTTTCTCCCTTAAGTTGCTTGACTTTGGGTGCTCTCTCACATAGCAGCACACAAGAGTAACCAATACACACTGGGGTTATAGGTGCTGGCACTGTGCGTCTGGCTCTTATGTAGGTTTGGAGGATTTGAATTCAAGTCTTCAGGTTTGCATGGCAAGTGCTTTTATCCACTGAGTCATATCTCCAGCCCCTAATCTCATATTTTAAACTTCCTCTGTGACCACTAAGACAGTAAGGTTTTACCAGCTTAAGAGAAGGCACAAAAGAGAAATGAAAGGATGTGTGATCCCCACACGTAGAGACAGCCATTGCTAACATTCCGTGTGCATGAAGTTCTTCTAGAAATGGTGTGCTAGACCCGATTCTTAGTTATAAACAGTGCAATTGCTTCAAAAGGGACTTAACAAAACACAGATTAGTAACTCAGAAATTCACAAAGTTTAGAAAACCATTCTTGAAAAATGAGTAAAAGTGGCAAAGGGAAGAAAGACAATACAGAGGCCACGTAGTGCTGAGGAATTACTCTGGAGGCTTCCATGCAGTCAAGATGAAAACCTTTCCCGAGAAAATTCTTTTACTACTGACCTCTGAGTCGACCCTGCTACTCTGGCATGTCCTTGCTTTTCCTGATAGGGTGATCTCCCACTCAAGGATTCTGCCAAAACCGATGGAGGGTATGGAAAGGACAATGCAAACTAGAGACCCAGGGATGCTGACAAGTCCGAGAGCCTCAGAACCAGAGCAAGCAATGGCATAACTTTAGTCTGACTGCCCAAGAACCTCAAGGGGAGGCAGTGAGGCAAGTTCTAGAGTCTGAGAACCCCGTAGGACAAACATCTACGGACAGGAAAGGTGATTGTCCAAGCTCCAAGAGGGAGAAGCAACCAGCCCACCTTTATTCTGCATTGTGGTTCTTCTCAGGCCCCCAATTAATTATGTGGTTCCAGAGAACATTGAGGGGAGATCTTCTGCACTTAATCCACTGACTCAAGTGCCAATCTCCCCTAGAAACACCCTCTCACACACCCGGAAATAAGACATCACCAACTATTTAGGCATCCCTTAATCTAATCAGGATGACACCTAAAATTAATATGACAGTTGGGGTTCCCATGACCTGTTTCTGCAGGTCGCTAGCTTCCAGTTCCAAGTTAAAGTGGATCTTGGGGCCTGATTCAGCCTAGGTTGTATGTCTGACTCCCTGTTAAGGGAATAAACACAGAAAGACTCAATTTCTGGCCCCTATAGCTGTAGAAGGTCTTAACTGCACAAAGAGGATCACATGTTGGGAAATTCCCCCCAAACTTGGGAGAGAGCTGAGAGGCTGAGCAGCCACATCCCACATGTTTGCCACCGTGAGCTCATGCAGCTTTATATAGCTCCATAGCCTGCCTTTCCCTCCTACATTAAATCATGTCTGTTTTCCTAAAACACGAGCTACTTTTCAAAATTAACATTTTTCAATAACTGTGAAACAACAGTTTCAGATTAATCAGAAAAAAAAGCATGTGCTATATTAATTGTTTTCAATAAGGCTTTGAAAAGCATTGGAGTTACCATGGTGGGAGCTTAGTTGAGAGTAGCCAAATTCTTTTTCCAGCTCTAGCTGGTTAGCCGGCACTGGGCCAGGAGAAGACAGCCTGTGGAGCTCAAGCCTTCGTGTCCTCAGCTGTTGCCAGGGATGGCCTCGTCAGCCAGGGTGAGGCAGGACAGCAGGGGAAAGGGCAGGCAGAGACCTGACTGCAGGCAGGGCTGGGAGAGGCTCAGCCCAGCAGCAAAGGAGCCCCCCTCCGACCTGAGCGCATCCAGCCAGGAGACTGTCAGCTTTGGGGGAGATTGCTAAGGAAGGTCCCGGGGGCTGCTGACCTTCTCGGGCTGAAAATCCCACCTGTTGCCTGAGGTTCAGAAACAGAACAGGATGGACTTCAGTGATTAAAGGACACATGCATAATAAATGAAATATTAAGGAATCTAAGCATGATGGTGCGTGCCTGTAATTCTAGCACCGAGGAGGTCAAAGGAGCTAAGTAAGGCAGGAGGATCATGAATTTGAGGCCAGTCCAGGCTACATAGCAAGATGCTAGCAAAGATGAAAGAAGGAGCTGAGGAAGTGCTTAGATAAGTGTTTGCTGCAAAAACACCAGGATCTGAGTTTATTCTTGAGAGCCCATGTTAAAAAAAAAAAAGCCAGGAGTGGTGGTGGTGTGGGGGTGGTGGTGATTGTAGAATCTTGTCACTCAGTAACAAGCCAGTCTAACTTGGTGGCACAGCACTTACTTAGCATTCATGAAGACCCTATATCCAATACACAGTACTAGAGAAAAAAGAAAAGACGGGCACAGGCTGGGGAACCACTTGGCAGCAGAGACGCGGCTGGCCTGGTGCACAGTGCTGCCCTCAGTCTTGCTCACAGAAGCTTATTTTACAGTGAAACGGAGTAACACAGAGACTTACCAATGGTCTAGATGCCGAGAACATGGGGCTGTTAAGTGCTCCGTCCTCATCAGTGTAGGGAAGTCTTAGGGAACATGCAAAAGAGGGGGTGAGCAGAAGGAATGTAAGACCCCAGTGATGGGTGGGCCAGACATGGCCATGGCATTCACCAGCCCAAAGCAGCTGTGGCTGCTGTGCAGGGCCCACACGAGACTTGTCTGCCGACGTTCAGTCATGCATGGGGAGGACTTCACGGAGACCAGCCCTTGTCTGGGGAGCTACTTGTGGTGGATGACCTCTGGAGGAAGGGGAGTCGTTACCTTTAGTGGTGTAGCTGCTGTGAGCTGCCTACGCTTCCGTGGAGAGCTCCAGACCTACGCTCACCAGGAGAGTGGGTCACGAAACAGACAGAATACTTCCAGGGACGCTTGTTAGGGGGGTACTGAGGGAGGCAGGGGGCAGGGGATAGACAGGGTGGTGTTCAGTGTCACCAGAACGATTATATACATGTATAAAAGTGTGAAAGAATCTTTGTTTAAACAGTCTTTTATCTTTGGTTAGGCGATGACCTTAACAACCAATCAGGATGCAACCAAGGGCAGTGCAGAAACAGCAAAACTGAAAACAATAACAAACCACAATTTAGAGCACAAAAGATCCTACAATATTTGTCTGAAACCAGACCAGCCAAATCTCTCCTCATTCTAAAGCTCAGGGAACTTTGCAGAAGAGGGGGTGGCAAGATTGTAAGAGCCTAAAGATGGGGAGGACCAGTGATATGCAAGATACTCCACATAAGTCAGGGCTGCAGCAGCCAAGATACACCCACAATGTGATTGGACCTTGCCTGACCTGCACAATGGCTGACATGTTAACAACCCCCCAAAGTCGAGCCCAGATCACAGGGGAGAAAGTTTCAGGCATCAGGATCTTTAGAGGCAAGAGGTTGAACAGTCATAATAGAGTTCCCATACTAGCAGACAGCCCAAGAAGGGGGCCCAACTATGACACTGAATCCTAAACCCTTACTAGTGTAGATGACTCAAAGAGAAATTCAGCACCGACATAAACAGATGCTCTGGAGGATGGGAGGGAGAAATCAGGAAGCACCAAGAGAGGAGGGAAGGAAAAGGGGTGAGAGGGAGGGGGGAAGGGGGAAGAGTGTACTGGGGGAAAGGGAGGGGGAGTGAGAAGAAGGGGGGTACCTATTGAGCTTGATTAACTAGGCATAAATGTAATAAAAAAATAAAGGAAAACATTGAAAGAAACATGATAAAAAAGTGTGAAAGAATAAATCAATAAAAAAAAAAGAAAAGGTTGTTCTCTGGTCAGCACATGCAGACACATGCACCTACCCACATTCATGTACACACACACACACACACACACACACACCACACACACACACACACACACAAAAGGAAGGAAGGAAGGAAGGAAGGAAGGAAGGAAGGAAGGAAGGAAGGAAGGAAGGAAGGAAGGAAGGAAGGAAGGAAGGGGGAGGGAAGGAGGGAGTGAAAGGGGAGGGGGGAAGGGGAAAGGGAGGGGAAAAGAAGGTGGAAGGGACAGAGAAGAAAGGAGGGAGAGAGGGACAGTTTGAGATGGAGCTTAGAAACTCTTCCAGTGTGAACAGACTCAAGAGGTGAAAGTATGAAAACACGAGCAGCTCTTTCAGTCAGGGTTGCGCCTGCGTGTGTCAGGATCAGGTCGGAAACTATGGCACAGCCACCGGCTGCGTGAAGCTCTGCAGGAGCACCGGAGACTGTGGGGTTTCATCTCGCCGCTTCTAGCTTTCCAGAGTGGAAGATGGCTCAGCCGTTAAGGCACTTGTCACACCAGCAATAGGATTAGAGTTGGGCACCCAGAACCCACATAATGCTGGGTAGGCGTGGCATCCCACATGTAATTCCAGGCAGAGACAGGATCCCCAGAGCAAGCTGACTAGACAGACTAATCCTATTAGTGAGCTCTGGGTTTGGGAGACCCTGCCTCAAAGAATAAAGCAGAAGAGCGATTGGGCCTCCAATGACCTCACACACATGTGAACACTTTTAGACACACAAACACCACATGAACCAAAGTATGAAAAATATATTTAGTTTCTCTTCAGGTGTAGTGTATATGTGGTGTTCTGATCCCTATGGTTTTCCTGGACTTAAGAGTTCTTGCTCTTCTAACCATACTTTATAGATGTGGCGGCTCGCCCTCCTTTCCCTGGAGGCCGAGTGTCAGGGAGTCTGTCTGCCAGCTGTTGATAAAGAAGGGTCCAGGCACAGCCAAAACCACAAGAGGCAGCAAAGCCACATAGTCCCAGACCAGAACTAACTGGGAAGGGAGGTACACTGGTACACTGGTCTCTACTGCATGCAACTTGGTGTTTTAGTTCTGTGGAAATTTAGTGGCAAGAAAGACATTTACAAAGTGTGTTGGTGGCCTATGTGGCCTTGATTGACTAACGAGAAAGGAGGCCACATGGACCACAATCTAATTACATCCATGCTTCCTTCTGCACAGCCGTGGCTACGTCTGACCTGCTGAATCTGCAGAGGACTGCTTTTGAACCCAACAAAAATTCCTGACAACAAACCTCGTCACCATCCCTCCAGGGATGTGTCACATCGGCCTGCATCCATTGGACAGAATGGCCTTTTAAAAATAGATGTGCTCTTGCACTCCTGAAACTACTGATTTTCTTACTTGTCACAGCCAGCCTAGTTTGAGCTGATGGTAAAAAGAGGTTTCAGAGGTTTTACACCACGAGGTTATTTAAAGTTCCTTGAGCTGCCGCCAGACCTTCAGTTAGCAATTTAATAAACTTCCTGGGCCAAGGAGTAATTTTCCTGTATCCTCTTTGTCCTCAGCATGAAGTAATAGCACAAAAGAGGGTCATCGTTTTTAGGCCAGTCATCTGCATCAATTATAAAATTATCCTTATGAATAAGCTGGGGCTGGGACATAGAAAAAGGAAGCAGGTTTCTTTCTGTGATTAACATTAAGAAGGGAGATCAGACACATCGAGGATTAAAGAAAGTGCCAACAGAAATGTTTTTTTTTTTTACACAGAGAAAGGACATTAAAAAAATTGTGCATACAGTCAAGTTACAGCAAGATAATTATAATTAAACGTCCTAAACATTTGCTTGCTTATGGTATTCTTATCGCAGCCTCTAAAGCCAGTAGGCTCACACATTTGCACAGTAATGTGGAAATTGGCCTCTAAGACAGCCAGTTGTAAAAAAAAAAAAACCCAGAGAAGTTTTTTTTTTGAATGTGCACCTCTGGGTGCAGCATGATGTCACTTTTCAGTATTTCTAGGCACTGGGCCAAAACTCAGTTTCAGGAAAATAATTGCAAAAATGTTTAAATAGTTTGCAAGAGGTTTATGAAAGCAAAAGAAAGCCTGCCCGTTCCATTCCCAGAAGAGATTGGAGACACAATCAATGTTAGGCCGCAAAACACTGTTTAGACAGAATAATTATCAGCCCTTTCCCTTCTCTTTCATTATTAAACTGAGGCCTATTCCCTCTGAGGGTTTCACCTGGCAAATGGAAATACTGCTGCTGCTGAGTCTGCTTTGTGGGTGTTCAAGGAAGCTAAGTAATTCACAGTTTTCTGAATCCGATCATCCGTGGATGACATTTGACATGCAGCTGCTTCTACGTCATGACTGACTTGTTGTTTTTCTTTGTGTGATACCACTTGCAAGATGACTTCAAAGTAGCTGAAGAATTCTTTTTTTTTCCTAGTTATACAATCTCAATGAGTAGGTATCTTTGCCACTCTCCTTGCTCTCTCTCTCCTCCCCCGATTTCCTCCATCTCTCCCTCCGCACCCTCCCTCAGTGAATCTAACCTTCTCTTTCCCACCCTCCTCTCCATCGGTTTATATGCAATCTGGGATTCCCTCTGGATCATCTGCTCTAGAGGGGGTTTAGGCCTCTGTGGCAGACCAAGAGGCCCTTCCTTGAGCCGATCACTAATGTGGGTACTCCCCTATATCTGTTTAACCCCTTGCCTCTAAGGATCCTACTGTTTGAAATTATTTCTCCTGAGATCCTTACTAATCTATGGGGGCATGTTGATATGTTAGCCATTGTGTAGGTCTGGTAAGGTCAAGTCTTATAGTAGTGAGTTTCTGGCTACTTCAGCCCTGTCTTAAGTGGACTGTCTTACTCAGCAGTGGACCCCCACATCTTTAGGCTTTTACAATCTTACTGCTCCTTCTACAAGATTTCCTGAGCCTTAGGATGGGGAGAGATTTGGCTGGCCTCGTTCCAGGTGAACTTTGTAGGGTCGCTGCTATTCTGCATTATGGTTGGCTGTTGTGTCAATTTTGCTGTTCTTTCACTGCACAAGACTCCATATTGTCTGGGTGTTGAGCTCCAAAGGTTTAAAAAAAAAGTTAAAGAAAAAAAGCTTTTATCTAAGAAAAGGCTTAAAGGAGAGGGAAGAACAGGAATAGGACACAATACTGAGTTGGGTCAGTCTCCAGGTTACCAACCAGCTACCTACAGCTGAATAATTCTTTGAGCAGCTATGCCAAGGATGACTTCTTATTGTTAACTATTGACTCCTTCAAATTGAGCTCTAAGAACCTTAAAGCCACGGGATCATCAAAACCACACACAGAGGGATACAGGATGTGAGAATCAGATTAAGACAAAAAGAGTTAAGCCACGTTTAAATCATATTAGAGTTATCAATGCCCAGATTACAGTACAATTTTTTCTTTAGGGAACTAGTCAAAGTATTTTTTGAATTGAATCAAAGTTATTCTTACAAAGATTCTTGAAATGGCTTTATCTGATTTAAAGAGACATGGCTACCTATCATATGGTACTTCATTGATTTTTGTTACTTCAGGAATAGATACATTGAATAAGTGGCACCCTTAAACTTCAAACAAACACAGTTTTCCTTCTCACTTACTTACCCTCCCTGCTTTTACCATACTCCACAGACCCCTCACTGCCCATTGAAACCCACTGGATACCACTACTTTTACTCCATTTGCCATAGACTGTCACATATCAATAAATTCACACACATAGGTAAAAGTCTTAACAAAATGTCTTCAGTCACAATTTGTGTGTGTGTGTGTGTGTGTGTGTGTGTGTGTGTGTGTGTGTGTGTGCTGGTGGCCCAAAGATGGCATCAGAAATCATTCTGGATTGCTCTATCTCCTTATTGCTTTGCCCTGGGGTGCCTGGGGCCGGAATTGCAAGCCACTACCATTTCCCCTTGGCTTTTTTACATGGGATCTAGGGATCAGAACTCAGGTCCTTTAACTCCTGAGCTATATATATCCCAATCCAATTTGGTATTTGGTCTTTTTAATCTTAAGAAACTTAGATCAGTAATTAAAATATTTAGTTTTAGAGAAGGGCAGCGACCATGTCTGGCGTTAGGGACTCATGGGGGCTGAGACAAGGTGGAACGTTCAATGCTTGTCTGGGATGCATGTGGAAACTCCTTCTCAAAGCAAAAAATAAGAAAGGTCTGATCTTTGCAATTATTAGCATTTGAACCACAGAAGTTGAGATGTCTACTGCTTCAGTCCTTCAGTGGGAAATGGTGAGAAGCTGACCGTTGCTCTCTTCACTCTTCCCCGGAAGGAAGAGATGCTTTTCCCAGGAGACATCAAGCTCTCACCTGGTAGTTGCGTTCCTGAGCTGGGGCTACTTTCTTCTAATGTCAGCATGACGTTTGTCTTATCCGCACTGCAGTAGACTGCTTTTCTTTTACATCGCTGAATATCTCTAGCATGAAAGTTTCTTTGAAGAAATAAGACCAAATCTGTCTTTAGTTGATCTTATCTCATTCCATCCTTAGACTCTGAGCACCCAATAGAAAACCTAAGCTTCTTCATGCTGCCATCTCTTCACCTTTCCGACTTTCGACAATTCCACATGAGCTGTTACTCGTCCGTAGCCCAGCATGGTCCACCAAATACTGACCCCGAATAGGTCTTCTCTACTATGTGACTAGAGATAGCTTGTGCCAGTATGCATTTTTTAGACCTGTGTCATGGTGAAGTCCCCATATTATAGATAATATAAATGATGCTTTCTGAATGGTATCCCAAGAGACTCTCTCATATTTGAAGCAAGCAAGACATGTATCCTATCTTACCACCCTTAAGGGGGCTAAGTTCTCTACAAAGACCCTCCCCTTGATTTCTCTATAACTATTCTTATGCTAGAGCACAGTTTTTAAATCTGCTAAGTCTTGTCTGGAAATCTTCACGACTAACTTTGGATGCTGGGACAGGTGAAATTTATGACTTCTGCAAGTGATTATGTGGTTTGTACCCAACACACAGATGTGAGACTTAAGTGGGTGGGTGAACACTGACATCTGTCCCTTGTACCTTTGGCTACAAAGCTTTGTGGAAAAGACTCTGTTGTAATTTAATTACCCAGGGAAACAGTATTTTGTTAGTTTCTTGCTGCCCATATGCTAACATTTTAATGGAGGAACATAGTCTTTCTCATATTTAAACAACTGAAAATCCATATACCAAAATGATGCTACTTCATGCCATCTATAAGAATTGGCTCAAAATGGATTATAGGCACAAATATAGGGCTAAACCTTTAAAGTTCTTAGGAGAATAACAAATAATTTTGTATCCTTGGACTACGCAATAGTTTCTTAGAGTTGCAAATCCAAATCTCAGTCAACTAAGTCAAGTAGATAAATAAACAAGACCGTCTTATGGCTCATCTGAAATGTCCTTCACAGGCTTATATATTGGGGGTCTGGTCACCAGCTCATGGACTTTAGGAAAGAAATTGGGTCCTGGTGGCTGTGACCCAGTTTAGTGAATAATCTCTTAGTAGAGTCACAGTATGATGTCAATATTGGGAGCCAGTGAGAAGTAGGGGGTGGAGCCTTGGTGGAGTTAGAACATTGGGGGATGATCTAGAAAGTTCTGTCCTATCCCTTGCCCCCCTCTTCTCGCTCTGCTTTCTGGTTGCCATGAAGTAAGCAGCAGAATAATAGAGTCATAGGAGCAGGTGGCAGAGGAGGCTGCTCGACTCATGACAGGCTGGAACTAAAAAGCAAGACAGGAACAGCAGCCAGGTATGATCTGTGACACCAGCTAGGCCCCACCTCCTAAACTTCCCATGGTTTCCAAAGACTGGCTACACCAGTTGGACTTGTAGGACACATTTCATTTTCAGTTCATGAAACATTATGGTATTTTTAGACACTTATTTTGCTCTGTCTATACACTTATTTTTACCTATTAAATTTTTAGCTGTACAAATTTTCAAATTTTTTGTAAACAAACTGGTTAGTACTTTGCCTTATGACTTTATACTACTTTTTTCTTGTTAAGAAAGGCCCGTTCTTCCTTAAAACTATAAAACCATTTGCCATAATTTTTCTAATTTTATTCTATTTTTGTGTTTAGAAAGTTAATTGGATCCAGGAGTGATGGTGCATGTTTGTAACCCAAGCACTCAGGAGACTTAGGCAGGAAGCTTAAGCCAGTCTTGGTTACACACGGAATACCTGTCCAGCCAAGCTTACCTATCAAGACAACGACAAAGTTACCTATCAAAACAACAATGAAAACTTAATTTTATATGATTATAACTTAAAGACCCAGTGGTTTTTTTTTTCTAAAAAATTCATCTAGTAACTCTAACTAACTTACTAAAACTTTTTCAGTAAAATTATTAAAACAGCTACATGCTTGGTAATTTTTAAGTATTACAAACATAATGGTAAAAATAGAGAAAGGCAATGATTGGATAGTTTGTATAGAGTAAACAGACATCGACAAAAAAAAATTAAATAGGCTGAGGGTGAGGTTCAAGGACAGGGTGCATATTTGGCATACACAAGGCCTTGAGACTGATTTCTAGCACCAAATAAAAAAAAAATACAAGTGACATGAACAAGGTAGTTTCAGTCAGCTAAAATTACTTAAAGTAATAGGTGACCGTATGATGAAGAAGAGACTTGTGTTGCATATGATGATCAGAAAAAGTCACACTGATGAGACTTTGTGAAAAGCCAAGAGGAGTGTTGTCCACAGAGGGTGAGGAATGTGCGAGGCTCAGGAGGCAGAACACAAGTGTGAGCGAGCCCATCAACAGAGACAGAGAAAAGTGGCAAGGAAAAAATGGACAGGAGAGGTCGGAGGCTGGGTAGGACTAGTTCAGGAAAGGACCTATAGATCCTTTACAAAAAGGCAAAAAAGCTGGGTGAGTTCAAGGGTAGCCTTGGGCTATACATCAAGACCCTGACCCAACAAAAAAATCACACAGAAAGGCAAGGGAAGTTATCAATCAAGAAAGATCTGATCCAAGTTCTACTTTAAAGAATCCGTTTGACTGCTGTGGAGCAATAGAGAAAGTGTAAGTGTAAGTCAGAAGCTGCTGGTTGATTGACCTTGGGAATGCCCATGAATGTGGAGAAAATGAGAGTTAGTCAATTTTTAAACTGTCTTTATTTCAAAGGTTTTCCTTTCATTTTTATATGCTTATTTATTTAAGAGAGTGAGAGATAAAGAAAAAAGGAGAGTGAGCACATGCAACAGCATGCATGTGGAAGTCAGAGAATAATTTTTAAAGTCAGTTCTCTGTCTTCCAAAAGGGCCTCTGGGAATCAAAGTCAGGTCCTCTAAGCTTTCTCTCTAGAATGAATTGATCAAATTTGAGATGTATTTTGAACATAGTAATAAAACTGAAATACACAGAACATAGAATATGCATCAATTACTATTTTACTTTCTTAACAGCTCATTAGTCCTCACTGCTATTCTATAAATCCATTTACTTTGATATAATAAAATCCAATTTTGGATACTTTATAAGGAAAAGGTGTTTATTTTGCTCATAGTTTTGGGTTCACAGATATGGTACCTGTCTCATCTTGGCTGTCAATATTGCACCACAATATTGGAAGTATATGTACGAGAAAGAGATCACGTAGCAAGATAAGAAGTCAGACAGAATCAAGGTGGTCAGACGTATTACTTTACAGCAAGCTTCTTGTGAAAACTGACCAGGGTCCCATGAGAACTATCTCAATTCCTTCCAAAGATATTGTCCTAAATGATCTAACAGCTTCCTATCAGGCCCCACATCTAAAAGTTTCCACCGTCTTCAACTATCGCCACAGTGGAGACCACAGTCTACCACATGAATCTTTGGAGGACAAACACATCCAAGTTACCTCACCCTATGAATTCTATGATGTCTTAATCCTTATTTTACAGACAAAATCACTTAATCAAATACAAGTAACCTGCCTAAGATTGTAGAGTTGCCACTGGCAAAGCCAGGTTTTGAATCCAATATTCTGGTTTCAGGATTTATGCTCCTAATTACCTATTTATTTTTCTTCCTCAAGTAGAGCCCAAGAATGTATTGGTACATTAGTTGGACTCTAAAAGGAAGGCTAAATCACAGATGACTCACATTTTGTCTTATTCTTCCTCCTTATTCTTTCTCTCTTTTTTTCTTTCTTTTGACAAGAGGTCTCAGCAAATCTCTTTTCTACCTCCAAAGCACTGAGGTTACATATGAAACCCAATTTTGACTCATGTTTTTGAGTTTGAGGATCTTAGTAATTAATTACTAAGAATAAAAAAAGCTGTAGACACTATTAATGTAAGAATGGATAAATGTGTTTAGGAGGAAGAACTACTTGTTATGTATTAGAGCGTTCAAGCTGAATGTGTAACACTAGATCTTAGAAGCTAGCTAAGGGCTGCCGAGAGCAGCTTAGGACTTACAAGTAGAACTGTTATACAAAGCCAGAGTCCTACATCTAGAAAACAGTAGGATCCATGATGGAGTTCTGTGATTCCTTGTTAATGGAGAAGTCAGCAGAAGAAATTATGTATGTTGGCGCATGCTTGTAAATTTCTAGCACTTAGGATACCGAGGCAGGAGGATTGCAAGTTTGAGACCAGCCAGACCCTATCAAAAAGAGAGTGAGAGAAAACAAGAGAAAGGAAGAAGATAGGAGAGGGAGAGGGAGGAAGAAGGAAACAGGATGAAAACTAGGCGAGTGTGGTACCTTAGAAATCATGAAGCAACTACTCCAACATGTAATTTATTGAGTCCCAAGTCCCCATTCCTTTCTGCATAGATCTGAAAAGGTAGGATTATTGTGTATTGTTTTTATTATTACACATTTTATTTTTGCCTAATCATACAAGCTCAGTAAATAACTCCCTCCTCTCCCTGTCCCCTCGCCTACCCTCCCCTGTCATTCCCCATTGCAGTCTCTCCCCTTCTCCCCTCCTTCTCACCCTCTCCCTCCCTCCCTCTCTCCCTGTGCTTACACTTCCTCCCCCCCCCCCCATTCTCCAGAACATCTATTTATGTGGGCGCTGAACCTCCCTGTGAGTCCTCTACCCTAGTGAGGACTTGGGCCCCCTTCTTGGGCTGCCCACTAGTATGCAAACTCTCTTATGACTGCTTAACCCCTTGCTTCTAAGGATCCTACTGCCTGAAGCCTTCTCTCCTGTGGTCCCTGCTAGACTTTGGGGGTTTATTGACATGTCAGCCATTGTGCAGGTCAAGCAAAGTCTAATCACATTGAGGCTATATACTGGCTGCTGCAGCCTTGACTTGGGTGGAGTATCTTGCATATCATATCCTCATTTTTAGGCTCTTACAATCTTGCCACCCCCTCTTCTGCAAGGTTCCCTGAGCTTTAGGATGGGGAGAGATTTGGCTGGTCTGTTTCCAGGTGATTAATGTAGGGTCTCTGGTGTTCTGAATTATATCATGTATTTTTTTTTATCCAGGTTTGTTTCTCTCTTATCCAGGTTCTTTCATTCTATTGTCTAGCTTTCATAATTAAAAAGAACTATAATAATCACCACCTTTACACTGTAATTTTCAAAAGACATCTAATGGCCCAGAAATACTATATATTATTTTTCCAGGTCTTCACCAACATGCAAATTAGATAGTAACAAATTTACACATCGTTTTGGGGAATATTTACACATTTGGGGAATATTTACAATAGCACCCAGTCCTTCTTACTAAGAAATAGGTACGCTTTATTTTTTTCATTCAGAATTTCTTTCCTGCATACAAAGCAACAATTTATAGCTTTCATCTTGAAGGTCTAGCATACTTACTTATAAGGTTAGTTTGAAATAAAATAAACACTAGAAGGCAAATAATAATTAATAAATATGCAAAAATATATTCATGTTCACTTGTAATATGTTGCACAGTAAGAAACTTGTTTTTCATCTGTAAAATTAAAGGTTTTTTAATTTGTTTAAAAATAGTCCATTTTGGAAAAGGTATAGGCAAATGAACTGTTAGTCCTTGTTCGTAAATTGATAAACTATAACATGATATGAGCCAAAAGTATTAAAGATGTTTAATAACAGCCAGTTGTGGTAGTGGGCTCATGCATGTAATTCAAGCACTCAGAACGTAGAGAGGCAGGAGGAACATGAGTCAAGACTGGCCTGTATTACACAGTAAAGCCTAAAAATGTTCCTCAATAGTCATGCTCAATAATAAGCTAAGCATTTGTAGATTTACAGGCTTTGTTGATTTGTTTGCTTGTTTTCTACTTATTTAGAGAGTCAGGAAGAGAGAAAAAGAAACAGAAATAGAGAAAGAACAGGCACGTGTACATGAAGAGGCCAGAGGACAACTTTTGGAAACTTATGTTTTTTTTTTTTACCATGTGGGCTCCCAGTATTTGACTCAAGTCACCAGGCTGTACTAGGCATTGCCATTTCTCTTCATGGTGCTGATAAATACACAGTCAAACAACTTAAAGGAATAGGGATTGTATTCTTGATTTTTATTCTGGTTCATAGCTTGGCAGGAGTGTTCAGACCAATACCAGGAGCAAAGGGAACTGCCCACATATCCACAGGGATCGCAGAGAGAGACACACTTTATCTCTTGCCAAAATGCCTGCATTCCGACATGCCAAAGTCTGTCAACTTAGTAAACCAGCTCTCTGTCTTATCTACCTGCCTAGGGAATGATCCCACCCACTGTGACCTGAGTCATCCCTCATCAGTTAGGTAACTTCCAACAGACTTGCTCAGGGTTTGCTTTAACTATCAATTCTTCATAGATATTCCCAAGGCCTCAACCTTCAAAGGTCAAGCTGACACCTGTTTCTAACTAGCACACACACAGACATCTCATCAGCCCTAGAGATTCTCTTTTGACAGTGATTCAAGATGTAAGATTATTACACAGGCAAAAGATGTTCGGCACAGTCTCATTTATAAAATGACATTTCTTTCATGGTATGTATGTATGGTATGAATGTATGTTTGTATGCACGCTTTGCATGTAAATGACAGCATGTATGTATGGTACATGTGCAAAGTATATATGTACGTAGAGGCTCAATATTGGGAATAATTCTTAATTGCTCTTCTACCTTATTGTTTGGAGTCTATGTCTGATTAAACCTAAAGCATGTCATTACAGCTACTCTAGGGATCCCTAGGCTCTGCCTTTCAGGACTGTAATTACAGGCTGACAACCATGTCCAATGAACGTTTTTAGGTGGGATTTGGGGATCTGACTCCTCTTCCTCTCTGTTAGCTTATAAAACTAGCACTTTAACCACTGAGCCATTTCCCCAGCCCCTGTGAAATGATTTTTAAGATGGAAGCAGTTTTGGGCCAGTGTAATAGTGGCCTGCAAACCTTGAGACCTGAGTTCAATCCCTAGAATCCCATATGGTGCATGTGTGCAAATAAAAAAGTAAAAAAAAAAAAAAAATTTTAAAGATGGAAGGGGTTTCAATGTAAGAAATGGGTAAGAATATGATAGTGTATCTACTTCATTGAATATAAAATGTACTGCATATGTGATCTTTATGAAGGCTGATTAATAACTACAATTGCTAATGTCCAAATGTGGACATCAAGAGGAAATACACACTTTGTTTCCTGGAATTCAGATAATGTCTCTTTCTACTTGATTTTGAAAATTTTCCGGAATTTCCATAGTAAGTACACAACTACTACAATACAATAAAAATGTTAGCAAATTTCCTGTAAGATAAGCTTACCCTTCTTAAAATTCTTATTGCTTGAAGGCAAGAACTGCATACATGAATTTGCCTTCTTTCCTCTCTGCCTGTTCACATCTCTCTGTACTGCCTTCCATGCTCTCTCCAGCCTGTCTTTTCTGGCATCCACATCTCCAGCATCATCAATCTCAGTTTTTCACTGCCTCCTTCCCCTCAGCAACAGCACGCCAAGTTCACATCTTTCCTGAAACAATGGTTATTTGATCCTGTTGCTTTTAGTTCTTTTTCTGTCCTTTTTGAAGTCATCTTCCTTCCTTTCATCATCATTTTGCTGGGGTTTTTTTTTTGTTGTTGTTGTTGTTGATGTTAATTTTTTCCACCTTCTATTTGAAATCCATCTGGAAGGTCACAAGCAACCTTCTAATTTTGTATATATTAAAAACTGCAGAGCTGGAAGTATCTCCCACACCAGCAGGTCACCCTACTGCAGATTCGGATAATGCCACTTGTTGGCATTATCACCTGAGGCTGACCTTACCTGCAGCCTCAATTTCTTTCTCTGCAAAATGGAAATAATACTGGAATCACACAATGAACTGAGTGGGATAACAGTCCAGTTAATCCACGCAGTGTTTATAATGGTACATAGCAAATGTAATAAATAAAAGGTCATTGTTGATTTATTCATCACAATTATTTCCATTGCTGTAGATGAAAAAACTTTTCACTAAAATGAGGTGTTTGCCTACGAAGTAGTCACACACCCAGACAAAAGCCAGCTTCCAATCTTCCAGATCAGTCTTTATACTACATTCTTTCAATGCTTCAAAAGTCCTCTTCACCTTTTCTGGGCATTATGCAGCTATTTCCTCCAAATTGATCCACTCCCTCCTGGAGAGAGGAGGGACCTGTGCAAGACTCAAGAAGCTAATGAAACGTATAAGGAAAGGGAAGCTCAGAAACTGGATTCCCAAAGGTCCTCCTCGAGATTACATTGGCATTAGCAATCGCTGGGGAGAGGAGACTGTGTGGCCAGTTTTACTGCCTGCAGGTTTTGCAGAGAGTTTCAGAGATGCAGATATCTGCAGTCTTCGGTTTTGTTGGGTGGGCTTTCAGGTCTTGCAGCTGCTTTTGAATTGTTCACACTCCTATCAGTAACCTTTCACCTATTCTCTTGTAAGTGACTCCAAAAGTTCACTAGCTCACAGAGCTAGATCAGGGTGCGATGATTCCTTTAGTCTGTTGTCTTGGCAGGGGTGAACTTATGTTTGTTCATTTTCCTGTAGGGAAAGTCGAGCAACACTGGGCATTCGAGCTTACTGGTTTTTTTCCTACTTAGTTCACAATACTACAGCATTTCTCTCTATCCTTGGAAATAGTTTCTCTTCTGCCTCCCACCTTCCCTCTTGGCCCAAGTCTGCTGCTCCTTCCCTCTGCTTCCTCAGCTGATTGGTACAGTGTTGGCCAGACAAGTAGTGACCTTCAATGTGAATGGCCCTGGTAAAGGCTAATTTTATGTGTACACTTAATTGGTCTAAAGGAGACTTAGAGAGCTGGCAAATCATTTTTTGCGATGCATATGTGAAGATATTCCTGTAACAAATGTGCCTTTGAGTCAGAAGCCAGAGTAAAGAAGTTTCACCCTCACCTCTGTGGGTGTCACGCCATCTGTTGAGGGCCCTTGCATAATCAAAAGCAGAGGGAACCCTCAGACCTTAGTGTTCCCGGTTCTCAGCTTTCCCACTCAGACTGGAATAACGGCTGGCTTTCCAGGCGCTGCAGCTTACAGATGGCAGACTGTGATTCCTTAGCCTCTACTCATGTGAACCAGTTCCCACATAATATAATAAGTGTCTCTCTCCTGCTCCTGGTCATTGTTTGCTGCTGTTGTTTCAACACTAGGACTCTGCACACTGCAGGAGGAGCATTCGCAGAGGTGGAATCTGTCCCTTCTGAGCAATCCCAAGGCCTCAGAGGGGGCAGCACAACGTACAGGGAATGCTCTGTTAGGGCTTCTTCCCACAGGATTGCCACCAAGCAGCTTCCTGCCTTGGACAAGTCCTGGCCAGACTTGGGGCCTGGAGGGAGAGCAGGGTGCTAAAGGTGAGTCTAAGTGAGATGAAAGTGATACTGCTTGGGGGGGAGGGAACATAATATTTCACTTCTGTTTCAGTGTCTGATATTTTAATACCTGGAATTGCTTTGGGGGTCTCCAATGATAGTCCCAAAGACCTACAAAGTGACCATAGAATAATAGAAACAACACAAGCCAGAGCATAGACCATAAGGCGACTTTGGTGTCCGTGTACATACGCTAACAACTACCTGTATTGCAGATCGCCAAGCCTTAAAGAAAACCTGGATCACAGAGAGAAAAAAAAAAAAAAAAGAAAGAAAGAAAACAGGTCATTTCAAGGATGACAAAAAGCTCCTGGCAGTTTCACCATGAAAACAAACTGAAAAGATTAAGGCTCTTCATCGCGTAGGGCCAGCAGCCTATAAATCAAGAAGCAACAGGAAGGCTCAGGTAAACACCACTTTGCCCATCAGACTCCACAGGGCAACTGCAGAGAATGCTGCTTAAAGCTCCACAGAGCTTCTGTCAGGATGCGGAAAGGTAAACTGCAATTTACATGTGAGGCAATAAATACGAACCGTGTTATTCCATGGGTTACTGATAGAAAATATAAAACATGCTTGATAGGAGTTTACAAACATGAGTCCGTGATTCATGATGAGCATGTTGGGAATATTTTGAAAATAGTCATCATGTAAACTTTGAGATCATGAAAAGGTATTAATCTAGCATTCTGGGCAGACAGATCAAATATTTCCTACCTTATTCCAATGCCTCCTTTGTAACTCAATATTTAGGTTTTATTTTTCATTTTTGAAGACAGAGTCTCATGCTAAAGCCCAGACTAATATGAAACTCATGACAATCATTTTAAATACTGAGATTACACAATGAATGAATCACTGTGCCAGTCAGATACACATGTCAACCTGACAATTAAGTTTTTGGTCACTCTATGAAGAATTAGTAGCTAAGGCAAACCTTGAGTCAGCCTGTGGGGGATTATCTAATTGATGTGAAAAACCCAGTCCCTAGTGAGCAGGACCTTCATTCCCTGGGCAGATGGATTAGAAGGAGAGACTATATACTTTAGTATATAGCATACTAGCAAGCGAGAAAGTGTGTCCCTCTCTCAATAATTCCTGTAGATATGGTATGGTCAATTCTCTGGGCTCCTAATTTGGTATAAACTCTCCTGCCAACTATGAACTGTAACCAAGAATTGTAAGCAAGAATAAACTGCTCGTTCCCCTGAGTTATTTGGGTCCTGTAGTTGCATAAACAACATGGAGAAAAGCTGCACCTGCCACCATTCCTGGGTGTATTTCTGACACTGAAGTCAAAACCTCCTTTCTCCTTGTCTACCTGGCAGTTTGACTCCCACGTTTTTATTCTAAAACAAGTCAGTTGGGAATTGCTGGGATGTCTTTTATTTTAGAGTAAATGTTTTAAAACTTATTTACTTCTATGTTTTGTTTTGATATAGGGTCTCACTATGCCACCCATATTGGTTCCAGACTTTTAAGGTCTGGATATTCTCCTGTTTCAGCCTCCAAAATAGCTAAGGCTACTTACCACTATAACCAGCCTAAAATTTATATACTTCTTTATGTCGGTATGTTTGATTGAAGTCATCTACTAAATCCATGAAAGTTATACTTTTATGTAATGGGAGAATTGCCTAGTTGGAAGTCATGAAAAATGCAGATCCCAAGGCCCAGCTCTAGAAATCTGTAATTATGAGTTGTTTCCCAAAGAACTCTAAGGCAGTAAATCCCCAAACCAATGGCTTAAGAAACATTGGAAGAAAATGAAATGGGATCTGGCCAAAGTATGGCCAAGAAGGAGCCAACAGAGAAGGAGGACGGAGAAGAACTTGGAGGAAGAACATCAACAAAAGCAAAGCAGGAGTAGAAATGTTACTATGAAAATCATTACTTTGCATACTAAGTTAAAAATACAAAGCAAAACATTGGGGGAGAAAGGATTTCCTTTGGCATTTTAGAGTTAGAAAAACTACCCCTTTCTCATGAAACTTGATTTTCTTTGTCCAGAAACAAAATAGATTTATATACAGAAGTGACCAGCCACTGTGTAATGCTCTCCCTGCTTTCCTCGAGCTTCCCATTTGAAGCGCACAGGTCTGTTTTGAGAGAGAGAGAGAGAGAGAGAGAGAGAGAGAGAGAATATGTCCTTCTCATGAGGCCCCGGTGAGAGAAGAGGCATTACCTTCTTTCATCGGCCATAACTGACTTCTGGCCAAGTCCCAGGAAAAGGAGACAAGTCACTTATACAGTGGAAGGGGTAGGGGGACAGAGTGGAAGTTTCTGGGCTTTAATGAAAATGCAACATACATAAATATAGTAATACTCTATGCTAATAAAGTTAATTATTTATTTATTTAATTAATTAGCGTGTGTGTGTAGCAGAGAGCATTGTGTGTCCCTGTGGAGAACCAAGGATGACTTTGTGTCTACCTACTTTTCACTTCACTCTGGGATTTCCCAGGCTCTGCCGAAAGTGCTGGCCGCTGCCATTTCTGCCTGGTGTTTTTTATATGGGACCTGGGACCTTCTGCTTGGGAGGCAAAGTTTTAATTCCTGAACCATCTCTCCAGCCTGCTAAAAAATTTAAAATAAGACAGTGACAAATTTGCAGGCATAGCCTTTATTTAAAAAAAAAAAATCATGCATGTAGCAAACCACAAGTCTGAGTTGCTGGTTTGACTTGACATTTCAGAATATTAGCATTTTCTCCTGAAGTTTTCCATCTACAAAATGGCAACTTTCAGTGCAATTTAAAATACCTGGTAGCCTAGCTTCTATAAAAATAACTGGCAGTTTGCATTTCAAGATGCAAGTTTCTTCATAATGTTCACCACCCGCTTCTGCTTTCTCCTGTTCTCTTGCTGTTTTTCCCTCTCTAGTGACAGCCATCATAAGCCACAGGGCCGGTTTCAAAATGCTGTTATTCCCACTTTTTTCCATTCCTCCAGTCACGACTTGAGTCATCTGCCAGACACCTATGCTTGGGATAGTGCATCTAGCTGTTATCTGTGTTCAGCTTCTTCTATGCTGTTCTGTACATCATAGATAAAATAATTTGTGAAAAACAAACAAAAAAAACCTTTGTTTTTCAGAGTAAGTAAACATCTTTTCTTTATTCAAGAATGAATCAGGGCTAGAATGGCACATCACTTCCTCTCTGTGCCATGTCTTTCTACTGCTTACTGAACTCTGAGTCTTTTGAAGCACAAGCCCACGCTCCGCACCACTGCCTTCCCACAGTGCTCACCAGTACAGCTGTTGCCTACATGGGTGCATTTCGCCAAGGTTGTCACCAGTGTCTACATGTTGAATGAAAGAGCACAACTCTCCTCTCCTTTCATTGTTCATTTCTAGCAAGGTTCATCCGCCCTTATTGTGGAATGCAAACATGCTTTACACCTTTAAGAAATGAGCCTTCAGAAAGAGTGTAGACATGCTTCTTAGAAGCACACACTTTGTGTGTGAAGCAAGGAAGCCAGCACAAATAAATTTTCATTAAAATGCCATTGTTGCAGATGTAACTGAGAGTGAAAAAAATAGTCACCTGTATATATCTCAGAGATCTGTTATTTTTGTGGCAAGCATGCAGCCAACATTAAGTATATCTCCTTGAATTTAACATAAAATTGTCTTCAAATGTGCTTGTAGCTTCACATAGTGTTGCTCAAAGCATGGTCTAGATGGCAGCATTGGGATCTCAAGAGACTATGTCAAATGTAGAGGCTGGCTTTCTCTCTAGGCATGCCTGCAGTGGAAAGCTCTAGAAGTGGAACTCCAGAATCTGTATTTTTAAGAAGCTTCACATGTGGTTCTTAATGGTGGTAAAGTCAGATAGCTGTCTAGAATTAAGATAAATGATCCACTGCATTCATTTAGTGTAGATAGTGGTCTGATTTAGGGCATTCTCTTAGTAATGAGATACCTGGCTGAAGGTGTATTAAATTAAAGGCTAGCTTGAACATAAGATGAAAGAACAAGATAGGAATCTCTTTGGTATTCATTAGCATGACATCCACAGCTAGGGTTTTACGGTTCTCTTGAAATTTCTAAGGTACATTCTCAGCAAGAAAAAAATTACAAAGTTCTTATATTCTCAGTGGTCTTTTCATAGCAATTGGAAATTTTCAAAGTTCTTTCAGGGATGGAAAATGTACCATTCTTAGGATGTATTGCTCACTCATTTCTTGAGCAGTTCTGTGTCATTAGGCATCAGACAAGATATGGTGATGGATACCTACAATGTTAGCACTTGGAGGTGGAGGCAGAAAGATCGAGAGGTCAAAGACATCCTTGGAAGCCAACCTAGGCTACCTTAGACCCCATCTAACAAGAAAAATCAGTTTGCATTCTCTATTTTGTGATGTCACACTAGCATCTAAGGGAGGCAGTTAAAGATCCATTAAAGTAATTTACAAATTCTTTGGTGGGATCCTTTTAAGAATACGATTAGATAGTGCAGGGATGGGAGCTATAGGACCACCTACCCAGGAGGATGAAGCAGAAGAATCTCTTGAGTTTAGACAGAGTTCAAGACCAGCCTGGGTAATAAAGTAAGGATTCTATCTCTTTAAAAATTTGTCTGCTCTGGGCTTTTATAATAAAAATGGTTCATATTGAGTAATTTGAACAGTCATTTATTTTCTCATAGTTCTTGGGACTAGAAATTCATGATCAAGGTGCTGGGAAAATTCATTTTCTAGGGAAGGCAATCATTTTGACTCTATCATCATATGCTCACATGGACTGTCCTCTGGGCTGTGAAGAAAGAGGCCTGGTATCCTTTCCTTTGCTTATAAGAACATTGATCTTGGGCTAGAGGAAAGTCTCAAGGGCTAAGCCTTTGCTCAGTAGGGGAAGACCTGAGTTTGGAACTCATGTGAAAATGCCAGGTGGAAATGGCAGCAGTCTGCACTTCTAGTCATGGGAAGCAGAGCTTGGGAAACCCCAGAACAAAGCAATAGAGCATCTTTCTGGAGGGAGGTACAAAATTTAGCTTAACAAAATGCTTGTAGTCTATTGACCTTGTTTTTTCAGTTCTTGAGGATCACAAACACGATCTATTCATTTCTTAACAATATTTATTTTTCTTTCCAATTGGGCCAAACAATATCAGTCCTTGGTGGTCACAGACTCATATTGGCAACACCGCTAGAGCTACTGGACATCATTGAGTCATGCCGGTACCTGTGGCAGGAAGCCATCCACAGGTCTGTTGTTCTGTCCTGTGAACTGTGGTTAGGTGACCTTCTTTGCAGATATTTTGGTGATGAGCCGTTTGAATTTCAGTGCAGTGGTAGAAGTTTGGCTTTATCTATGCTGCAGCTACTATTTGTCTGCTTTACAGAACAATAAACATGGTAACACTCTTTCATTAGAATAGCCCTTTTTGATGTAGCATTAGTGGATATTCTATTTAACTCAAAAGGCTCTAGGCTAGTACACATAAATGCAGTAAATATAATAATAGGTAAAATAGTAATGATAAATAGAATTATAATGTAAAATGTTAGAGGTAACTGAAAATTTTCTAGTAGTTATATTTAAAAATTATAAAGAATACACATTATAAGCAGGTGAAATCATTTTAAAATGCATTTTATTTGGAATTAGGAGGTGGGCTCAGCCGTTAAAGTACTTGCTGCACAAGCAAAAGAACTAGAGTTCAGATCTCCAGATTCCATGGATGGATATGGTGGCCTGCCTGTAAGCCTAGCCTCAGAAGGTTAAGACTAGGAATTCCCAAAACAAGCTGACTAGCCAGCTTAGCCCTATCAGTGAACTCCAAGTTTGATTAGAGATGCATCTCAAAAGAATAAGGTGGAAGTTATCAACCTTGGGTCTCTGATACACATGCGCATACCCATGGATGCACACCCACCCACATGTGCATGCACACACACCCCACATCCCTCACATGCATGGAAAGAGGAAACAAATGGCACCTTTTATTTAACTCCAAATATGATGTCAACATGTAATGAATACTTTTTTAAAAGTTAAGAGAATGTTTACAATGTTTGCTGTTAATGAATCTGAAACGTGGTACATATTTTACACCCACAGTATTTCTCAACCTAGCCACATTTCAGATAGCTCTGAGCTCCTGTATTGGGCAGCATGGGTCTAAAATGACCACATCAGGATTCAAATACCACAGTTTCTGGGCCAGAAGAGAGAAATCCAGGGTCCAGAATACTGCATCTTTGTCAGGTTAAATGTGTCCATCTGTACACATTTCTACACAGTAGAAAACTACGTCTGCTCTGTTTTTTTCTGCCTGTGGTTGTGAGCAACTCTCCTTCAAGGGTCTCAATATGGCTTACATTCCTCCTGACAACCAGCTGGCTGGGTTGCCAGTTCTGAGATGAATCATTCGTGTGTCTACTTGTCACTATCCATCACAGGACAGGTGACAAGGTATGCTTGTTAAGGAAGTCCCGTTCTTCCTATCCTAGCCTTTTACTGACCCAAGCCTGAACCTTACCGAAAGACTTAATGCAGCTTCCAAAAGTATCTGACGACTTGGTGGTATGGTAGCTTTGGTCCCTGGAAATGACAGCTTCTTGTGGACAAGTGTAGATTTGATTTAAGCAGCTTTGAATTTTTATTCATCTTCTTGAATAAAAAAAAATCTCACCCCCATTCTTTCACTATGGGGGACAATTCAGCCTTTTCTTTACCTGACTTAGCTTCTATAGTACTAAATCATAGTTTTAAATGTCATATTTCAAAGCGTAGCCTGGTTAATGAGATTCTTTGGTAGAAGATGTTACAACTGGCCTCCTCGGCCATCTGTTTCAGGTTTCAATGTGTCAGATCTCATGAGCAGCCGCTCTAATTCCCCATGTCTGCCTCATCTCCTAGCATAACATCCTATAAATAATAGGTACTCTACAGATGTTTGCTGAATGAATAAAAAAGTGTCATGTCGCTTGATATTCCTAGCTGGGTCTAAACTGGAACACAGGCATTAATTTATTAAGTGATTAGGAATAGAGGAAAGAGGAATCATGTTGTACCTGACTCAGAAGACTGACAGACAGATGTGATGGAGGAATAAGATGACATCTAATGATGGAGGCCTCCAGGGTTCAGCCCCATGGAGAGAAGGTCATGGCTCCCCATGTCTACGCCAAAGAGCTTAGCTCCAATGATTTACTGTGGCATCTTGAAGGCTTTGCCACAATGGACACATCCCTAGAAAGTTGGTAGCCTCAGCGAATGTATGGAGATTCTATTTGAGTGACAGAGAATGGGATCTTGAATGTGTGGGAACCCTTTCCACTCCCCCACTACTGGGGCCCAGAGGGACTTGAGGTAGAGGGAGATAATGATAGGGCACATGGACTTGAGATTCTGTAATTAACGAATGACATACTCTGACCACATAGATATGGCCTGAGAATGCCTGAGTTACAGTTTGTATCCAAGCTAATGCTTAAACTCCAGATCACCAGCATCTTTCTGTTTCTATCCACACCCACTATTCCTTCTGCTTCTCTTTCTCTAATCTCATTCACACATTAAATCATTCATCATGTAATTCACATTGTGCAAATAATTAAGGAAAGTTTTGGAATATAGTTTTTCAGAAACCTCCAAAACATCGTGATCACTTTCAACAGAGGCCATTTGTTGAGAAAACACTAAAAGGAAGATAATTATTTTGAACAAAGGGAGTATTGTAGAACGATTGATTCTATATGGGCTTGATAAATACATAATTAAAGATCAGGGAGATGTATAATTTTATTAAAATCTAACCATAACCCAAATGATTTAAATGTCTACTCTGCCAAATATTGACTGCCATAAATGAGAGAGTTCATTGACATCATACAATGCCTTTATTAAATATGAAGCAAGTAATTTCAGGCTTGTGCACCTAAATGAGTAGGCTGATAACTATTAATTCTAAAAGAAATCCAATATTACTACTAGTGACATTTTAAGCTGTTTAGATTACAAAGTTTCATAATAATCAGAAAAGCTATTTACATACATCAATAAAACACATACATGCACGCACACAAATGTGGATACATCTGTATATATACATATAGACGTTGATGCATTTATACTTATATATGTACACATACGCACACACACATTGGTGGCAAAAGTATGATGAAACTTGAATTGGAGGTTCATTTTTTTTAACAAGAAGTTCCTTTGCTTTTGCAGATGCTGAGAAGTATTTGGCAAGAACTTTCCTAAGGCACACAAATGAATGTGAAATACCAACCTACATGCAAGCAGGTTTGTACTTATGAATTCACCAGGTAAATTCTTTTTCTTTCCCACATCAAACCAAGGTCATCAGTCATTAACCTTTCCTTAAATAGTTCTTTTTCCAGTTCTCTCTCTCTCTCTCTCTCTCTCTCTCTCTCTCTCTCTCTCTCTCTGTCTTTCACTATAGCATTACTAGGACCTTAGCTGAAGCCCTCCATTTTGACTCTTTGTGCATTTATTCATTTTATCCACTGTCTATTGCCATTAATCAGGAAGCTCTTCTTGTTACAGGCAGCCCCCTCTAATAACTCATGATGATGTTTCCTTTTTTGTTACTATTGGTTTCCATGGATTTTCGTTTGTTGTGCAGCGCATCTGGTTGCTGCCAGCAACAAGAATGGTCAGCAGGTGGTGCAGAGCCCTCCTGTCTCTCAGCACCTCAAGAGACAAGCTTGGTGAAGGCATGGCTGGGCCACAGGCAAGGATGTCACCCCCCTTTTTATGCGTGAGAACAGCTTTACATAGAGTGGGCATATGTGGGGACAGGTGCTATTTTAGCTTGTAGATATTTCTTTAGTGAGGTCTAGGATCTCTGTGGCAAGTTGTTTCATCTCAGATCATTAAAGTTACCCTTTTATTGACTGCTGCATGATGTTTGTACTGTCTTCTGCCAGTCTGTATGCTAGTCCTTTATAGCTAACCTATTTTCTTGCTATGGTAACGTCAAAGGTTTTTTTTTGTTTTTTTTTTTATGTCTGCAATCTCACTAAAATGTATCTGGGTAAATTTCTTTTTTACTTACAATCTTGATACTTTTTTGTTGTTGTTGATTTGAGGCAAGGTTTTCTTATGTGGCCCAGGTTAGCTTGGTGAACATTATTCTTCTTCCCTAGTCTCCTAAAATCCTCAAATTACAGATGTGCCACCTTCTTGGTATCTATAATTTCTGAATCTCAGGGACAAATTCCATTATTCTTAAAACAGTATTTATTTCTGGAAAGATCAATCATTATCTCTTCAAGTACTACCCACCATTCAATTTTTAAAATTTTTGTGTGTGTGCGAGTGTGCGTGCATATGTATGTGTGTATCAAAGGACACTGTATTTGCCTGTAGAGGGTGATTTTGGGAATCATCCTGGATTGCTCTACAGCCTTTATGCATTGTTCTGGAGAGTTCTAGGCTTTACCTTACAGGGCCAGAAATACGAGTCACTGCCATTTCTACTACCTGATTTTCATGTGGGATCCAGGATGCAAAATGTGGTCCTTCTGCTTGTGAAGCTTAACCCTGGGCCACTTCTCTAGTCCCCACAATTCAATTTTTAACGTTCTTTTGCATGATTTTATTTGCTGTCATTGTTATTCATGTGTGTGCCATGGTGTGCATGTGATGACCAGAGAACAACTTTCAGGAGTCGCTCATTCTCCTTGTTCAGGCGGGGTCTCTCTTGCTTCTGGCGCTCTATGTATTACAGGCTAACTGCCCCATAACCATCATCGCCATTCTCTTGTCCCTGCCTCCCATCTCACTGTCAGAGAGCTGAGCTCACAGATCTGAACCACTGCATGCAGCTTTCTGAGAGTTCCAGGGGTCGAACTCAGGTTGTTAGGGTTGCACAGCTGAGTCACCTCATTTCTGACTTTAAATATCTTCATAACTGTTGTCTCTGTCACAAAGTTCTATTGTGAAAAAAAAATCCTTAATGCTACTGTGGTTTGCTATTTTTGCTGAAAATTCATAGTAAAGACACATTGTGGGTGGAGTCCAGAAATTGGTAATGATCTTTTGAACTAATTTTGACATGCCCTAATATTTGAAAACCATTGCTACCATCTATTTGGGATTTAATTTATCGCAAATGCCAATGTCTTTTATGGAGTGGGATGTTTTTCATGGGACCACAGTAAGTCTCTATACACCATAAACCACTGAACCTCAAGTTGACGTTTATTGCCCCTCCAGTGAAAGCAGAGATATTGGATTGCCTTTCAACCTATTCTTCCTATTGGGTTATAGCATATGATGCAAATTTTTCAATATCAGAGCTTGGTGGGTATTATTTTCTGCTTTGAGTACAGAGTCCTTGTCATTAAATATTGTAGGAAAAAAATGAAGAGCTTGACGTTAACCTTTCTTTTATATGTAAAATATAAAGAAGCTATTCTCTTAAGCCTTTTGCATTTCTATGTGGCAAGCAGTAATCAGGTCTCTGGATCTTTTATAGCAGATCAGAGACTATACAATCTGAGTTTTGAGATTTTACTATGGTACACACAAACCGCTTCTACAACTTCACATATTTTAACCAAGTGCTGATATAGTTTCTCCAGCAGTTATTTCCCCTGCCCATGTGTGAAATCTTTTCCCCTTGTTTTTTTTCCTGCAGCAAACATTTATTTATCAACTTGTATCAGGCCCTGTGCTAGAAGCTGAGAATTCAGTTATGACTGAGACTGACATAGTCCCTGTCACCACGGAGCTTCGAGGTTGGAGGAAGACAGACAAGAGCACAGGTAATTACGATACAGCATGATAAGTGTTATGATGGGTGGAATAAAGGGTGCCATTGGAACCGGTCTCAATAAAAATGCAACATAACTGCTGTCTGGGTGATTTATTGCTCTTGATTATAAAATATGCTTGTAAGATAGAAGCTAACCCCTTCCCATCCTTCAGACGGCAGCTCCAGCTCCTGTGCCCTCACATCCTCCCATGAGTGCCCCTCCACCCAACTCCCCCTGCCCTGCCAAAGGCTGGAGACTAAAGCACTTCACACATCCATCTATCACACCACTGTACTTCTGTTACAGCTCACACTGAATTCCAATAGTCCATTCAAATGTCTATCACTTCGATATATTCTTAGCTCTTTGAGAATGTATACTCCACCTTGTCTTTGTGTTTTTAACATAATGCTAGCATCAGTGCCCTGTTATACTTGTTTATTGAATGATTTAAGCTTATTTCTACAGTATGTATCACTATAATGTGCTTTATTGCCTTGAAAAAAATGTGCTTTTTTTCATTGATCTTTTCTTCTGCTAGGAGCATGAGCTCTTCATAACTCCTTCCCCCAGAAATCATTGCTTATATAGAATATGGGCCTTAACATTATCTCAAAATTATGATGAGTAGAGAATAAAAAATAATTTATAAGCATTAAGGGAGGTAATTTTAAGACTGTTATCTGCCTGCTATCACCACCTCCTTTTGCAATTTACTGACTTGGTTATTCTGCCTCTGTTGCTCTCCCATTCCTCCCAGGCCTGTCTTTTGGACCAGAGAATTATAACATCATATTTCAAAAATTTATACTCTGTGAAATTTGACAACACAAAAGAGATGGATGAATTCCTAAGTAAACACAACTTACCTAAATGGAATCAGGAAGTTGTGAATTATTTAAATAGAACTATAACATATGAGGAAATTGAGAAAGTAATCTCAAATCCCACCAAAAAAAATCCTGGACCAGATGGATTTAGCACAGAGTTCTACCAGACATTTAAGGAGCTAATTAACACCAATACTCCTTAAACTATTCCACCAAATAGCAAAGGAAGGAACACTACCAAATTCCTTCTATGAAGCTCATATCGTCTTAATCCCAAAACCTAATAAAGATACACTTAAAAAAGAAAACTATAGGCCAATCTCTCTGATGAATACAGATGCAAAGATTCTCAATAAAGTCTTAGCAAATCGGATTCAAAAACATATCAAAATAATCATTCATGGGGATCAAGTAGGCTTTATCCCAGGCACACAAGGTTGGTTCGACATATGCAAATCAATAAATGTAATTCACCATATAAACCAGTCCAACATTCAAGACCACATGATACTCTCGATAGATGTAGAAAAAGCTTTTGACAAGATCCAACAGCCCTTTATGATCAAAACCCTAGAGAAGGTTGGAATGGAAGGAACCTTTATCAATATAATAAAAGCTGTATACAACAAGCCAACAGCAAGGATTATACTCAATAGGGAAAAACTTGAAGCATTCCCACTTCAATCAGGAATTACACAAGGCTATCCACTGTCACCACTTCTTTTCAATATTGTACTTGAAGTCTTAGCTGAAGCCATAAGACAAGAAAGGGACATAAAAGGGATTCGAATTGGCAAGGAAGAAGTCAAGTTATCTCTATTTGCAGATGACATGATCTTATACCTGAGTGAGCCCAAAAACTCCACCAGGAAGATCCTGGAACTAATACAGAACTTCAGCAGGGTGGCAGGATACAAAATAAATGTACAAAAATCAGTGGTCTTCCTATATGCCCAGAATGAAAGAAGTGAAAAAGCCCTGAGAGACTCAATCCCATTTACAATAGCCCCTAAAAAATGAAATACCTTGGTATAAATACCTAACCAGGGAGGTAAAAGACCTTTACAATGAAAACTTTAAAACCCTAAAGAAAGAATAGCAGAAGACACCAGAAGGTGGAAAGACCTCCCATGTTCCTGGATTGGCAGAATCAACATCGTAAAAATGACCATCCTACCAAAGGCAATATACAAATTGAACGCTATACCAATTAAAATCCCAAAGCAATTCTTCAAAGAAGTTGACCAAACAATCTCAAAGTTCATATGGAGGTACAAAAGACCCAGGATAGCAAAGACAATCCTGAGTAACAAAAACACTGCTGGAGGTATCACCATACCAAACCTTAGTCTATACTACAAATCCATAGTTATAAAAACAGCCTGGTACTGGCTCCAAAATAGACACACAGATCAATGGATAAGGGTTGAAGACCCAGATATAAGCCCACAAAAATACAGCCATTTGATCTTTGACAAAGGGGCCCAAAAAATCCAATGGAAAAAGAACAGTATCTTCAACAAATGGTGCTGCATATGGATCTCCATATGCAGAAGATTAAAACTGGACCCATACTTGTCACCATGTACAAGAATTAATTCCAAATGGTCAAGGACCTTGATATAAGGCCAGAGACTATAAAAACCATAGTTGAAAGGATAGAGAACTCCCTCGAGCTGATTGGGCTAGGACAACATTTCCTAAACAGACATCCAATGGCACAGTCACTGCTACCAACTCTCAACAGTTGGGATCTTGTGAAATTAAAGAGCTTCTGTATAGATAAAGAGATTGTAACACGAGCTCAAAGGCAACCCACAAAATTGGAGAAAATCTTCACTAACCACATATCTGAGAGAGCTCTACTATCCAGATTGCACAAAGAACTTAGAAAACTAAACACCAAGGAAACTAATGGCCCAATTAAAAAATGGGCCCTGGAACTTAAAAGAAACTTTACCAGGGATGAAATTAAAATGTCTAACAAATATCTGAAAAAAATGCTCCACTTCTTTAGCCATCAGGGAAATGCAAATCAAAACCTCCCTGAGATATCATCTCACCCCGGTCAGGATGGCAAAAATCCACAATACAAACAACAACAAATGTTGGAGAGGATGTGGAGAGAGGGGAACTCTGCTACATTGCTGGTGGGAATGCAGGCTCATACAGCCACTCTGGTGAGCCGTTTGGAGATTCTTAAAGAAATTAAAGATTGAAATGCCATATGACCCTGCTATTCCACTTTTGGGAATAACCCCCCATGCAGCAGAGGTTCACCTCGATAGCACAAGCACAACCATGTTCATAGCAGCACTGTTTATAATAGCAAAGTCATGGAATCAACCCAAATGTCCAACAGTTGACGAGTGGATAAGGAAACCGTGGTACATCTATGCAATGGAGTACTACTCAGCCATCAAAAATGATGAATTACTGGAATTTGCCGGGAAATGGATATATTAGAAACAATTATATTAAGTGAAATATCCCAAACCCAGAAAATTAAGCGCCGTATGTGCTCCCTCCTAGTACCAAACCCACCCAGCCCACCTTGAGACTCTCAAAGATAAATCTATGTAATACCTACAGTAATTCCAAGGATTATGAACAGGAGGGATGGGGTTGGAGGGCCACACCAGAAACAAGGAGAGAGGGGGCCATGTTACAGCAGAGAAAATAGGCCTCCATCAAGGACTGCAAGTAAGTAATGAGACACCTGGTTAAGTTCACAGATGTTTGTTCCTGATCATTTACAACTGAGGGGGTATGAACTCACCAGAAGGGGAGGGCATATAGTCTGGCAGATAAAAAGTAACCATTTTCCAAATGGGGATTGACCCCTCCCTCACTGTGGTTTCCTACTTTTATTACGTCTACCCTTGAATGTGCTCTTATAATAAGACTCTAGTTTAACAGCTTTTTGTCTCTGGCCAGGGGGTGACATACAATGCCCATCAGGATGGAGTGAAGGGCATTGCAGGAGCAGCAAAACTGCAAAAGAAAATCAACAAACCACAAACCAGAACTTCAGAGACTTTATATCAACCACTTAGAACTAGGCCAGACTAATCTCTCCCCATCCTGAAGCTCAGGGAAATTTGCGGAAGAAGGGGCGGTAAGATTGTAAGAGCAAAAGGATGGGAGGAGCAATGATTTGCAAGATACTCCACACAAGTTAGGGCCTAAGTAATCATAATTGGACTTTGCATGCCCTGCGCAATGTCCAACACACTATTGACCTCACAAAGTCTAGCATCTGCTAAAGGCACCAAGATCCTTGGAGACAAGGGATTGACAGCTACAGTAGTGTTCCTATGCTTAAGGGGAACACAGGAAAGGGTTCAGGGAAATGCCACTGTACGTCATCAGAGAGGAGGGCCCAGAGGAGAGTCAGGGATGCATATTAAAGGACTCTCTGGGGATTAGGGGGTGAGGCACTGGGGGATGGGGAGCGAGGGGTGAGTAGAGGGGGATTAGGGGGTTCAGGAGGAGGAGAAGGGAGGGAGGGAAGTGGTGTACCTATTAAGTTTGTATGAGCAGAAATAATAAAAAAATTTTTAAAAAATTAAAAAAAGCATAAATAAATAAATAAATAAATAAATAAATAAATAAATAAAATGCCTAGCATGGCACATAATCCAGGCTGGCTTCTTGTATATAAAGGATAGGGAAGAGATGGTCAACAGATGAAGAAGAGTTTTTCTGCTGGATATGTGGTCCAGGGAGAACTCACTGCTCGTCAGGAGGTGACCTCCAGTACCAATCAGGATGGAGCCAAGTTGCAGGAACAGCAAAACTGAAAACAACAACAAACCATAATTCAGAACACTAGAGATCCTACATTAATCACCTGGAGCCAGACCAGCCAAATCTCTCCCCATCCTAAAGTTCAGGGAACCTTGCAGAAGAGGGGGTGGCAAGATTGTAAGAGCCTGAAGATAGGGAGGAGCAATGATACACAAGATACCCCATACAAGTTAGGGCCACAGTAACCATAATAGGACTTTGCATGACCTGTGCAATGACTGGCATATCAATGACTCCTCAAAGTCTAGCATGGATCACAGGTACTAGGATCCTTAGAGGCAAGGGATTAATAGTCATAATAGCGTTCCCATACTAAAGGGGAACACAAGAAAGGGCTCTAGGCAATGCTACTGAGTCCTTACACTTCATTAGAGTGGAGGACTCAGAGGGAATTTGACATTCATACTAAAGTATGCTCCAGGGATGGGGGGGAGGGAGAAGGGGACACTGGGAGAAAGGGAGGGAGGGCGATGAAAGGAAGTGGAAAAGCGGGGGAGGGAGCAAGGGGGACTGGGGAGGAGTGGAGGGAGGGAGTGGACCGGGGTACCTATTAAGTTTGTATGATTGGGAAAATAAATAATTAATTAATTAAAAAAAATAAGAACTAGGGGCTGGAGAAGTGGCTCAGGGGTTTTGCAGGCAGAAGGTCCTGCGTTTGGATCCTAGACCGCACATATAGATGCCGGGCGGAAGCGGGGCGACCTGCGCTTCTGGTCCTGGTAGGGCGGAGCCTGTGAAACCCGGGGCAGAGTAAACAGGAGGAGGTGGAGGCGTCCATGGTGGTTCCCGAATTCGCCTGTGGTTCTATACACACACACACACACACACACACACACACACATGCATATACGCACAATTGAGTAAATTTTAAAAAATAAGAACTAAAAAAAAGAGAGATGAAGAAGGGATGGGTAAAGGCAGTATAGAACTTTTGACTCCACACAATAAGAAATAAATTTTACACTGTAGTTTATTTTACACACGTGCAAATACGCATGGGTGTGCATATGTACACATAGATACGTTTATTCCCCAAATAAGTATTCCTCAAGTCCTTACTATGTTTGATATACCTTTATATTTTCTATTCTTTATTTTTCTACTCAATAAAACATGGTGGGAGGTTAAGTTTAGAGAGAGAAACCCATATGAGAGTATCACCACTAACAGCAATAACAAAAGGCCAAGATTGCAAAAACATAATTGATTCCTGTTTTTTGAAACAAGGTCTTGCTATATAGTTTAGGCTGGTCTTAAACTCATGATAGTTCTGCTGCAGCCTCTGTAATGCTGGCATTGCAGACCTACATTATCATATTTGATCTATTTGTTTGAAGGCATCAGAAAACCAAGGTTTCCAGACAACCAATTAAATTGAGTTGTTAAATAACAAGTGCCTCTCATGAGAGATGCAGTACACAACTGTGTTAACTCTGGATGAACAAGAGATGAAAAGGTGCAGATCATAAGATAGGATCATGAGAAAATTAAGTAAAAATATAAGAAATTCTTTCTTTCCCCACAATACTGGTGATTGAACCCAGTAATGTCTTTACATGCTAGACAAGTGCTCTATATTCCCACCTCCTCTTCTTTCTTTTAACACTTTTTTACATTTAATTTTTGTAACAAGATGTTGCTAAATTGATCAGGCTGGACTTGAACTCACTATGTAGCCAAGAATGACTAAACTTGCCATCCTCTAGCCCCAGCCTCCTGAGTAGTTGAGATTACAGATCTATGTCACCAGACTTAGCTTTAATGAATTTTGAAAGGCTGAGTTTTAAATCTCTAAAAAAAAATCCATGTATGAAAGGATGTGAAAACACCTGTTGAAGTTACTCTGCATACTGTCAATAAATTCATGACCAAATGGCTTGAGATATTTTATTCTGGTTATGATTGTCGGGTTACATTTTTTAGTGCAGTTTGGCAGAAGAGCTCATACCAGCATCAAAAACTGTTATGGTTGCATTTGGGTATCAACTTGACAGTTGCAGACTGTTTGGGATGAAGCTGTGGAGGGTTAATGGATGCAATGGCCCCTGAACAAGTCTGCAGGTACTTGACTGATTGCTGTGGAAAATCCAGCCCATAGTGGGTGGTACTTTCCAATGGTGGACCAGATAATAGGAAGTGCAAAGAGGAGGGACTTGCTCTTTCCTTATCCTGTGTCAACTTGCCGTGGAGTCCACTCTTCGAGCATTGTTCACTTTTAGAGCACTATGACCTTCTTCGTTGTTGCTGCTGCTGCTGCCTCCATCCTCAGCTGACTTGGAACTTCATCTTTTTGACCATGTTGTTGCTGTTCCTGCTGCCTGTGGAACCTGGTCTCTAGACCTTGCTGCTGTTCGTTGCTGACATCACGGCCCAGCTGTTCTTCACTGACTTAGCTCCTTCCAAAGAAGTAAAAGCTTGAAACCTTAGGATCTTTTGGCTTTGTGGAACATTCTAGTCGAGAGTGAGGCAGCTGTGGGCAACTACTTTGAAGGACACTATTTTTTATTGTGAGTTATTTTAATAAACTTATTTATATTCTATAGATTATATTCTATAGATTCTGATTCTTCAGAGAACCCTGACTAATACAGGGACCGAGGGAACCGATCACATCATATTTATGGGACTGCTGAGAAAGGCACAGTCTTCGTTTGCCAGATAGCGTGTCTGTCCAAGTATGCCGAAGAATGGCAACCTCCTAAATCAGCTCCCTCCATCTTATCCACGTGTGCAGGAAAAAGTCCCACCTACCATGGACTGGGTCTTCCCCTTATCAATTAGATAATCTCATGCAGGCTTGCTCAGAGTTTAACTCAACTATTAATTCTTTACAAATATGCCCAGACCTGGAGCCATGATTGTTGAGTTGGCATCTGTTGCTGACTACCATAACACTCAAGCAACTATCTTCCATGTATCAAATCTTGGAACTCAAAAGACTGATTATGAATTGCACAGGAAAGCAGGAGACGTGAGACCTCTTGAGAGAGACGAAGATGATGTGTAAGTGTCTTGAGCAGTCACCCACATACTGGCCCCAGCAAAACTATGAAGTGGTAGTCAGCTGCTGATGAGTAGGAGGATTACAGCCATCCTGTACTCAGACTTCTTTGAAGCAAAAGACATCTTCTTGCTGAGAAGAAAATACTCTAGCCAGCATCCTTCACTGACAGAAAGCCACCAGGGAAGAGTAAGATACTTGCTCCTGCCTGTGACCCAGAACTGATGCAAGATACCATTGGGATGCTATGTGGGGGCATGATATAGACTGTTGGTTTGGCAAGCTATACTCTGTGAACCAGCATGGGTTACTATTCTTGTTTTTGTAACTAAAAGAGGTTTGGAATAGAGTCAAACCCTATTAATTTATTTTTCTATGGCTGCTTTCATACTATTGAAAAGTTCAAATAGGAAATGAGGCAGAAGTTTCATGCAAAAAGTAAGCCATGCAAGCTATGGTCAAAGATTGGCAGAAAGATCCTACTCCCAGTCTGTACAAGCCTCAAATTTAGTTGTGAGTTTTAGTAAAACAGTACTTTTTCTTGCAGATGAGTCAGCAGTAGAGAGAAATCTCATTTTATTACTCTACATTCCTTGGAGGGCAGTGTCTGAGAGCTTTTGTCATAGACTGAGAATAACCCTGGATTTGATAGCCCAGAGCCTGAGAGCAGCAGGCAGACCCACCTCTGAAGCAGCCCATTTGCCATCATCCACTGCTGTAGAATCTCTGAAGTTTCATCTCAATACTTGACATTCACAGCTTCTTTCTTCCGGCAGGACGATTGATATTTAGGAGGCCTTGAGAGTACAACTGCAAGTCCTCCACTTGCACACAGCTCGGTGCTACTGTTGTTTCCCACACTCTCAGCCCAGTTGGGAAACCCTCTCCCAGTTATATTAGTCACCCCCGGAAGGGTGAAAGAGAACAGGTAGCACACGACAGCAAAGCTAAGTGTTGCCAGCAGGGCTCCCTAAAACTTACTTAAGGGAGATGCTCTGGTGGACATCAGATACTTGTCCAATACTGTCCAATACAGACTCAACACTAACATAAGCTGTAGGAAAGGAAAAACTCCACAAGCTCAACTGATCTTGCCCCTACTTCTATGCATACACTAGAAATCCCCAATGTTCGGGTATTCAAAAAGTAGCTATTCCAAAACTTACCTTCCTTTTGATGTTATTTTCATCTTGTACTTCCTTTTTTACTATAGTTTTAGTAACATTTTTATTACATTTAAAATTTATTCACTTACGTATTTTTCGTTATTGAAAAATCTTTTTTCCTATCCTTCCTTCCTTCCTATCTTTTTTTTGGATACAGGGATTCATGTAGCAAAGACTCATTTCAAACATGCTATGCAACTAATGATAACCAGCCTGCCTCTATGTATCTCCCAAATTTTGGAATTACAGGCATGTTATATCACACCCAACTCTTTGTTTCCTTTTTCTTTTTACTTTACTTTTACTTTATTTTATTTTTTAATTCATATCTTTATTCCCCTTCCTACAGTTATATAATTAATACCTACAGTTATATAATTAATAATTAATATAATTAAATTTCTGGCAAGCATTTCTTTTTTTTTTTTTTGGTGAAGGGAGAGTAGCTATTGAAAGACTGTTTCTAAAATAGGACATATCAGCCTAGCCCCGCCCCCCACCCCGGAGCCACCCGGCCAGCAGCACCTTGCCGTGCGGCCGCCGGCTTTGCCGCCCCGGGGCCCCGCCCCCCTCCGCGCCAACCTTCCCAGGTGAGCCAGCGAGCGAGAGAGCCCAGCCCAGCCCCGCCCCCCACCCCGGAGCCGCCCGGCAGCCAGCCTAGCCTCCCCCCCCTCCCCCCCCGGACCCCAGCCCCTGGCACCCTCTGGCCCCCGCGCACCTCCGCCCCCCCCCCCAGGTCGCAGATGAAGAATTCTGACATCTACATCAGACCCTCTGCCTCTCTGGCCCACCGGGGACCTACGCACGTGGTCCACGGAAGACACACTGCTACTCAGAATTCAATAGAGTCCAAAGGAAACTCAAGCAAAATTCTAAGGAACAAAGGGTACACAGGCCATACATCTGGATTCCACTACAATCATTATATCACGTGGGCGAGATTCTTCTCATCCAGCCCAAAGATAAGTAAACTTTTTCTTTTCACCTTACTGATCCTTTAAAGTATCGATGCTGTAGATCAACTTTCTCATACAGCCACTCCAAAACATACAACTCCAGGGAGTACACCACTCACCCCAACATTTCACCAAGATACTAAATCGTAAAAGTGCACTACCAAACTAATATTAACTCCCTGGTAACATAACCTGACTTAACTGATGTACTAACAGCCTAGTAGCCTCATCTAGGATATAACAATAACAATACACAAACATATCCAATCCAAGGCAAGCACTAGTAATAACTAGCAAGCAAAACAATACCAACTACGTTGATTCAGTGAAAAACACACAGAAACTGAAAGGTCCTAAAAAACAAAACAACAATGTACAAGTCAAAGTGCAGATCCACGAGAAACAAAACCCAAGAAGAAACCCTGCCGAAAGAATCAATCCCATAATGAGGGATTCCGACCAGAACAAATCCACAGAAAATAGCCATGAAAGCCAGACCCAATATAATGACTTTCAGAGTATGATCATTACCATGATTAATACTATGAAAGAGGAAATCCAAGAAGAGTTAAACAACGGTGGTTGATACCAGGAACACAACAGGCACTTGGAGGAGTTGAGAAAAACAGTCCAAGAAACAAAAATAGGTATAGAGCAGTTAAAACAGTCTCAGGCAGAGTTTAAAATTGAACTAAAAGACAAGTTATCTTCAACCCAAAATTCAACAGAGAGTCTTATCAGCAGAACAAATGAGGCAGAAAATAGAATTTCAGATCTTGAAGACAAAGTGGGAGAATTAACCAGCTCAATGGAAGAGATTGTTAAAGCCAAAAAGATACTGGAGAGGAACATTCAAGAATATGGGACACCCTGAAGAAGCCTAACATGCGCATTCATGGAATACCAGAACAAGAATCTCAAAATACCACACCGGAAGAAATATTTCAATTCATCATAAATGAAAACTTCCCACAACTAAAGAATGAGAGGCCTATCCAAATACAAGAGGCATTTCGCACTCCAAACAGATATGACCAAAATAGAAAATCGCCACGGCAAATAATAGTCAAAACACTCCACATTCAAGACAAAGAAAAGGTGCTGAGAGCTTCAAGAGAAAAAAAGCAACTCACTTTTAAAGGTAAACCTATTAGAATAACAAACGACTACTCAACGGAAACAGTAAAAGCAAGAAGAGCTTGGAGAGACATACTTCAAGTATTAAATGAGCAAAAATGTCAGCCCAGGCTGATTTACCCTGCAAAACTATCTGTCATGATTGAGGGAGAAAGAAAAGTTTTCCAACACAAAGACAACTTGAAGGGATACATGTCTACCAAACCAGGCCTTCAAAAAATGCTAGAAATGATACTCAAGCTTGAAGAAAAGAACAAGTGTATCCAGGAGGACAGAAGGGAAGTATAATACCACCAAAACATAAATATCAAACAACATGCTTACAAAATCTACTAAACATAAAAAATGTCCAGAATTAAAAATAATTTCTCCATTATAACATTAAATGTCAATGATATTAACTCACCTATTAAGAGACACAGATTACAAACTTGGATTAAAAACCACAATCCAACAATCTGCTGCCTTCAGGAAACTCATCTCACCACAAAAGATAGGCACATCCTAAGAATGAAAGGCTAATCCAAAATCTTGCAAGCTAATGGAACCAGGAAACAAGCAGGGGTAGCAATTATGCTTTCAGACAAAGTGGACTTCAAACCAAAGAAAATCATAAGAGACACAGATGGATACTACATTTTAGTCACAGGTACAATTCACCAGGAAGACTTCACAATACCGAACATTTATGCACCCAATACGGGCCCCTCCACATTCATTAAGAAAACCCTACAGCACCTAAAGCAAGAAATCAACCCCCAAACGATAATCTTGGGGACTTCAACACCGCCCTCTCAACATGGGATAGATCAACAGGTCAAAAGCTTAATAGAGACACTTTGGAACTTAATCAAACCCTGAAAGAAATAGACCTTACAGATCTTTATCGAACTTTTCACCCACGCACCAAAGAATACACATTTTTCTCAGCAGCACATGGAACTTTCTCCAAAATAGATCACATATTGGGCCACAAAACGAATCTACACATATACAAAAAAGTTGAAATTCTAACCTGTGCCCTATCAGACCACCACAGCCTAAAGCTGGACATCCACAACACATCAAACAAGAGAAAATACACTAACTCCTGGAAACGTAACACTATGATGCTGAATGAGAACTGGATTCAGGAAGAAATTAAAAAGGAAATTCAAGATTTCCTGAAAGTGAATGATAACGAAAATACAACTTACCAAAATCTCTGGGACACAATGAAAGCTGTCCTAAGAGGTAAGTTCATAGCTCTTAATGCCTATATCAAAAAAATGGAAACATCAGAAATAAATAACGATGCAGCTTAAGGCTTTAGAGAAACTTGAGCAATCTGATCCCAAAAGTAGTAGAAGAGAGGAGATTAGCAAAATAAGGGGAGAAATATCTGAAATTGAGACTAAGAAAACAATAGAAAAAATCAACCAGTCAAAAAGCTGGTTCTTTGAAAAAATCAGTAAGACTGATACACCCCTAGCTAAATTAACCAAAAGCAGGAGAGAGAAAACCCAAATTAACAAAATTAGAAATGAACATGGAGTAATCACCACTGATACCCAAGAAATCCAGAGAATTATAACATCATATTTCAAAAACTTATACTCTGTGAAGTTTGACAACACAAAAGAGATGGATGAATTTCTAAGTAAACACAACCTACCAAAATTGAATCAGGAAGTTGTGAATTATTTAAATAGTCCTATAACATATAAGGAAATTGAGGAAGTAATCTTGAATCTTCCCACCAAAAAATGTCCTGGACCAGATGGATTCAGCACAGAGTTCTACCAGACATTTAAGGAGTTAATAACACCAATACTCCTTAAACTGTTCCATCAAATAGCAAAGGAAGGAACACTACCAAACTCCTTCTCTGAAGCTAATATCGTCTTAATCCCAAAACCTAATAAAGATTCACTTAAAAAAGAAAACTATAGGCCGATCTCTCTGATGAACACAGATGCAAAGATTCTCAACAAAGTCTTAGCAAATCGGATTCAAAAACATATCAAAAAGATCATTCACAAGGACAAAGTAGGCTTCATCCCTGGCACACAAGGTTGGTTCAACGTACGCAAATCAAGAAATGTAATTCATCATGTAGACCAGTCCAAAGTCCAAGACCACATGATACTCTTGATAGATGCAGAAAAAGCCTTTGACAAGATCCAAAAGCCTTTTATGATCAAAACGCTAGAGACAGTAGGAATGGAAGGAACCTTTATCAATACAATAAAAGCTGTATACAACAAGCCCACAGCAAGGATTATACTCAATGGGGAAAAACTTGAAGCATTCCCACTTCGATCAGGAATTAGACAAGGCTATCCACTGTCACCACTTCTTTTCAATATTGTACTTGAAGTCTTAGCTGAAGCCATAAGATAAGAAAGGGACATAAAAGGGATTTGAATCGGCAAGGAAGAAGTCAAGTTATCTCTATTTGCAGATGATATGATCCTATACCTGAGTGAGCCCAAAAACTCCACCAGGAAGCTCCTGGAACTAATACAGAAGTTCAGCAGGGTGGCAGGATACAAAATAAATGTACAAAAATCAGTGGCCTTCCTATATGCCCAGAATGAAAGAAGTGAAAAAGCCCTGAGAGACTCAATCCCATTTACAATAGCCCCTAAAAAAATGAAATACCTTTCTATAAACCTAACTAAGGAGGTAAAAGACCTTTACAATGAAAACTTTAAAACCCTAAAGAAAGAAATTGCAGAAGACACCAGAAGGTGGAAAGACCTCCCATGTTCCTGGATTGGCAGAATCAACATCGTAAAAATGACCATCCTACCAAAGGCAATATACAAATTGAACGCTATACCAATTAAAATCCCAAAGCAATTCTTCAAAGAAGTTGACCAAACAATCTCAAAGTTCATATGGAGGTACAAAAGACCCAGGATAGCAAAGACAATCCTGAGTAACAAAAACACTGCTGGAGGTATCACCATACCAAACCTTAGTCTATACTACAAATCCATAGTTATAAAAACAGCCTGGTACTGGCTCCAAAATAGACACACAGATCAATGGATAAGGGTTGAAGACCCAGATATAAGCCCACAAAATTACAGCCATTTGATCTTTGACAAAGGGGCCCAAAAAATCCAATGGAAAAAGAACAGCATCTTCAACAAATGGTGCTGGCAAAACTGGACCCATACTTGTCATCATGTATAAGAATTAATTCCAAATGGTCAAGGACCTTGATAAAAGGCCAGAGATTATAAAAACCACAGTTGAAAGGATAGGGAACTCCCTCGAGCTGATTGGGCTAGGCCAACATTTCCTAAACAGACATCCAATGGCACAGTCACTGCTACCAACTCTCAACAGTTGGGATCTTGTGAAATTAAAGAGCTTCTGTTCAGATAAAGAGATTGTAACACGAGCTCAAAGGCAACCCACAGAATTGGAGAAAATCTTCACTAACCACATATCTGATAGAGCTCTACTACCCAGAGTGCACAAAGAGCTTAGAAAACTAAACACCAAGGAAACCAATGGCCCAATTAAAAAATGGGCCCTGGAACTTAAAAGAAACTTTACCAGGGATGAAATTAAAATGTCTAACAAATATCTTAAAAAATGCTCCACTTCTTTAACCATCAGGGAAATGCAAATCAAAACTTCCCTGAGATATCATCTCACCCCGGTCAGGATGGCAAAAATCCACAATACAAACAACAACAAGTGCTGGATAGGATGTGGAGAGAGGGGAACACTCTCCTACATTCCTGGTGGGAATGCAGGCTCATACAGCTACTCTGGCAAGCCATCTGGAGATTCTTAAAGAAACTAAAGATTGAAATGCCATATGACCCTGCTATTCCACTTTTGGGAATAACCCCCATGCAGCAGAGGTTCACCTCGATAGCACAAGCACGACCATGTTCATAGCAGCACTGTTTATAATAGCAAAGTCATGGAATCAACCCAAATGTCCAACAGTTGACGAAAATGTGGTACATCTATACAATGGAGTACTACTCAGCCATCAAAAATGATGAATTACTGGAATTTGCTGGGAAATGGATATCATTAGAAACAATTATAGTAAGTGAAGTATCCCAAACCCAGAAAATTAAGCGCCATATGTACTCCCTAATAGGTGGCTCCTAGTACCAAACCCACCCAGCCCACCTTGAGACACTCAAAGATAAATCTATGTAATACCTACAGTAATTCCAAGGATTATGAACAGGAGGGATGGGGTTGGAGGGCCACACCAGACACAAGGAGAGAGGGGACCATGTTACAGCAGAGAAATAGGTCTCCAAGGAATGCAAGTAAGTAATGTGACACCTGGTTAAGTTCACAGACGTTTGTTCCTGATCATGTACAACTGAGGGGGTATGATCTCACCAGAAGGGGAGGGCATATAGTCTGTCAGATGAAAGGTGATCATTTTGCAAATGGGTGACTGAGCCTCCCTCACCGAAGTTTCCTGCTTTTATTACATCTACCCTTGAATGTGCTCTTATAACAAGACTCCAGTTTAACAGCTTTTTGTCTCTCACCAGGGGGTGACATACAGTGCCCATCAGGATGGAGTGAAGGGCATTGCAAGAGCAGCAAAACTGCAAAAGAAAATCAACAAACCACAATCCAGAACTTCAGAGACTGTATATCAACCACCTAGAACTAGGCCAGCCTAATCTCCCCCCATCCTGAAGCTCAGGGACATTTGCGGAAGAGGGAGCGGTAAGATTGTAAGAGCAAAAGGATGGGAGGAGCAATGATTTGCAAGATTCTCCATACTAGGTAGGGCCAAAGCAATCATAATAGGACTGTGCATGCTCTGCGTAATGTCCAACACGCTATTGACCTCACAAAGTCTAGCATCAGCTAAAGGCACCAAGATCCTTGGAGGCAAGGGATTGACAGCCACAGTAGTATTCCTATGCTTAAGGGGAACACGAGAAAGGGTTCTGGGAAATGCCACTGGGTCCTTGTACGTCATCGGAGAGGAGGACCAAGAGGAGAGGTAGGCATACACAATAAAGGACTCTGTGGGAATTGAGGGGGAGGCACTGGTGGATGGGGACGGAGGGAGGGGGAGCAAGGGGTTCAGGGGGAGGAGGAGGGAGGGAGGGAGGGGAGCAGGGGGTTCGGGGGGAGGAGGAGCGAGGGAGGGAACTGGTCTACCTATTAAGTTTGTATGAGAGGAAATAATAAAAAATGTATTAAAAAGTAAAAATAAAAATAAATAAAAATAAAAGCAATGAGCATATTAGTAAAGGAAATTACTACTTAAAAAAATAAAATAGGACATATCCTCACCCCATGCTTTTTAGAAATAATAGCATTTTGTCCACTAGTTAATACTTCCTTAGACCTTGACTGACTAGAGATTCAAGGGATAAGAATGCCTACACATCTGCTCCTGGAATGTTAGGATATAGCAAGATAGAATTACCTTCTTCCTCCTCATTTGTGCTTTTAAGGAAGCTGATATTTCTCAGCCTTGAAACAAGTCCAGGTGCCTCCTATTTGTATTGACACTGATAGGTAGTCGCATGCTCTGCTTTAATTAGACATTGTATCCAGTGTGTATGAAGTCTGTACTTCCTAATAAAAACAGTTAGGAAGTGCCATGAATGGCACTTCAGAATGTCACTTTCCAAAGTCCTCTGGTTCTACTAAGTCTAACTCAGTCATATTCTTGGCTATGGTCACTGGTGTAGAGAACAGCTACAATAGAGCTAGAAATTCAAAGGCTCTAGATAGAGTAATCGTGTGATACCTTTCCCAGGGAGATGCCATAGGCATTTCTATTCACCTCGGCTAGGAAATCAATGATAGACCAAACTATCAATTACATCAAAATCAAAATCCAAGTTGGAGAACTAATGAGTTTATTGGAGTTACTTCCAAAAGCATGGATGAGGGATTACTCACAGTAACAGGAAGCTACATCATTGAGAAGCCCCTCCCAACATGGCTGACGGCTGATGAACATGATGTCCTTGGAGCTTACTCTGTATGATTTACACAGTTTGGCTCATCAGAGAGGCTCCTCCAGGCAGCGTGACTAGTCTCAGAGTCTTCTACCCAGCAACTGTTTAGTGCTTCTTTCACCTTGGGGAGGGGACCCAGTAAATTTTGCAAATTCAAGGAACTTCTTGACTTCATGTGCCTCCTTCCAGAATAGAATGCTCAGAAGAAATTGCTATACAACAGAAACAAAGCCTAAACTCTCCTTAGGTTAGCGCTTAAGGTCTGATTTTCTACTGTATTGGTCTTTTCTCGTTACCATGGTTACAGGAGGTAAATAAAGTCCAATATGGCATCATGTTATGCCTGGAGGAAAAAATGCCATTCAACAAATAGCAAAAACTTCCATGAATAGGAACAAGTAGAAGTATTTAACTTACTGGATTTCAGTTTATTGTAAAACAACAACAACTAAGGCAGTATTAGTAAGGTAGAGACAGACATATAGATTAGTAGAATAAAGTACAATAAAGTAAAAAAAAACAGATATATGTGATATGATCATTTTGTCAAGATAATTTAATGATGAAAGAGACTAACTTTTCAGTAAATGACACCAAAACAATAGGATGTTCATGTGTGTGCGTGTGTGTGTATAAGTGTATGCACTCATTCATTAATGGCTCAGGAGTCAAATGATGTGGAGAATCTTCTCACAGATTTATAGACTTATTGGTTGTTTATTTAGTTTCTTTGATGACTAGGTGTAAACTCTAATTTCTTTTGTATTCTAGTACTGGAAGTCAAAGAGGTTCCACTTCTCCATAATTCAGATCCAAGCAGAAGCAGGAGCATCAGCCCTGCATCTTAATAACAAGAGAATCAATACCATGTTCTTATTTTTTTAAACTTTTAATTAACTTATTTACTCTGTGTGTGTGTGTATGTGTGTGTGTGTGTGTCTGTGTATCAGAGGGCACTGTGTGGAGGACCAAGGGTGACTTTGGGAATCATCCTTAATTGCTTCTACCTCCTTTTTGCTTGACTCTGGGATTTCCCAGGTTCCACCCACCAGGGTCAGAAGTGCAGGCCAAAGCTGTTCTACCTGGCATTTTTACATGAGACCTGGGATCTGAACTCAGGACCTTTCTACTTGCAAGGCAGAGTCTTAACCCCTGAATCATCTCTCCTGATCAATATCATATTTTTAAAAACACTGTGTAGAATGAACCATCTTTTCATTGTTGTGGACAGTACAAACAGCCACATCACTCTAAAATAAAGAAAAAATATTGTAGCTTGTGCCTTCTATCACCAAGGAAAAAATACTGCACAGTAGGATTCTTTAGATTTGAGGGACAACTTACAGTACAATTTGAGTATGCTGTTTTGAATGGTTTAAGAACCATTTGCCAGGGACTTTGAAAGGCTGATAAATTAACTGAAGCTCACAACCATGCATATTTCTTCAGATAAACTCATGATGGAGACAGCAAGAGAATGTACAAATATTGAGATTGCACCCACAATCACAACAATGGGCCCCTGGGATCTAGAGTAAAATCATGTGCTATTTGACTTACCAGTATTTCTGCATCTTTTTGAGAAATGATTTCTTAGCTTATTAATTGCCTTGGTAGACACAGAAAGCCAGTTCATTAGGAAACTAGGTGATCATTTGATTTTAGTTGCCTACTGAAAAAAAGAGATTTATCTGACATGTCAAGCCAAAAAAAGTGCTGACAAGCACTCCAAAATTAAATGATAAAGAATTTTTCGAGTTTCTTTAATTGTCACTTAAATTCCCATAGTAACACTCCTACACACAGGTGACCGCATTCTACCTGTATGGGCCAAGAATCAAGGCAGAAATTCTTGCTAATTTTTATTTAATTTTTCTTATTCTGGGGCTTATTTGGAGGCAAAGGGATTTTTTTCTTCTTCTAGTTTTACAGCTTTATTGTAAACTCTGCAGTTAGTTCTCATCCACATTGACTGTTTGTAGATTTTTGAACATGGTCACAGGGATGTAGGTTATCAAACTGTAGAGCTTGTTTGGTGAGTTTTCATCCTCATTGGATTTTCTGGACAAGTGCACACAGATACAGTATGAAACATTCCTTATTCCTTTGTCCCAGACAGCTTTGTTGAGCCTGGTGTCAATGTGCACACATCTGGATTCCCATCTCCTTCAGAGAGAATTCCTGGATTTCCTTGAGTACCCGAGGGGCATGCTTCTTGAAAACTATTCCATGGATGTGCTTGCGAATGTCGATAAGTGTATTCTCAGATCACCACTTCACTGATGGCAGAACGACCCTTCTTCTCACCACCCTTCTTTGTGGGAGCCATTATGTTGGGCCCAAACTGGAAAGAGGAGGTAAGGTTTAAAAAAAAAATCTGTGGATGATATATCATTTGAAATGGGCTCAAATATTAATTTGTACTCAAATACATATTTGTACTCAGTAAGAATGGCTTTTCAAAAGATTGGTCTTGTTTCCTAGTAGAGGCACCTCAGCATTCTTTTTCCCCTTCTTTCCTCACCACGATGCTATATGCACTTGAAGAGTGGTGCCCTTTGCTTTGCCTCTTCCTAAGCACCAGGGCGTGGTACTTAGAGAAGACTTGAAGTCCCAGCAAGGAACAGGATGAGCGAAGCCCAGGGCTAGCCAGGGATTGTGCATGTGTGGAGCACACCTGAACTGGTCAGACCAGCAGTGACTCCTTCCTGTAGTCAGGGTCACTGAAATACTAGCAGGCTGACTAAGATGTGCTGGGGATAAAAATATCATGCTAGACTTCAAAGAGTCAGTATGAAAAAATGGTGAAATAGTTCCTTGATCATTTTTATATTACTCACATGCTAAAGTATATCAGGTTAAGTAAAATAGTATTAAAATGAAGGAGGAAGAGGAAGAGGAGGAGGAGGAGGTAGAGAAGAAGACTTATTCCAAGGAAAATAGATTCTTCATTGCCGTATCATCTTGGTGTTGCCTAAAAAGCCTCTTGGTGGTGGAGATGGAAGCTATGCTTTGGCTGTAAAACAGAATTGCTCTCCTAAAAGGTTGACCTAATTATGTCCATATGTTCATTTCTCTGCAATAGCTGTAACTCTGGGTACCCTGATATAGCACCATAACAGTGGTGTGGAGAGGAGACAGGGAACTAATGGGTCACCCAATAGCAAGATGACCATACTAAGCCTCTGTCCTGGCAGAAGCACTGGTTTTCTCTTTGGAATAGACACCTCTTTCAGAATTTGCCTATCTTTCTCTCATGCATTTGTTAGCACTGCTATCATGGACTTACTGAATGTTATAATTTGCTATAGATTCCAATTTGCTTTGGCAAGGGAACTCGCATTAAAAGGTGTGGGAAGGAGTAAGCAAATGTGCTAATGCCCATAAGATTTCTTTGCTTTATGATATATCCTATTATCATGGTCTGAATGTAAGTTGCCCCCATAGGCTTATGTATTTGCATCCTTAGCTGGTATTAATACTTGGAAATGTCATGGCACTTTTAAGAAGTAGAACCTTGCTGAAGAAAGGCATGTCACAGGGTAGATCTTGGTTTGGTAGCTTGGTCATGCTTTGTCAATTTGTTCTTGCTATCTTGTCTTCCGGATGGCTAGGGCGATCTGAATTAGCCTCCCCTAGCTTCTACCTCTAACCAGTCCTTCCACTTTAATGGATGATATCCCTTTGGAACTGTAACCAATAAATCTTTCTTTCTCTCCTAACCTGCTTGAATATCAGTATTGCCTCACAGTAGAAAGAAGACTAACTCTAACATTCATTAAGTGGCAAAACAAAGTCCTGATAAAGTTGGCTTATGATTCTGAACCAGTATCACATACAATTGTATTTTTCCCATAGACAAGTAAAGTAAAAGAGGTTGGAAAATGGTTCTGGAGATCCTTACAATCACCCCTAGTCCACTTCATATAATATTGGTCTCAGTTTTTTCAACTTTAGGTTTGTCATTTAGACTATGTGTGAAGCTGTTTAAGGTGCTCACTTTTGTGATTCTGGCACTTCCTATGCCGAGGCAGGAAGATCAAGGTTAAGCCTAACTTAGGAAAACAAAATCGACATACCAACAGTTTGCAATGATGGTCACAAAATCTTTCCGGGAAAAAACGGGCAAAAAGACTACAGTCATATGGCCAAAGCTTGGGTTGAAATGCACATTTGAACTTTCTTTACCAACTGAGCCTCAAACTCTTTTCAATGTCCCCATTTTATGAATCTTGTTGGGCTTTTGGGCCCTAAATAATTTTCTAAGCATCAAGTTAGTCAAATGGTCCCTTCCCAATCTCAGCAGCTGGTACAACAGTGTGGCATCCAGGCTTGACTGGTTAACTTTAAATCTGAAGTGAAGCATGCAAAAGGAAACAGATGACTAAACATATTCCCAGTGGTTTGCACTTCCATTATGGTGTTTGCAGTATAGCTGCAGCAACAGCCTTATCAACCATGGATTTGATAACTTGATTCCTACATCTGCTTGCCTTTGACTTCTTCCTTTTTTTTAGCCTGGTTCTTCAACTTTCTTGCTTATTCTATGAGCTATAGTCTACAGCAATTTCAGTGAATTTTTTTTACTGCTAAGATAAGCCTCTTCCTAATTTTATTTCATGTGATAAAGAAAAAAAAATTGGGGGGCTGGAGAGGTGGCTCAGGGGTTAAGCCTCTGCCTTGCAGGCGGAAGGTCCTGAGTTTGGATCTTAGACCCCACGTATAGACGCCGGGTGGAAGCGGGGGCGGCCTGCGTTTCCGGTCCTCATAGGGCGGAGCCTGTGAATCCCTGGGCAGAGTAAACAAGGAGGAGGTGGAGGCGGTCCATAGTGGTTCCAGAATTCGCCTGTAGTTCTACACACACATACACACACACACACACACACACACACACACACACAAACACACACACACACACAAAATTGAATAAATAAAAAAAAATTTTTTAAATTTGTTATGGTTTCATTTTGATGTCAACTTGACAGTTGCAGATTGTTTGGGGCGCAGCTGTGGAGGGTTAATGATTGGAATGGCCCCTGAACAAGCCTGCAGGTACTTAACTGATTGCTGTTTAGAACCATTCCATAGCGGGTGGTACTTTCCAGTGGTGGACCGCAAAACAGGAGGTGCAGGGAGGAGGGACTTGCTCTTCCCTGATCCGGTGTCCACTTGCTGTGCAGTCCACTCTGCATACACGTTCTTCGCCTTTGGAGCGTCTGCCCTTCTTGGTTGCTGCTGCTGCTGCCTCCATCCTTGGCTGACTTGGAGCTTCACCTTTTCCATCACGTTGTTGCTGTTCCCGCTGCCTTTGGAGCCTGGTCTCTGGGCCTTGCTGCTGCTCGCTGTTCATCTCCGACTTCGGAGCCCAGCTGTTCTTCACCAACATTGAAACCCAGCGTCTTCGACCCTCCAAAGAAGTAAAGGCTTGAGACCTTCTCCGGATCTTTTGGCTTTCCGGAAGCCAAAAGGAGCTAGTTGCCGGCGGCTACTTTGAACGCCACTATTTTTTATTGGGAGTTATTTTAATAAACTTATTTATATATATTACATTCTATAGATTCTGTTTCTTCAGAGAATCCTGACTAATATAATATTTGATGTATTTTTAATATTTTCTGGAATGCATATGTCCTATAGGTCAAGTATTTTCAATAAAAAATTTGCAGAGCAGCCAGAAGCTGCAGTTTGGAAAGCTTTGTCAGGATCACGTGGGTCTTGCAGAAGCAAACATGGGACTAAACCTATCCTATGTCAAATCCCTCCTCCTAAGGGAAGGTCAGCTTGTAGCTCAGCCTGGTATTTGTTCACTGAGCCTTATCCACAGCGAGACTCAGGTGGCAAGCCTCCCAAAGGCTTTAAGAGGCCATAAAAGCTTATGTGGAAGCCACGGGTTGTGAGGATGTGCTAAGAAGGCTAACAGGGACTGTTGCTGTCAGAATTTGAGGCTCTAGTGTCTTGTACTCTAGGAATATAGTACATTGTAAATTGTTTCTGTGCTATTTTGTTTGCTTTTTATTTTCTCCTTTTTTGAGGGATTTTTTTCCTTATTATTATTAGCTTTCCTCTAACACAGTGTGTGAGAATCTATTTTTTTTTGTTTTCTGGGTGTGGTGGTGCACAACTCTAATTCCAGCAGTTGGAAGGTGGATGGAGAAAGAACAGGACTTCAAAGTTAGCCTCAGTTACACAGCAAGTTTGATACCAGCTTCTAATACAGGTGACTTTCTCAAAAAATGAAACAAAGTTTAGATTATTTTGGGGGGAGGTCAGTTTTATACATGATTATGTTTATTATATTTATTTGTGAAAAGTTTTATCTCTAATAATATTACTTCAAATTTTAACTTCTTGGTTTAGTTTCATAATAGCAATACTTGCTAATCCAGCAATGTAAACAAAAGTTCCCCGTCTGGAGAATAGCTCAAGGGTTAAGACTATGTCTCGCCAAAAAAAAAGAAAAGAAAAAAAAAAAAAAAGACTATGTCCCAGGTTCCAAGTAAAAATGCCAGGTGGAAACAGAGGTGGCCTATACTTCTGGCTCTGGTGGCCAGAGCATGGGCAATCCTAGAGTGAAGCAAAGAGGAAGTAGAAGAAATGCAGCATGATTCCTGAAGTCACCCTTGGTTCTCCACAGGTACACACAGTGCCTTGTGATACACACACACACACACACACACACACACACACACACACGCACAAAATAAATAATTTTTTTAAAGTTCCCAAGGTAGATCTACATGGCTAAAAATTATTTTTGAACTTAGGTGATCATAACTGAAAATACTAATATTGGATAAAACTTTTGAGTTATCAAAGAAGCCCTTAATATATGCATCTGTGACTGTCACCACTGTCTATCTGTAATTTACATGTAGTTCTCATCACTGTTCTTATTATTTGGTATTTAAAATAGCAATCTATAAACATTGCTAAAAGCCTCTAGGAAATTTTCCTTATTGCATACATATAACATTTAGTTGAATTTCACTTTCATGTGGTTTCTAAGTATTATGTTGTAGAGGAACATTATACAGTTCTGTAGTTGTTTTTCTGTTAAAGCACTCTTACCTGATTTCCATATCAATGGATTCTGTGCCTTACTATAGTGTAAATAACTTCTAAAGATTTGATAAAGCAGTGTTTACTCTTTACAGAACAGCTCTATTGACTTTTTTTTAAAAGACACAGGAAGACTTATCGACATCATCATTGTCAATGCCTGCTAGATTATGTATATATCTGTATTCTCCTTTGGCTGGTTTAGCCTTTAACATTCCTACAACAGTCACTTCTACACTTCCTGCTAACACACTTAGGTTCAAAATGTATTTTGGACATGAATAGGGATAATACTTGTAATCCTAGACTAGGGTAGGATATCAAGAGTTTGAGGCCAGTCTGGGATATATAGCCAGGCCCACACTGAAAGTAAAATAGAAACAAACAAACAAACAAAAACCAAAATAGGAACAGAAATGTAGTTCAGTGGGAGATCACTGACTTTACATTTGTTAAGCCCTGAGTTCAATATCCAGTATCTCAAAAAAAAAGTTTTTTAGAATTTAATATTAATTTTTTTAGGTCATTTGGGGTCTTGTTGACTAAAAGCTCTAACCCCCTGAAAAGCAGGAGCAACACTTGTCTATGTTGCCACATCTGTAATACTAAGCACAGTAACTGGCTTTGGTTCCATTCTCGATGGAACTGTGAAAAGGATGGTGCATATTAATCAGTTTGACACCTTCCATTTTCCAGTGGGAGACAGTATGATGCAGACACACTTGCTGGAAGCACAGTCCTGTGGCTTCCTCTTCCATCTTCCTCATAGGCTAGATGTATTGCTAGTGCTCTCCTTGCTGCATGCAAACGACAAAGCATTTTATTTGTCCCTAAAGAAATGTTTTGTCTATTGAGATTTTTACCAACCCATTTGCTACTCAACATCACTTTTTCCCTGGTTCTCCACATTCACCAGGCTCACTGCCTTGTACTCTACAGTTTCACAAACAAACAAACAAAGAAGAAATGCCATCCTTACTTTTAAGAAATGGCTCTGTTTACTGCCTATTTTACAGAGAAAGTGGACTCTATCAGAAACAATCTTTGGAACGAGATGTTAACCTCAGGACTCTATGCACATGCACACACATATGCACGCACACCTGAACACAAATGCACTTACATTCGTTAAAAAATATTCATGCAGACAACACACTTATACCTGGGAGAAACAAAAAACAAAAACAAACAAAAAACAACAATATAAAAAGCCTGTTTCTATTCCCATCAGTGTATTGTTCTCTTCCTCCCTCCCCTACCCCCCCAGGAGCTAATGTGAAGTAGCATTTGCAGCTCCTCTTTTGTCTGTGTTATCTGAATTGTCACCTCCTTTTGGGACTTGTACTTGACTATAAAGTGGATGAAATCGTGTCCATTTAAAATGTGAAATACCAAGGTGGCCTCCTCTGCTATGCTCTATCTGCCTTCCAATCATCTTTCACCTCTTCATGGTGTTGCATATACCAACCAGGAATGAACACCAGACACCAAGTAATACCAAATGGAAAGTTGATTTATTCACTGGTCAAAAGACATCATGGCCCAGTGGACATGCACTGAGGAGGAATTCCAAGATGCACCAGTGAGCCATTTCTCAAATGGGGTTTTTGTATCACATAGAAAATCCCCTCAGGTCTAAGCCAAATGGAATGTCATAGATTGTTGAGGGCAATTTTAGGAACAGTCATTATACCAAGATCTTTAGATAAGTCCATACCTCTTCTCCTAAATGCACAGGTTGAAATTTTTCATTTAGGCCTTATGGAAGTACCATAAGGGGTGAACTCACTTTAGAAGATGGATTCTCTTTTGTTCTCACATTGGACAACATGAAGTCACCACTTCTTTATCACACCTCTTTTTTCTTGCTGGGTTTTTGTTCGCTTGTTTGAGCTAGTCTCATACAGTCCAGGCTAATTTTGAACTCCCTAAGGGAGGAGGATTGTTGGGATTACATGAATGAGCCATCAAGTCTGGTTTATAAAAGCATAAACTAGGCAAGCACTCTACCAACAAAGCTATATCCCTATCCTCAAATTTTGCTTATTCGTGTAAGGCCTATGCATCTATGTAAAATGGACTTAGGCAGCCACCTTAACACCCACACTGCTTTTTCAAAATTTCATTGTCTTCTTGATTCCAAAGCCAATGGTCACTTTTTGCTTTATTTTTGATATGGTTAACTGCTCCCTGGAAATGCTCTCCTGATTTTTTTTTTTTTTTACAATACTAATCTTTCTTTGACACTCTCCAAATTCTCTTAGCATTTGTGTGAGCTCTTCTGTGTGCTTTCTAAATATTGATCTTCCCTAAGATTTGGCCTCAGTTCTCTTTCTCTTACTTGATACACTCTTCCTTAAATAGTCTCTTCTGTGACCATAACTGCAGCCACCTGTAAATCAATGGCACTCAAATACAGTAGTGACTTGTTCTGAGGGGGTTAGAATTTAAATCAATGTGAGAGGAAAAATGGAACAAGTTAAAATTATCTTTGAAAAATCTTTAAGTTTCTTGGAAAATACTATATACCATTTTGAATGTACATACTATCAATCAAGAAATCCTGCACAGCCAGTTTTCCTCCGCTATTGGAACAGAAGGTTGTTGCTTTAGTTGAACGCCAGATGAAGTAGTTGGCTTGCATTTGGGGACCATGTTATAAGAAAAATATGTTGGGGTTTTCTTTCTGCCAAATGCATATAGTGTAGTTAATGCAAGTTAAGTAAGCATAACTCTAGTCCACTGTATGTATTTTTAGTCTGACCTCTTTCATGGGCTCTAATCTTAAACACTAAATTGCCTATTGAATATCTCTTTTTTGGATATTCTGGTCCAGATTATTTTTAGTTATATTTCTGAAAACTGATGAAATGAGATAAACTGTATTCTACGAGCAAAGGCATTCACTGTAATGATATGGGAATGTGACAAGGTTACAACTCACATGCAGACAGAGTCTTTTCACACCATCTTGACTGATGTCCTCATTCCAGAGAGCTGTCCTCTAACACTCTACAGCTGCCTGAAGCCAAGGATGCTTCAGCTTTGTTGAGACAAATAGAATTCATAAATATGTTAGAAGGTATCACAGGTTTTATTGGTCCTCTCAATGCTGAATTTCATCGACTGGTTATTACTGGTCCTCTCAGTGCTGAATTTCATCCATTGGTTATTGCATCACCCTGTAGCGTGCTTGCATGAGGATGCCCTATGCAATCAGCCAAGTAACTGGTCAGACTGAATATCTGACTCTGACTAACAGGATGTGTATTGTTTGTATTGAGCCAACATTTTTATACAGCAATATACTTTGCTGTCTTTTTGTCACAGACACGAAATAGCATACATAATTAAAAGCTTCATAGTGGAGAACAGGCAAGCATTACATTAAAAAAAATGTAGCAATACTACTTCAGCTATAGGTAGCTTCACTCCATTTGCAGCATTCTGAAAGCCATGTCATTACAATGGGACTGGACAACAATTCTTTTACTTCTTTGTTATTATTCATTATGCCTACATAGTCATCTGTTTCTTCATCTGATGGAGATGGAGCCAAGCTGTGAAGGTACATTACCATGCATTTGGAACATCCTGTTATTATCTTCCATTGACCATTACATTAAAATTATTTTGTTTTAAAGCATGGTCTTGCTATGTAGACCTGGTTGGCCAACTAGTCACCATGTAGACATGTTGGCTTTAAAGTTGCCACAACCTGATGGCCTGAGCTTCCAAACTACAAGTGAGAGCCACTGTGCCTGGTTTAACTGCTTTATTTGTAGGATTGAATTAAATTCTTTTTTTCCCCCTTAAAGTTGACCTCTTTCAGCTGTTCTCATTAAGAATAATAGAACATAATTTAGATGGAGAAAAATCCATTATGTCAAATACATAGTCAATACAGTTAAAATTATAGCAAGTGGTACTTCTATTGTTGCCATGCCCAATATATTATATTCTACAGTAATTAAATAAACTTGGTTTCTTTCTCTAAAAAAAGTACAAATTAAGTTAAAGTTTATACATAAAAAAATCACAGAATTAATTTTCCTTTTTTTAAAACTTGTACCTATTAATTTTTATTATTGAAAAGTATCAGATTGATAGTAATATGTCTTCTTTATGTGTGGGTGTGAATATGTGTTGGGGGGTGTAAAGAAGGAAGTGATGTGCCTTTGGAGGCCCAAAGGTCAATCCAGAATCATCCAAGGGTCAATCTGGATTGTTTTATCTCTTTTCCTTTGCTCTGGGTTTTCCCAGACTCTGCCTTCTAGGACTGGAAATACAGGCTTCGATTTCTGCCTGAAATGTATTTATTTATTTATTTATATATAAATTTTTTAATGAGAGATCTGGGGATCTGAACTCAGGTTCTTTTGCTTGTGAGGCAAAGGCTTTAACCCTTGAGCCATCTATCCAACCCACATTGTTTTCTCTTAATTCAAATAGCAAAAGTATATGAAAAAGAAAATTTTTCACCATCTCCCTACCTAGAGTAGTCATTGTTCAACTTTGATTTAACCGTTGATTTTCTTATTGGACTATAAATTAAGTCATTGTTTGATACATTAGCTTTATATCTGATCATGTTTCAGTGTGAGAAAACACAATAAAGCTGGCAGTTTGTGGTCCTAGCACTTGAGAGGCAAGGCAGGAGGAGTTCCATGTTCAAAGCCTGTGTGGGCTATGTAGTAAGACCCTGTAAAAGAAGAGTAAGGGAAGGAAAGGAAAGGAAAGAGAAAGGAAGAAGAGAGAAGTAAGGGAAGGAGAGGGGAAAGTAGGGGGGGAGAGAAGAAAAAAGAATAAAGGAAGGTAAGGGAAGAGGAGAAGGGAAAAGAGGAAAAAATGAGATGAGGAAGTACAGTCATTATATTAATATTATTATATCTATGAACAAAACATATACCTTTGAAATCACATGCTTTTCGTCTCCACAACCCTGAAAAGATAGGACCACCATCATTCCACTTAATAGAAACATACATACTGAGGTTTACAGAAGGTGACTGCCCTGAATTTTCATATTGAATATGTGGCAGGAATGAGCCTTGCCCCATGACTTCTTGACTCCAAGCTGGTAATCTTATGAAATTGGGTACATGAAGGGGCCCTGGGAAGTGCATGTTATTGCTATTTATTTTGACAGGTGACCTGAAGGGAATCCTTGCCTCAGGATCAATTTGTGATCTGCTTTAAGTCTAGGGAAGCTGCCTGAATTAAATCTACACAAAAGCTTCTAGGGGTACAGACAGACTTATCTTGATGTGCAGCACCATTAGACTGCATCAATATTGATATGTGATTCAATGCTACAATCAGAATGAATTCCTGATCAGGAAACACAGCATACAACATTAAAGAAAATAGATCATTATTGATCAAATGCATCAGTCCTTACAAATGTAACAAGGAACTCTGATCTCATCTCATTACCCTTGTGGTGCTTTCCTACTGTGGATGGTGAACAGAAGCCCTGAAGGGGGACATGCTGTGTGTTTTGTAGAGAGTACCTGAGGACCTTGACAGCACTACACTTTTGAAGAGTTGAGATTTTACAGATCATCATTATTTGTAGGTTATTTTATTCTCAACCCACTGCTGTCCAAATAGATAGATTCTGGTTATAGGATTTTGTGACTTTGCTCTTTATTCTTTTTTTTTCACACTGTCCAAAGATAATATATATATATATATATATATATATATATGGCCTACTCAAAGATCCATTGGTCAAGATTTGGCTCATATCCCTAAGCAATTGTCCTCATATGGCTCTAGTAACCCATAAGTAGTCTTGGGTATTTCAAGGAGCCTTAGAATGGAAAGTCCACAATAAGAATTTATATGTCTGATGGATGAAACTGACAAATGCCTATGTTTCAGTTTGCCTTCATGATGCTGGTAAATTATGATCAAACTGCTTAAGGGAGCAAGGGATTTTATTCCTGCTTACGATCATTTGGTCACAGTTCCTTATCCAGCTTAGCAAGAGAGCTCATGCCAACACCAAGGGCGAAGGAAACTGGCCATACCATATCTATAACAGCTGAGAGAGGGACAATCCTAACTTGCCAGGTGAGCATGTCTGGCCAAGTATTCAGAAGAATGACAACTTTGTCAACCAGTTCCTTCCATTTTATTCACCTGCCCAAGGACTAGCCCCACCCACCATGGGATGGGCTTTCCTCACGTACCACACAATCTTCTGCTGGTTTGCTTAAGGTTTAACTCAACTACTAATTCTTTACAAATGTTCTCAGAGCTCAAAAGTTCAACTTCAAGCTGATACCTGTATCTAACCATGACAGCCTATTCAGATAACTTTCAGAAATAGGTAAAATTGGGCAAGGAATAGAGAGTACCTGAGGATCTTGACAGCACTACACTTTTGAAGAGTTGAGATTTTACAGATCATTATTATTTGTAGGTTATTTTACTCTCCGTGTAAAGTTCTAGTGAGAGTTCTAGTCTAGTATGCATGAGACAGTGAGTTCAATCACAGTATCACATCAAGGTAAAAACCATGACTTTCATATAGATACAAATATGAACACATGCCATTTATTTGCTTGAGACAACCAGGGAAGATGGTACACAATGGGGCTGTCCCCTGGTCAGTGCAGAGCGAATTCAAATCAGTACAATTAAGGACATAATTTACATTATTTGTCAATTATCATGCATAAAGAACTGCCAAATAAACCAAACACAATAAACGATGCCAGAATCTGATAATCCAGGAAAGGTTAGAGACCATCAAAAGTAAAAAGAATTCTGGGTGTGTTGGTGCACACCTGCAATCCCAGCACATGGAAGGCAGAGGTGATCAGTGAGAGATGGAGGCCAGCCTAGGTTACAGTATGAGGAAATTCTTTCCGCAAAAGAATGCATAAAGGGCCCTCCCAACCGATTCCACTGGGGAAAAAGACAGCCACCCTGAGCAATACTAGAGAACTGCTAGAACAATTTCAACACATTGAATTCTTCTGATAAATTTTAAAAAACAATTAGTGGCTTCCAAACCTCTTCAAATGTTTATAAGACAACAAAATGTCTAAAGACAAAGTCAATATAAAATTTTACTATTCCTATCATTTTTAAATTGTTCAAGTTGAATGAGTTCTTCATATCTGTTATGCTTTTAATATAAACTAGACACTAGACATCAAGAAAAAGATCCCTGAGCCAGATATCAGGACTTACACCTGTAAGCTATTGGAGGTGGGAGAGGGTCGAAACAGGAGGATTGCCCATAATTTTTCAGATATCCTAGATGGCATAATGAGAACCAGGCCAGCTTGGCCTGTGGAATAAGACCTCATCTCAAGAAAATCAAAACCGGGAGTGGAGAGATGGCTCAAGTAGAAGGTTCCCAGGTCCCAGGTTAAAAAAAAAACAAAAACAAAATGGCAGCAGCCTGTGCTTCCAGCCCTGGGTGGAGCCTGGGAAATCCCAAGGTGAGGCAAGAAGGAGGTAAAAGTAATCCAGGATGATTCACGAAGTCACCCTTGGAACACACACACATGAAATAATAACAACAAATAAATAAAATATTTTTAAAAAGAAACCAAAACCAAAGACAACAACAAAAAAGAAGGTTCTCTAGGCGCAGGAATACAAGCTCATGGCTAGACACTCACTCCGCTGACTCCTTAGAAGTATTATTGCTACAATCCCATGACACATCATCTTTTCCTAACCTTTCTTTGCAATTCATTCTTGGCTAACCCTCAGAAATTTTCTTATTTTTCTAGGAAAAAAAGAAAATTGCAGAATTAGAGATTATATTTTTAAAGTAATCTATTAAATATAAATTCTAATTCTGTAAAGACAAGTACATTTAGCAACATCAATTTCTGTAAATTAGTATACAAAGTAGAATTGTCATGTAAGATAAGGTCCAAGTTAAAAATGTGATAGTAAAGAATATTAGTGACATACAGATTTTATTGTCATTTTGAACATCAATTATATGAGTAACTCTAAGTACTCAAGAATAAAAATACTTGAACATGACTCCATAGATAGCTTCATTCGTAATAGCCAGAAGTTGAAAACAACCTAAATATTATTCCCAGATGAATGGCTGAGGACATTGTGGTGTGCTCATGCAATGAAACACTACTCACTTATGAAAAGAAACCTTAAAATAGTGATAAATGTAATAATACAAGTGAATCTAAGAAAGGTCATAATGAGCAAAAGAAGCATAATGAGCATAAATGAGCATAATATATAGATTGGCAAAACTAATCTAGAGTGACTAGTCTGAAATAAAGGAGTGCTTGCTAAGGGTCTAAAGGTGAGGTGAGGGCTGAAGTGTAAAGAGTTAAGAGGTAATTTGGGAGTGTGTTGGGAATTATCTACATTTTGGTTGAGATAATTGTAACGGTTACTCTTAACTATTGCTGTGAGAAAACACCCAAAGTCAAATAACTTAAGGGAGAAAAGGAAATTTATTCACCTTTGGGTTCCAGAAGGAGATACAGTCTTTCACAAGGGAAGTGGCATGACTGGCGGAAGCTACATCACACCCATCCAAGAGGCTAGTGAGTGAAGGCTTAAAGATTCCTGGAGGTCTCTCTTCTCTGTCTCCTGTTCTATAGTTCCTTTTCTCTGGTCCACTACTGGGAGGTTCCAATGAGATCTAGAGAGGTTCCAATGCGATCTAGGGCTGGTCTTGTATTGTAATGTATTGATCTTCAGGTATTCTGACAGCTGATCTTAGTTAATACCAGTTATGGTCTCAGCTGATCTTAGTTAATGCCAGGTGTGTCAGGTTGACACCCAGGATTAACTATCACAATAATATCATATGATACCCTAATTCACTTGGGATAACATCATAAGCTAGGTGATCTTAGATAACAGAATCTTTTTTCCCTCAGAGATTTGGAAGCTATGAAATCCAGGATCGAAACATCAGCAAATTCAGTGTCTAATGAGGGCCTGGTTTGGAGCTTCTGGGTATGTGTAGTTGGGCCAAGTTTCCCTTAAATTTGCCCTCATGGGTTGAGTGTTACCAGTGGAAGGTCTGTACTAATCATCTGGTGCAGGTTTTAAGGATCTAAACATACCCAAGAATTTTTGTAATTGGCAATGACCTTTAAACATCCAGCAGAGCCAAGTGTCTTTCCTTTCTGATTGGATGATGGGGGACTGTCAGTCTGTCCCACTATAAGTGAAATAAGAAAGGGATAGGGTAAGAAGAGAGTTGACTATCCTCCTTATCTGTGACTTCTTTCCTGACAACCCTTCTCTCAGTACCAGATTTTTGGGGAGTTGGAATTTTGGAGAGATAGGATCACATCATCACAGGACAGAGGTGTGTACCTTTACCAAATCATTCAAATGTGAACTGTATATAAATTGTACTTCAAAATTCTGCTAAAAATAAATCTCTTTAAATATATGTAGACTTAATGTATAATAAATTTAACAATGTGAAGTGGTATGATGTGAAGATTGAATCAACTCATTGTGGCTATTTGGTCATTTTCAGTTCTCTCAGCTCCATTTTATTATTGTTTTTAACAGTTGTTTTCAGTTTTCGACTCTGTATCTGCCTCTCTCTTTCTTCTTCTCCTCATGTGGTTTTGAGATAAGGTCTCACTACGTAGCTCTGGCTGACATGGAACTTGCTATGGAGATTAGGCTGGCCTTGAACTTGCAGCAATTATGCCTCTTGCTTTCTACCTACTGTGATTACAGACCCATGTAGAGACCCTGACAGAAACTTGGAACCCTTGCATATCCTCCTCACTTATGTGGCTTGCTGCTCCCTTGCAGTGTATCTTGACTGTTGTATCTCTTTGCTTTGAATAAAAGTTTCTTCACTACTTTTGCCAATCTGCATGGGCTTCCATTTCATTCTTGAATAAAAGGTCAAGAACCTAGAAGCATCCAGCTTAGACCTGGTCACCTAAGAGTGGGCTAAGGAACTGAGAGCATTAACCATGCATGCAACTTTTTAGCTATATAAAGTGCTAGGAAAGTTTGAGCCTTTTTTTTCTCTCTTTTTGGGATTAATTATTGTTTTATTCCACAAATACTCACTGATAAGGGGTCCTTGTCATGGTTTGAATGTGAAATATCCCTCCTGTTGTGTGAATACTTTTTCAGGGTAGATGCCACACAACCGTCTTTCTACACCAGAGAGGAAGCTGACAACAGAGCAAAGGTTTATGCCAGTTCAATTTGACAAATTAGTGTTGTTCGAGGCTACTTACAGGAACAGGGACAACTCAAAGGCAGCTATGTTGCCAGAAAGCTCACCCCAGCATAGCTGATGGCTTCCCCATGGCTGCATAGACAGAATCCCCTTCAATTAACCTCCCTTAGCCTATGTATCCTAGGGCCCTTCTCAGACCTTGTCATAGTTAGGAATAAGTGTCAACTTTGACAGTTGAGGGTTTGAGCTCTGGGCACATTTGTAGAGAATTAATTGTTGAGTTAAGCCCAAAGCAAACCTGCAAGAGATTGTCTAGCCGATGGGGAAGGCCCAGTCCATGGTGGGTGGAACAGGTAAATACAATACTGAGAGCTGGTTGAGGAAGTTAGCATCCTTCTGTACACTTGGCCAGACATGATGGTCTGGCAAGTAAGGATCGTCCATCTCTCAGCTGTTATGTGGTGATGGTATGGCCAGTTCCCTCCACCTTGATGTTGATGCATGCTCTCCTGTCAAGCTAGACTAAGAACTGCAACCAGTAATCATAAGAGAAAATAAACACCTTGTTCCCTTAAGCCATTTGATGGTCATTTATCAGCAACCATGTAGGCAAACTGCAACAGACCTCAAAGCTCTGAGCAGGCACAACACATGTGTGGACACTTATATTCCAGATTCTCCCCACCTGGTCTGTTTCTGAGGGAATGTCAACTGTCAACTGGTGTGATCTTAGTGGTCTCAGACCATTAAGATGGATGCTGTTTGTTTCAAAGGAAAATGTCATTCAACACTTCCATCTCACTTTTCCTTTTATCCGGTTTGCTTTCCAGCTCAGAGGCCAACACAGCCAAAGCTAGCCGCATCTCCCTTTCCTGTGGTACTTCTTCATACAAACAAGTTCTCCATAGGCAGCCATCTCAACCTCAGCATTTCTTACAAAACATAGTGGCTGCCTCCTAAGCAGCTCACAGACACCTCGTCCCTTATGTGTTACTCTCGGGATCTGCAGTATTTGCTCTAGACCGTTAGCCATTCTTAAAGTGTCTCCACATTCATGCAGCAGACCCCACTCATAAAGCATACATGCCACATCATACCATATAGACAAAGACTGCCTCCCATAGACTCTATATCTCTGGCTTGTTCAACTTTGGTTGCATAGCTCACTACTCATTGTGAGACCCATGCCAATATCATCATAGCAAGAAGGTATACTGCCATACGTGAGGAAGGATGGCCCTAGAGGGATTCCCCTCTTCCACAAATGCTCTGCCCTCAGAGTGTTCAGCACTGTTGCAGGTCTGATCACCCACTCTCCCTTACCACTACCTCCCCTTCACCCCCAACTCATCTCTGGCTCTAGTTAATGAAGCAATCAATTTGTAGGGGTTACTTACAGGAGCCTGCTCTGACATTCCTCTCTCGCCCAGGCACAACTATGAGCAAGACTGACCCACGATAGCCTGTACCAGGTTTTTCCTGCAGGGACGCAACTTCCTCACGTAGCCCAGGTTCAGTCCCAAGTCTTTATCACCCATAGCAGTTTCAGTTCTGTTGTGATCCTGCTAACTAAATCAAGTAGTGTATGGCATTTTCCTCAGAACAAACAGCCGCCATCTTTGTCTGAGACCACTAGGATCACGTTCCCTCAGAGACAGAGACAGAGTCTGGAATGCATGTCTGTTGTGCATGGTATGTTGTGCTTTAAGATCTGAGAAGGGCCCTAGGATATATATATAGGTTGAGGAAAGTTATTGAAGGGGATTCTATCTATGCAGCCATAGGTAAGTTGCCAGCCATGCTGGGCTGGACTTTCTGGCCATGTACTTGCCTTTGAGTGTCCCTACTTCTGTAAGTAACCCCAGTAAGCTCATTGGTTCTTCATTTTGGATCTTGGTGCAGTCATTACTTTGGTAATGAGCTCCTATTTAGGGTTGTCTAATTCCTATCTGAGGTGGAAAGATGGTTGTCTGATGTTTCCCCAGGATTGCACAACAGTCTCCCACAGGTCCACGTGTTTGAACAGTTGTTGGCCAGATGCTGGCACTGCTTAGGAACAGTGCATAGGCTTTAGGAGGTGGAGCCTTGTGGGAGGAAGCGCATCCTTTGGAGGAGTGTTTTGAGATTTGATGATCCGTCCTACTTCCTGTTGTGATTTCTCTCCTTGTTTCCTGAATATGGTTCAACTATAAGTGCTGGCCTCCTTTTCTGTCACCTTGCCTTCTCTGCCCATGTGTTCCTCACCTGATGGATTTTTATCTCCCTTGAAACTATAATCCAAAATAATAAACTCTTTCCCCCATCCCTTGCTAGTGGTCATCACGAATCTGTATTCTGTCCACTACCAAAAAAAAAAAAAAATATATATATATATATATTTGCAATGATTGTGGACTCATAGGATATTGCAAAAATAGTAGGTAGAGTCCCCGGAACTTATTACCTAGTTGATGTGTAAATTCCTGAAAGAAGCTTCACACACTCACTGGGTTGATCTGGAGAGGACTGGAATGTTGCAGATTGTAGCCTAATTACACTTTATCTTGGGTGATATGTATACTCCTCCTCCTTGCCCTTTAATAGACATTCCTTGCCCTTCCTCTGAAAACCTTTTTGAATGTACTAACTTAGCAGACCACTAGCCCCCACCAACCCAAAAGCTAAGAATATCCTTAGATATGGCAGGTTTAGAGCAGCCATGCTGGACCATCTCTGAAGGTCTTGGAAGGTCATCCTCACTGCTGGGATTACCCTGAAGGAACACACCCTAGTGAACTGACTCTAAACCTTCTCAGAGATAAAGTCGCCAAAGTGGCCCAACTCTCTTACATGAAAGGATATGGAGGAGATTGGTTCTCCATTGTAGATAAGCCCTACTGTGAGAAGGGCACAAGATCACCTGGGTTAGGCTTCAATAAGAATAGACCAATAAGATGTAGCACCAAAAGCTCCATTTAGGTTTGTAGAAAGTGGAGCTAACGAATGGGGAAAAGTCACTTTCCCTGGGCCTTACTAAGGGTATAAATATTCCAGACCTTGGCACCTGCCTCTCATTGCACTCCACATCTTTAGTGAATTCGATTCTTTCTTCTAATAAACTCTGCCTTAGTCCTCTAGGCATGATCTGGTTTTAATCTTCCACTCCGGAACGCAAGAACCTGGATACATACAGACTCCAGGAGAGTGATCCCGGCAACAAAATAACATCTAAGGTCTGAGACAGAGACCTCCCTGCCTGCTTGGCTGTAACCTGCCTACCTGATGTTTCCACCAATGTATTCGAAACGTGTCTTGATTTTTTTTTTTTTTTTTTTTATTATAAACCTTCAGGAAACTGTGCAGCAGTACTGGAACTTGGGACAAACTAAATCTATGTTCATGGGCCATGATCAGTCACTCACATTTGGCTTCAGAATAAATGTAATCCTTTCGTTGTGAGAGTGACTTTTCTGTCCACATTTGCAATGGTGATCTCATGCAACTGTTGCTCAAGAAAACCATGGCATGCCAATTGCAGGCAGGTTTTGCTTTCGCTTCTTTGCCTGTGTTTACGCCTTTTCTGAGACTTCACTCTGCTTTAGGAGCGGTACACCTTCCTGAGCCGTGTTATTTCATCTCCACCACCGCTGACTCCTGCACTCTCTAGCTTTCCCTTTATTCCTATGTGCTACCAATGGTACTTTTTGCAACATTCGAATCCCCTGTTTTGAAAGGGTGCCTTTGACCATGCGTTCAACTGTGGTGTTTCCCGCCTTTCTGCGGTGCATTTATTGGCATGACTAACCTCTTCGGAGGGGTTTACTGGTTCGACAGCCTTGCCCTCCCCTTCCCTGGCCACTCCTTTTCATTTAAGGTATTAGACAATTTGTTGAAAGGCTTCCCTTTTTTCCCCAAGCTTCAGCTTGCACTCCTGCTTTGTCCTCAGGACTTGGTTCCAGGGCGGGGACCTCAGGACCACCCACGCAGGTAAGTAGGCAGGAGGTCTGCCTAGCCTGCTCGTCTCCCTCGGGGGCCGGAGCCCATCGGTGAGCGCGCAGCCCAACTCAACCGGAGCGCGAGGCGCGCCCCCGACGCGCCGCGGAGGGCAGTGCGCATGCTCGGCTCCAGCGCGGGCGCGCCGACCTCGCGACCCGCCTGGGCTGCGGCTCCGCCCCAGGACCTCGCGCCGCCGCCACGCCCGGTCCTCAGCCCCGTAGCCACGCCTCCCGCCCCGTCGCCCCGCCCCGCCCCGTCGCCCCGCCCCCGGCCGGCGGCCGGGTCAGGGGCCGAGCGGCGCGGGTGAGTACTCCCGGAGCACGCTCCCGACACTGCTTCCCGCACCGCTCTCACCACGTCCCGGAACCTGGAAGAAGGGCCGGTGCGGGCGGCGGGAAGCAGCCTATCCCGAAACGCGAGGCCGGGGAAACGGGCGCGGGTCCCTCTGCAGCCCCTGTGTGGTCCCGGGTCACGTTTCCCCTCCGAGCGCACGCTCCAGTCCTCACCCTAGTGCTGCAAAGGAGCTCGCCGATCGCAAGCCCGAGTCCACGTGACGTGGAAACAAAGGGCTTTCAGATTTAAGTGTCTGCAGGCATAACCTGATGTTTGCAGCCAACACCCTCCTTGTGATGGAGCATCCTGAAGTGGGGGAAGGCCATAAAGGAATTAGCTAGCTGATTTATAGGAAACATACTTTCAGTGGTGGTAAAAGTTAAGGAAATCTTCGTGGTAAGGCCCAAAGTGGCTGCATGTTTTTGCAAAATCAAAATGGAGCCTTGTTTAACCGGCACTTTTAGCATCTACAGTCAATACTTCGATATAATGATGACTAATCTCTGCAGTTAGAGTTTTTTGACGAACCAAGATGCAAATTATTTCTCGACTGCAAGAAAAAAATGCACAAATACTCTGAAGTTTCAGATTTATTTTTCACTTTTCAGTTACGAGAGGATTTTACATCGTAACTTTACAGTGCTTGGAAATCACTGTGTCCCCATGGCAATCCTGCCTCCGCCTCTGGAATGCTGGATTACAGATGTGATGAATTTCCCAGGACATGTGCATCTAACCTGGCCATCCAGACCCCCAACCCCATCATGGTTTATTCAGTCTTGCTGGTTTGGTGCTTACTATTAGCTCAGGCTGGCCTCAAACTCCAGGCAATCCTGCTTCAGCCTTCCTACTGCTGGGATTACAAGTGTGTGCCCCCATGACTGGATTTTAATTTTAATGTGGGGTGTCCACATTGTTGCTCACTCTGGTCTGGCACATTTAGCCTCCTACCTTAGCCCTCTTTCAAGACTGTAGACATCACCATTTTACCACTCATCTTGCTCTTTCTTCTTTTAGTAATGCATTGCCAAAGGCCTGCTTTATTTGGCTCATTACAATTTCACAATGGCCTACACTCTAGTGGCAAAAGCTTAAATTTATGACTGTTAATGTTAGACAACATAGGGCATATGAGGTAGTCTATTTTAGGATGCCAAGGGAAAGCACTCCTTATTTCTTCCAAAGAGTCAAATATTGGCGGGAGGAAACATTGCATGGTATAATTGATGCACAAAAAGTGTTTCTAAAATTTTCAGTATCCTGGTAAAGTAAAGCATTCTTAGTGTGCATGTGAAAGCTTTATGTTCTCAAGGTAACTTTTTTTTTTTCTTTTGCTCTTAAGACAGAGTCTATGTGGCTTTGATTGGCTTGGAATTTACTATGTAGCCCAGGCAGACTTCGAACTTGCACCCCTACTCCCCACTGTCCAGTGCTGGGATTACAAGCATGAGCCACCATACAGACTATTACAGTAACTTTGTATGTTTAAAAACAAAACAAAACAAAACAAAACAACAACAACAACAACAAACCCTAGCAGAAGCAGATGAGGTGTTACAGGATAGTAATTCTAGCATACTAGGGGTTGGAGGTAGGAGGATCCTGAGTTCCAGGCCAGCCTAGGCTACATAGTAAGATCCTATCTAATTTAAAAAAATGCCAAATGAATAATTTAAATTGATGTGGCTCTCAATTTACTTATTTGTTGTTCATTAGTTCATAATTGTTTAGCAATGTTAGTTGGAGTTCATCTTGACTGCTATTTTTAAAGTGAATATTCAAATTTTTTTATGTGAGGTAAAATTTATACCTTTTCTAGGTTTCAATAGTGATTTAATCCTCAGTAAAACTAATATCAAGGTAGTATTTTTGTGTAATGACATAAAATGAAAACTTAAGCCCGAAAGTCAAAGGAGTATTGAGGGGAAAGTCTTAAGTACAGGACTTCCAAAAGGTGATGTTTCAGCATGACCTACACCTGAACCCCAGCACTTGGGAGGTGAAGGGAGGAGGAGCTCAAGCTTGGGACCAGCCTGTTCAGTACAGACAGGCCATGTCTCAGCAGACAAACACAAAGAGAAAACTGGTATTTATGTTTTGAGTTAGGAAAATGTTTTTAAACATAATGCGTTTGGATATGGAATGTTACACAATTCAGGTAAGATGAACGGATCTTGGTACATGATGAAGCAACTAAGTTAAGCAGAGTGCTCTTTGATAAATTCATTCTCTCTCTCATTTCTAATCTAGTTTTGCCTTGAACCTCCTGTTCCTTCTGCCTCTATTTCCCATATTCTGGGATAATAGGTGCTTATCAATTTATGCTGTGCTGGGAATCGAACCCACGGTTTAATGCATGCTAATCAGCAAGCATTCTACTAAATGAGCTATGTTTCCAACCCCTTTTCACATTTTTTTTTTTTTTTAAAGATACAGTCTTATGGAGCCCAGTCTGGCATGGAATTTATGATGCTCTTGCCTCAGCCTGTGTTGGGATTATAGGCATGTACTGTTATGCCCAACACAAATTTTGTCTTGACAGCAATTCCTAATGTTTAATAAATTTTTGAGAAAGATAAGCACCCCCTTAGGAAAAAACAAGTAGGGTAAAGCTTGCATAAGTAGATTGCTTCAGATTGGGCTTGATTTGACTATTAATATCTTTGAAGCCCCAAGATATGTTTGGAACCTTAGGGGTTGTGTTTGATTCATAAATATCATCAGCAACTATTACAAAAGCAAAGTGCTATATAATGACAGGAGCTCTCTAAAGGCCAAGCAGGCTGGGTATAAAACAGTTGGAAAAAGGGATGGACAATGAGCTCTACTTGAAGGCACCCTGCTTAGGACAAGTGTGGAAAAGACTATGCAAAAGCAAAGGGTCCTCTTCTGTGTCTGGCATATCAAGTCCCTCATGGCTTTATAGGGTCCTAGAAGATGACATAGCACTTTAGCTTTGAAGTAAGATTTATTTTGTACCATTGTTGTATAGTATCTTTCAAAAAAAAGCTTTTCTTCCTGTCTTCTGAGTTCAAGAATCTACAATGGTTTCATACCTCATTGTTTAAAATGGAATCACATCCATGTTTTCAACAATTTATAAATTCCTTTCACCCTTACTTTTGGATTTTCCTGTAATCCTCAAGCTGCCCTCCAGTAGGTTCCTCACTTGCTTGTGGTTATTGGTGAAGCCTGTTCTTAGACTCATGACCTCCCCTGCTCCCATAATCAGTTTCTCTGCCCTGTGGCTCAATTTGTAATTCTAGGGATTAGTTGAAATCTTAATTCTGTTAGTGCACACCTGTAATGCTAGATTGTATTAGGTCAAGTTGCCATTTTAATAGGTATAACTTTGGGTAAATTGCTTTTATCTCAATTTCTTCAGGTACAAAATAGAGAAAGTCATAGTATCAAAACTTACAGAGTAATTGTGAGGATTTGAGTTACCACAGGTCTTGATACATAGTGAAGACTTAATAATACATAGTAAAGACTTAATAATGCTATTTTAATTATTTTGATCCATGCTAATTCCTTAAACAGTGATTGTATACTTTACTGACTTTAGAGTATTTTATTAATGTTCTTTTCAGTTTGAAACCTTCTTGTGAGCTTGATTACAAACTGTTGATGACAAAGACAATGAATTTCTTTTTCAAAGTCTCAACCTCTTTTTAGGGTTGATGTTGGGGACTTATAATTTTTTTCTTCCTACCTTATTATCTAGTTTTCTTTTTATTCCCCATTTTATCTTACAATTTGGAATTTGAACCCTGTCTTGTCCCTAAAGTAGTTGAGTAGTTTATAAATCACAAAATTTGTAATAACAAAGATAAGTCAGGGTCATGTGAATATGAAGCTGGAATAGAAAGACAAAATTGAGATGAGTCACGGTGAAACACATTCTGCAAAATACGTTTTTTTCTATTTTTTAGTACAGTTGCTAAAGATAGGCCACAGAATAAGTTCTGCATTTCATGGTGACAAAGGAAAGAAGGAATCATATTCCTCACTCTTTAAAAACGCAGCTTCCTGTGTTAAAGTAATTGCCTGAGAAGACTCCATCACTATGGGTTCCTGTGTAAGCAAACCAAAATTCAGCTCAGTGGAAATTATCATATTCTAGGAAACAAAACTTAAGCTTCACCAGTGGCTAACCTCTAAGTAAGAACTTTCCACCGGAATGATCTAAATAGGGATACTACTTCAGATATTTCCTTTGCTGTGTTCAGTTTTCTCTCCATAAAAGGCTTTGCCTTGTGTCCCTTTGATAGAGCCCCAGACTGCTTGCTTTCTGGAGCTGGGTGATTCATGAATCTCTTTTTCTACTCAAACTCTTTAAAATTTTAATGTACCTTAGTTTATCTGCAACACTTGGAAATAAATATTTAATGAAAGAAGTGCAGGTTGTGATAAAAGATTTTGTAGAATGCTCTGAGAACCTGAAATTTCTCGTGTAGCACATGCTGGTGGGGACCACGCATCTGACTCTGCCCTTGAATTCCTAATCTTCCTGTCTCTGCTGCTTAATTTGGTTTTGTGTTTTGGTAATGGGGATTGAAGGGCCACATACTTACTACACACACCTCGTACACCTCCCCCCGCCCCCAGCCCTCTTCTGGCATTTTTACATACTTCTACATTGTAGGATGTTCGTTATACCGCGCCCTGGTCCTTGAACGCTAAATGACAGCTAACTATGATCCCTCTTCTTTTTGACAACCTGGTATGATTTGCAAGCGCCCTTCAGAGTGGTTGGTAAAACAAAGAACCACAGGGATCTACACATCTCTACTCCTGCCTTTAACCAATTAATTAATCGATCATCTTGTTCGTTGTACTTTGGGTATCTTTTTAGGAACTCTTCCACCTTTATGGAGTGACTTGGACATCGTTTTTCAGATTTTAGTTCTCCAAGAATTTAAGTCTTTAAAACATTTTTCTTATTTGGAGGATATTTTTGGTCAAAGTTATAGTCTATTGGTTTCTAATTCTGGACTCATCAGCATGTATGTTGTCAATAGTATGTTCTGTAAATGCCACTGTTCAAAGGCAGTGAGAGAATTTGCTTTGGTGGATGTGTGCTTATAATTCTGGTTCAGAAATGTCTTTGATTTCTGGGTGTGCCGGTGCATGTTTGCCGCAGCCCTGGGAATGCTGAGGCGGGGGCATTGTGAGTTTGGTGCCAACCTGGGTTACTTATTGAGTTCTAGCCTCAGCCTGAACTTCATAGTAAGAGCCAGGTGTAGTAGCTCATATTTTTAATCTCAGCACTGAGCTGTGGAGATGGCTCAGGGATTAAAGCCTTTGTCTTACAAGCAGAAGGACCTGAGTTTGGATTCCCAGATCCTATGTAAAAATGCTGGTCAGAAATTGTGTTGGCCTGTAATTCTAGCCCTGGAAGGTGGAGCCTGGGAAACCCCAGAACAAAGAATAAGGAGGTAGAACAATCCAAGATAATTTGGATGTCACCTTTGGGTTTCCACAAGCACATAGACTTAAGTGCCCTCTGGTACACACATGCACGCATGCACGCACACACGCACACATGCATGCACACACGCACACAAATTAATCTCGGCACTTTGGAGGTAGAGGCAAAAGGATCAGGGTTCAGTGCTAACCTGGCCTACATGAGACCTTGTTACTACCAACTAACTAACTAATAAGTTGGTTTTTTGTGGGTTGTATCTATGTTTTTTGTCCTTTCCGTTAAATGGCACTATTATAATTGACTTTATTTTCATTTTGATTCTATTTCTTTTGTGTGTTTTGAAAATATTTCATAAGTATATGCTAAAATACTGATTTGATTTCCCGCTCCCTCCAGCTTCTATACTTCTCTCTTTTGTTTATAATTTAGCATTTAAGTCTCTATTATTGCATATCTGAACTTCCTTACTTAGTCATTTTGCTCCTTCCCTCCCTCCCTCCCTCCCTCCCTCCCTCCCTCCTTCCTTCCCTCCCTTCCTCCGTTCCTTCATTTCACAAAATTTAGTCTCATCTGGTACATGCTAAGTACCAGAGTGTACCCTTACATAACTATAGTCTATAGTCGAGTCTACACACCTAACTCTCAACCATTTTTTCTTATTTTTCTCATCTGTTTAGATGCTTTGTTTTCTTTTGAAATTAGCAACAAAGAGTAGATAATTTCAAAATCTTTCCCCTTCTGATTCCTACTGTAAGCATATAACAAAAGTAAGCTTTCCCATATATATATATATATATTTTTTTTAAGACAAGATCTTGTGTGTAGCTTTGTCTGGCCCCCAACTAGTGATCCTCCTGTCTCAGCTTCTCATAACTGGAATTAAAAGTGTGTCTCTTGTACTTTAAGGAAGTATACCTGTTATTTGAGAGTTTTTTTGGCTCCATGTTGATTCTGATGTTATTAACTTATTCATCTTGACAAAAGAGGAATTCATATGGTGTGGGTGTGTTGTTTTTTTTTTTAACAGAGAATTCACAAGTGTGCTTTTGTTACCTTTCATCTGAATTTTCTGTTTTTAGCGAGGGGGAGACACAGGGTCTCATGTAGCACAGGCTGGCCTCTTAATTCATTATATAATTGAGGCTCGCTTTTGAATTGCTAATCTTCCTGTCTCTACCTCCCTAGTGCTGGGATTATAGATTTGTGCCACAGTGCCCAGTTAATCCAGTTGAGCCTGCTGGCTCATATCTGTAAGTCTGTAATCCAACACTGGGAAGGTTTGAGACAGTATGATTGCCTGGAGTGTGAACCTAGTGGGGGCTATGTAATAAGTTCCAGGCTAGTGTGGGCTAGAGTTAGGCCCTGTCTTTTCAATCCCCACCCAATGATAGCTTGTCTGGAAATTTAGGCAGTTGGCATTGTTATAGCTTACAAAAGATAAAACAGGTTTGTTTAGAGAGAGAATTACCCCTCAGCAGAACATTATCAGGAGAGTTATAGACTCATGGCCAGAGGCCCAGAGGTGAATGTTAGGAGAGCTAGTGTGATGGCCATAAACAGTTGTGATGGGATTCTGAAGGGAGGAGAATCTTTACTTTCCCAACAGGAGAGTTAGGGCATTGATTGTCCTGTAGATAACACAGTGGGCTCCTGAGGGGAGAGAAACACCTTTCAGTTCTGTAAGACAGAAGGGGTTTCAAGTTAATTTTAGAAATGAGTCTGGGAGCCTTAAGAATCCAAAGTATATGGCCAAAGGAAAATTTTTCTTCTGCAACAGTATTCACCTAGTTCAGGCTAGCATGCAAGAGCAGCCGGAAATCCATCAGGCTTATATCCCTAAAGCCAGGACTCTGTATCCTACTCTGAGTAGTCAGAGTTTGCCTTCACACTCTGACTAACTGTTACGTGCATAAAAACACACAGAAGTGAGGAGAGAGGAGGGGGTTACAGTTTTGAAAGGACATTGTAGAAAGCATGGGTTACTGTGCACATAACCATGTAATTTTCTAGCATGACATTATCTTTATTTTCCTGGACCTGTTGAATCATAAGGGACTTCTTATCAAATGATATTATTTTTAAAATGGAGTCTCTCTCTTTATTTTAATCCTTTGATGAGAAGACAGTTCATACCACAGGACCTGTCCTACATGCTAGAAGTCACTAAGCACTGATAAAAGTAAAGTCATAATTCAAGGTTCTCTTGGGTCTGGGCAGTTGGAGTGAGGATGGGGAACAGGCCTGCAGCTGCAGGAAGAGAGAGACTGCAAGGACATAAAATACTTTAGTATCTCTGTCCAGAGAGAGACTGCAGGATGTTGGAGAGATTTCTGGGAAAGAGAGAGGGGCAGTGAGAAGATCCATATTTGACATACACATCCAAGGTTTTTAAGGCAATTGTAATTATTTTTGCTGTTCTTGGTTGATGAGTCACACTGGTAGTTATTTCTTTTGGGTCATATTTTTAGCCATTTCATGATAGGAAATTCCAAGATCATAATTTCTCCCTGTACCATCCAGTGATCTTGGGAGAGGAATAGAATATTATACCTTGAGAGTGTAAGTAAAAAAAATGTTGATTGCTTTGCTTTATGTTTTCATTTTTAAAGAGTTGAAATCTTCCTACTTGAGCAAAGAAACAATTATGCTCTGATACTTCATTATGGTACATTATGAGAGCCTGAGTTGAGATTGATCCCCTTTTAATATAGTATACTTTCCAGTCTTGTAATCAAGCGTGTTTGCATTACTGTTGGAAACATCCTTCAGCAAAACTCAATCCTTAGATAATTTAAAAAATATACAACCAAAATTAATTAGTATTTTGATGTTCAGTTATCTTGCTAGTAGCATAGTGCTGTTAATTAGATAAACTATCGCTACTGAATGAAATTTTATGTTTCAACTAACATTTTTAATAGTTTAGTAAATCTCAAGTAACTGGAGGGCTCCTGGAATGGATGTTTTACTTACTGTATTGTGTTATTAAGAGTTGGTTTGAGGGTTGGGAAGATGGCTTGGCGGGGAAGCACTTGCTATGCAGGACCAGAGTCCTGTCCCCAGGATCCACATGAAACCAGTCCAGGATTGCAGGGCCTAGAATCCCAGTACAGGGGATTATGAGGGCAGGTTGGCTGTCTAAACTAGACGATTGGTGAGCCCTGACTTCGATTGACAGAAAAGTGGAGAGTGAGGAGGAGAAATCCTGATATCAATTTCATGCTTCCACATGTACGTGCATTTACATGGGTTTACATATTTACCTATAAACATGTGAACATACATATACACATACATGTACCTCATGTATATATACATATACAACATATAATTGACTTAAAATTAAAAAAATCTAACTGAATTCTGTGTTAGGAATGAAATTCCACTTTTGACTTGTTATCACTTGATATATGTCAGGATCATACAGTTAGAAAAACTATTTTTGTGGACAGCTCCATTGCAGTCTTTTCTTCCTGTTCTAGTTCTAGTTCTAGTGGTTAGGTGAGTTCTTTTAATAATACTGATAGAGGAATGATGCTGTCAGCCCATGTTCCTCTTCGCTTGTAAGTTTGACTCACTCACCTCGAGTTCTTGTTAGCTTCCTTCAGGTGTGTGTACCTCTGACATATCAAATTCATGCTAAACTAAACCCACTTTCTCAATCTGCTTTTCCATTGTTTTAGTACTCTGCCACCTAAAGGCAGAAAGTTTGGGATTATTCTTGCATCTTCCTGTCCGCCAGCCCTCGAATATCTCTTACACTCTTTACTGAATCAACCAAGTATGTTGACAAACACAGCTGTCTCTGCTGGTTTCCCCCTTTCCAAGAGCTGAGCACTCCAAAGCCAGTCATATCGCTACATGTCATGCTGCAGACTGGACTTTGCTGGGTCTGCACTTCCATCTGTTCATTCTTAAGCTCTGTGTTCCCATTCTCCCTCAGCTAGGGCTCTGGATCTATACCCATGTTTTCTCACTCTCCTTTTGCCAAGGTACAATGCACGTAGGCTGACCTTGCACCAAAGTATCTTGTAATTTCTTTTTTTAACTTAGAGATTCCTAAAAACTTCTCTAAGTTTTATATCCATCCCTAAAATGCCTTTCTTCCAATTGCAAGGTATGTAGATGAGCTCCATCCTGTGCTGGGGTCTACATCCCTCCCAAGCATGTTATGATATTCCTTCCCCAGTCTCTTTCTCTGGTACGTCTAACTTTCTCTACGAACCTCCTGTGCTCAGTTTAAATATATACCCAAATATCCCTTAAGCCAGTATGCCACTTCAACCACCAATTTGTATATCTACTGTTAACCAACTTTTTTTGGAAATGTCATCTGAAGAGGTTTTAGTATTTTTTCACTTTGATATTTCTCCTTAGTCAACACAGCCTGACTTTTCTCATGGCTGCTGATGCTGTCCATCAAGGCACCAATGATGATTTTGGATTTTTTTTCTCTAAGTCACTTTGAGATTTTGACATTGGTGGGTCTTGATAATTCTCTGTCTCCTAGAAACCCTCTATGTCCTCTATGTCTCTACCCTTACTAGGATCTCCTACTACTGTATCTTTATGTTCCAGTCCCTTTTTGATTGTGGTTCCCTGTAGATTCCCTGCTGATATTTGAAGGTTTCTTCCAAACTACTGCTTTGATCTCTGTGCACAAAAATTCTTACTTTTTTTTTTTTTTTTTTGCATAAGATGCCTTAAACATCGATTGAAAATTACAAATGTTTTCAAGGAGAAATTTAGATAGATACATATGCACAAAATTTAGTGTAAAGTTTCACATGCCTTCAGAAGCCACGTGAAGAATTTGGCCATAGATGGTGATACCTGTATTTTAGCATTGGGAAGGCAGAAGTCTGAGGCTATATTGGACTATAGAATGAATTTCAGGCCAGCCATGGCTATATTGTGAGATACTATTTTTTAAAAAAGCAAAACAGGCAAACAAAAACTCTTGTATTTTCCTTTTTAAAGTCAGGTGTGGTGATGCATGCCTGTGAAACCCAGAGACCAGAAGATCACCACAAGCTCCAGGCTAGCCTGGTCCATATGGCAAGTGCCTGGCCATTCTGGGCTCTATAACAATACTTTTTTATCAAATAAAATGAATAAAAGATAAATAAGCCTAAAAGAAAAACTTCATCTGATCTAAAAATATAAATGAATCTATTTATGAAAGTTGAAATGTATAAGCAAAGCATTTATTTTCTTTAAGTGTAGATAATTTCATTGAACTTGTCATAGTTAAGCACAGATGTCAACTTGACTGTTGAGGGTTTGAGCTCTGGGCACATTTGTAGAGAATTAATGGTTGAGTTAAGCCCAGAGCAAACCTGGAAGAGATTGTGTAGCTGATGGGGAAGGCCCAGCCTATTGTGGGTGGGATTAGGCCCTGGAATAAATCACTGAGAGCTGGTTGAGAGAGTCGGCATCCTTCTGTTCACTTGGCCAGACATGCTGGTCTGGCAAGTAAGGATTGCCCATCTCTCAGCTGTTATGTAGTGGTGTGGCCAGTTCCCTGGGCCCTGGTGTTGATGTATGCTCTCCCTTCAAGCTGGACTGAAAACTGTAACCAAGAATCATAAGAGAGAATAAATCCTTGTTCCCTTAAGCCATTTGATGGTCATTTATCAGCAACCATGCAGGCTGACTGGAACAAACTTTATTGTTCACTTTTTTTTTTGGCAGTTTAAGCTCAGACTGGCCTTAAATTGCCCCATGTAACTTCTGATTCCCCTGTGATTAAGATATGTACCATTACGCTCAGCTTATTGTTTATTCTTGATTATATTGAAATTGGAATTTAACACCTAAATTTCTAGTTTCGATTTGAAAGGAAGGTCTTTAGCCATGTGTACTGCAGACTGAATGCAAAATTCTGAATTGTACGTTCTTTCTGCTCTACCAATTTTTTTTCAGGTGCACTGTCCTAACCTAATTCTATGGCATTTTGTTACTCATATAGAGGCTTACCTTTATATGGCCTTTATTGAGGCGTTTCCAAGATGTACCATCACAGAAATAACAGTTGTCTTCCTTCTTATATAGCTATAGTTAATGCTTAATTACACTGTATATTTGTGATGCAAATATGTGCTTTGTGAACATACATTCACTTTTGGGAACACAGTTGCTTTATGACAAACATACTATAATCAGTCAGTGTTCTGTGGAGCTGGACATTGTGTCACTTTGGCATGTTGAATGGAGGTTGGCTAAGATTCTTCCTTTGTGGGAATATGAACTCTTACAAAGCAAAGACTGTATTTTTTTGTATTAATCTTTTCCCAAAGTTGATATTATATAATGATATTAAATTTGTATTACTGGATGAATGAACACTCTTGTATAAGTTGCATTGAATTTGAATATATGTGTAATATTTTGGAAGTCTGCTTGTATAGACTTGTCACCAAGAGATCAGACAGTGGTTTGGATCCATTTTTATTTGTAGTCTTGAACAGATTCTTTTCTCAATTTTATCTGAAGACTAAGGAAAATAACACTAAGCATTGAGCTGTGAGAGTGTCAAATATGGATGGGCAGTATCTAGCATAGTAGCTGAGGTAGTAAGCATTAGTCTTGATGATACTTCTAACTCATGAGAATATCAGTCCAACTCTTGCATTGAGAGGCCTCAACTATATGATATGTTCATTTCTTTTATGGTGCAATAGCTTATATAAACAATGTTTTATCTTTCAAATAGATTTCTAGAGCAAATACATGGGTGTTCTTTGTTATGTCACATTTGTGGGTTTGGTAAAGTAGGTAATTAATTAGATGATCACAACTTTATACCTTAAAAAAACAATTTTCAGCTTTGGAATGCCATTTGCTAGAGTCAATCCTCTTAATAAAGTGTGAAGGACAGCTTACCTGCATGAATCACTGTGAGATTATCAATATAAGAGCTAGGATAGAAGGCAGAGAGGGAGTTCTTAGGAGCCTGTGTGGAAGCACCTTAGAGGTGTGATTAAATTAAGCCCCTTAAAATATAGACACATTAAAATTTTTATTATGTATAGGTCCTATAAAATACAGCTGTGAGCATTTATATTCACATTATTCTTGTCATTATAAAAACAGATGTTTGGCTGATGTGTAGTAGAGTGCATGTTTAGTGTATGTGAGACTCTAGGTTCAGTTCCCAGCACTGACAGAAACAAACAGAAACAAAAGAAAATCCAGAGCATCTAAAACCCAGCTCCCCCCCCAAAAAGATAAAAAACAAACTAAAACAAAAAAAAATCCCACACACAGATAAGAATTTTTATAAATCTTGGCTTTTGTGTTTTTCATGTTGAGAAAGCAAACAAAAGAAATATTATTTATTTATTTACGGAATAATTCTGAAGTTATTTTCCTTATACTTCTCAAACTTTGGATTGTTTAAAGAAAGAATTTCTCCCAACCTCCTTTCTTTTTTTTTTTTTAATTTATTATTTATTCAATTGTGTGTGTATGCATGTGTGAGTGTGTGTGTGTGTGTGTGTGTGTGTGTGTGTGTGTGTAGAACCACAGACAAATTCGGGAACCACCATGGACGCCTCCACTTCCTCCTTGTTTACTCTGCCCCGGGATTCACAGGCTCCACCCTACTAGGACCAGAAACGCCGCTGGTCCCCCTGGTCCCCCCCCCCCCCCCCCCCTCCCCCCCCCCCCCCCCCGCTTCCATCTGGCGTCTATATATGGGGTCTAGGATGCGAACTCAGGACCTTCTGCCTGTAAGGCAGAGTTTTAACCCCTGAGCCACCTCTCCAGCCTCCCAACTGCTTTTCAAAAGCTAATTAATACTGAGGTGTTTTTTTTTTTTTAATTGCAGTTATCGATTAACATGGAAGAAGATGAGCTCTTTGGAGAAAAATTATTTCAGCATTATTGTACCGAATTCATTAAACATTCAGAAAAGATTGGTGATGGCTGGGAATGGAGAACATCCAAGGTAAGTACAGGAAATGTTTCTCTTTTGTTTTGTTTCTGTGTTTGAAACAAGCTTCTGATTTGTAACCTATCTGGCCTGGTACTATTCAAGTACCACAGGCTGGTTTCACACTCATGGCAATCCTCCTGCATCAGTGTCCCAAGAGAGAGAGTCACAGGCATGTGTCATCACACTTGGCTAAAACCAGTACTTTGTTATTTCCTATTATTTATTTTTTGTCTTACAAATCCTTAGTAACTAAAACTGAAGTATAAAGTGGGGTTGATTTAATAAAAGACTTAAATTGAAGAAAGTTTGAAATCAGATATCCATTGTATTTTCCAACTCGGTGTCACTTGGCCAATGAAGTATTAGGTGACCTGCTTGGATTTAACAGATGAGAATAGAAACTGATGCTTCTCCGGTGCTTCGCACCATTTGTTTTCACTATAAATTCTCCCTTCTCTCTCCCTTCATCCCCTCTCTTTCCTGTCCCTCCCCCTTCAAAGGTCAAGGGTACAGTGGGAAGCCATTCTCTAGGTCTGCTGGAACTGTTCTGTGGAGCAGCAGGCAGGAGGTACCCTGTGGACACATGCATGGGGTTGTTTTGATGGCTTAATTGGTGTGGGAAAACCCAGCCCTTTGTGGGCAGGACCCTTTCCTAAGCAGGTGGCCCAGTACTCTATAAGGATGGAGGGAGCTGGCTGCACACTGAGAGCAAGCAGGCATGCATGCTTTGGTTCTTGTCCCCTGTTCTTGCTCAGGATGTGATGTGACCAGCTGCTTCAAGCTCCTGTCATTTCCCTGCAATGATAGACTAACTTGGAATTGTGAACTGGAAATAAACTCTTCCTATAAATTGCTTGGCTTGGTATATTACCGCAGCAATTTGAACACAAGGTCTTAACATAGCCCAAGCTGCCCTTAAACTCCCTGTATAGTCCAGGATGTCTCCTTTATTCTCCTGACTCTACCCCCCAAGTGCTTGCATTCCAGGTCTGGCTTAATCACAGTATAATCTTTCTTAGGAAACTATTTTTGATCAGAGAGTAATAAGATAATGCTGAAACCAAATTTCAGTCTAATAATAAAAAATTCAGTAATAAGGACTGTGGTATAAACATTCCAAAATGTTTTTTCTTTTGATTTTATTCAGAAATAATGTAAAAGACTGACATGTGGCTTTATTTCCACATATACAATTAGTCAAATTCTTTGCCAAAAGCTATGAAAGACTTACTTGAAATATCCTCTTTAGACAATAAGTTTTCTCTATTTAGGTTTGAATTCCTGCTTGTCTGCAGGTTGGTTCTGTTTCGTGCATGCATTTGAGACAGGAGCAGTTTGGAGTTGATTTCCATTATTCAGAACTGAACAGACAGATACAAGTCTTGATAAGTCCAGCTGTCCCGGGGAGAGACGTCATCAGTTCCTTTGAGGGTCATTTGTTGCATCTTCAAACTCATAGGTTGTTGTGAGGCACTGGGCCAATTCTTGAGATAGCTTCTAGCTCTGTCCGCCCACTAGGGACTAAATCTTCTCTTGTTGTTTTGATGCAGTCTTGCCGTATAGTCCAGCATGGCCTCTGAGCTCACAACTTTTCCCCCTCTCTCCCTCTTTTTTCTCATTTGGTACTGGGAATTGAACCTAAGGCCTTGAACATGCTAACCACATGTTCTACACTGAGTTATATTTACCAGTCCAAATATAGGACCCCTTTGGGTTTGTAATAATTTATGTGGAAGTTCTTCAGGAATTTCCCATTTCACCGGTTGTTTATTTTTGTTTTGTTTCATTTTTTGAAGCAGGATTTTATGTTGCCCAGGTTAGTCTTGAACTCACTTGAGGCCAGGGTGAATTCTTGGTTCTCTTCCTCCTCTCAAGTGCTGGGATCCCAGGCAGGTACCCCTGTATCTGGCCTTCTTCTCCTCCTCCTCCTCCTCCTTCTTTTACTATTAAAACGAAGACCAGAGGTTAATTTTTTTATTTGTTTGTTTCTTTTTAACTCTTTCAGTGATCTAACAGAGTGGGGAAGGGGAACCAGAGAGCCAGGACCACGCGCAGTGTGCTCGAGCCGAGGTGGTACCGGAGCTCAGGAGGGTCCTAATGAGGGAAAAAAGGACCATCAGAAGCTTCTCTGAAACTGTAAAATAATGCCTGAAGTGTCCCTCTGCAGGATTTGGTTTACTTACCTGCCCATCAGTCTCTGCAACAGTGTGGCTACATCTAACTTCTAGTTGCTTCCTGTCTGACTGCTGAGTTCTGGAGAGTTGCACCTTTAATTAAGGGCATTTTTTTTTTCTCGTGTGAGGATAAGCTCATAGATGGTATCAAAACAAAACAAAGCACTGTTCAGAGAAAATCCGGATAGCCCCAGGTGCTGACTGCAAACTCAAGTGTCTAGGAGAGCAGGTGGTGATGTAAATGGGCCAGCTGCCAGGGATAAGGCCGTGTAGAAACTGGCCTGTGTCTGAGGCTGCCCAAATGGTATCGGATCTTTTGATATTATGGAAAGCTCAGATGTGTGAGGAACAAATTCTGAATTTATGAATGTTAGTAAATAATTTAAAAATGTTTATTTTTAAATAAACTGAAGGGCGAATCAAGCATCTTAGTGAGTTGCGCCAGGTGGGCTACAGGTGGGTGGGCGGCTTATGACTTCTGAGATTAGGCGTCTTCATAGTCTGATATGGGTCTAGGGGTCCACGTTTGTTTTCTCCAAGAAATGATGAATTACTGAGCCGGAAAGGAATTGAGAATATTTCTGCTTGTCTTATAACAGGAAACAACATAACCAGACATTATGTGGATGTCTGGAAGGGCGGCTGCTAGGGAGAAACATGCTTAGGGATTGGCCAGCCACTGCATGGGAAGGAGTCAGAAGACATTAGTCTTTAGAAAAACAACAGTCCTGACTATTAGGAGAAGCGTACTAAAGAAAGGAAAGGAAAAGCGCCACTCTCTGTGCTAAAGGCGAAGAGTGAGTGGTTTACAAAATCACATGTTGGCTGTTTCTGCTGTGTCTTCCTGAGACGGGAGGAGGAGAGGAGTTGGGAGAGCACTGATAGCTTTGGGAGGGCAACACAGATTCCTCCATCTCTTCCACATACCTCTGGAGAGATCAAATTCCCTAGGAACCCTGCCCAGGTGATTGGCCCAGCTGTTTTAAATTAATGGGGGAGGCTGAAATTCCAGTGTTGCCAGGGAAATGGGGGGTAGCATCTAGCCAAGTCCCTAACACTCTCACTTAGGGGAGTCCTGTTTCAGTGTATGCAGTTGACCTGAATAATGAAGGGTCTCCAAGCTGCCTCTACCCTAGTTCAGCGCTATGTACTTTCTCACCTGAAATGGTTGAAGAGTCTACCAGCTTTCCTGTAACCCCCTTGACAAGTCTTTGCCATAATTCTTTACAATGTCTTTCATGAAGTCCCATTTTCTACATGATATATTTTGTTGTATCCAGTTGCAACTCTTATTTTGTCACAGAACTCTATAACTGGGTGTTCAAGGATCAATATTGTGGCTTCCTGCTTCTAGTCTAGCTTTACTGTCCATTTTAGACTCATTTGCTTCTGTTCTTTCTCCAGTTCCCAGAAATGGAGAAAAGGCTGTCTTGAAAAATAAATAAGTAAAGTTTTTTAGTTTGAGTAAACAAAGTATCATTACGTGATCCTTAATAAAGCCATCTAAGTGTCCGGGATCATGGGGGAGGTTTTTGTGTGTCCCAGAGATTGAAGCAAAACTGTCATTGAGGAGTCTGTATGTACCCATAGAGGATTAAGGCAGAGTTTATTAGAGGAGAGAAAGAATGAAACTCCTGGACTCCAGAGGTGGAGTACAAAGAGGGGCAGGTGCCAAAGATGGCTGCCCAAGATCAGGTATATTAATACACTTAGGCAAGCCTTGAGGGGGGGCGGAGAATGGCTTTTCCTCATTGGTTAGCTCACTTTAGGGCCCAATCCAGTTGATCTTGAGCCCACCTCAAAGTAGGGTTTATCTGTAAAGGAGACTAATCTCCATATCCTTTCATAAGCAAAGGGTTAGGGAGAGTTGACCTTCTTATCTCTTGTGGAGGATTGGAGTCAGTTCCTCCCTATCCTCAGGGGGTGCTCCTCCAGGGTAATCCCAGCAGCTGGGGGGAGGGGGAATGGCTTTCAGGAGTTTCAAAGACCTTCAGTGACAGTTCCAGCATGGCTGCTCTAGAGCTCCTGCCTAAACTGGACTGATGGTATAAACAAGATTCTAAAGCAGTGTTTAGAAAGGATTATAGTAAAAGGGAAGAAGGAGGGTGGGGAAATGGCTCAGTGCATCAAGTTCTGGCTGTGCATGATGAGGACCTGAGTTCAGATCACCAGCGCCTAGTGAAAAATCAGGCCAGGACAGCATTCACCTCAATCCCAGTGCTGGTTGGTGCGGCGGGGAACAGCGGGGACGACAGGAGCTTGCTGCCAGCTAGTCAGCAAGTGAAAGACTGTGGTTCAAAGATAAGTTGGTGAGTGATAGAAGAGGACACTTGACATTGATCTCTGGCCTCTGCAAGCCCTCTCCAAGGAAGGATCGGGAAGCTGATGGGAAGGGAGTGTCCAAGTTAGACACTGTAGACTCCTTATAGGTCTGTTTCGCCCATAAGGAATTTTGAAGTAAAGATATTAAGCTAACAAGCTAAGCTCCTTTCCACTGATTTTGGATAATCAGTTTTTACCTTAGATTACCATCCTTTTATGGTAATGTTTAATATTCACTTTTACTTTCGCTTTTGTGGCTTGTGGAGTTGGGCCTTTTTGTATTAGGGAAAACTCCATGAGCAAATGTATGAGCCATTAATATTCTCTGTAATACCACATGGTTAGTGATATTTATTATGGTAGACCATAAAATATGCCTACAAGCATCTTCATTCAAAGATACTAGATTTTTATTTTAGCTTATAAAACCCAATATTGCATAGATAACTCTCCAGTATTCTCTGGACAAGGGTGGCAAGAATCTTATTTCTACTTTTGTGCATTATGTACTTTTATATGTGGATCTGAGAATTGCATCTATACCGTGTAGGCTGGAGATGTAGCTCGACAGTAGGTCTTCCTAGCATGTACAAGGCCCTGAGTTTGATCTCTAATGGCACAAAACCAAACCAAAACAGAAGCAGAGGCAAAAAGTGCTCCACTTTTCAATTCATCTTGTACAAACTGTTATTTTGTATGTTTGTGTGTAGGGGGAGGATTGTTGTGGTATGTGTATTGAAAAGTTCTGATTGGACACAGAAGATGGAGTCAGACCAGATTATAATAAATCAAAAGCCAGTTTTAATGGGAAGGCTCTTGGGCGAGGTTCTGCAGTGGTCCAAACAGGCTTGGGCTAGAGAAGTGGAGCTCAGGGCAGGGTGTGTGGCTTTTTATAGGTCAGGGATCTGATAAAGATGGGAAAGGGCCCAGCGAGAGATTGGAGACATCTTTTGGGGAGGACGCAATAGTAACCCTGGGAGTCTTCTAGATTTCTGGAGATTTTCCAGATTGGGCGGGAGAGCGGTAGAAATGAGAAATATGTAACCAATCAAACTTAACATGTATGTCTTTGTGTGTTTGCAGTTGTATGAGGAGACAGTTTTCCTCAATTGTTGTCCATATGATTTTTAAAAAAATATTTTATTTATGTCTTTAATTATTCCAGGGGGGGGGAGAAGGAGGGGTGAGATAGAGAGAGAGAGATAGATACAGAGAGAGAGAGAGAGAGAGAGAGAGAAAGAGAGAGAAGCTGTGGTGTACATGTAGAGGTCAGAGGACAGCTTTCTAAGTCTGTTTTATCTTTTTACCATATGGGCTCAGGGAATCAAACTCGGATTTCCAGGTTTGTGCACAGACACCTTTACCTGCTGAGCTGCTATCTCGGCCCTCCACCTTATTCTTTGAGATTGATTCTCTCACTGAACCTGGAGCTCACTGATTTGGCTACACTGGCTGGCCTTTAAACCTCAGGGATCCTCTGCTTCCCTCTGCTAGCGTTACAGGCTCAAACTGCTGCACAAAGCTTTGAATTGATTGCTAAAATAATTTCCAGTGAGTTCTCTTTTGTATTGTGGAAACAAAATACAGACATTGAAAACCAAGTATCTTAATCTCTTAAGATTAGACTTAATACAGTTAATACTATTTAGTTTTGTTTGTTATTCTTTTAGTGGTTGATTTTGAACAGAGTTTCATGTAGCCCAGGCTATCCTTGAATTGGATGTATAGCTGAGGATGATTTTATACTCTTAATCCTCTTGTTTTCACTTCCCAAATGCTAAGATTGCAGCCATACACCACAGTGTCTGGTTTTATATTTATTGTTTTCCTTGCCTCCTTCCCTCCATTCCCTCCATTTCCTCCATTCCCTTCCTCCCTCCATTCCCTCCCTCCCTCCCCCTCCTCCCTTTTTCCCCTCCCTTTCTCCCCTCCCTACCTCCCTCTCCTCCCTTTCTCCCCTCCCTCCCACCCCCTCTTCTCCCTCTCTCTCTTCCCTTCCTCTCTTCCCTCCCTCTCCTCCCGCCCTCTCCTCCCTCCCTCTCTTTCCTCCCTCTCTTCCCTCCCTCTCTTCCTCCCCCCTTCCCTTTTGATGTGTATATATGTGGTATGTGCTTATGTTCTCATATGTGTAAATGTGTGGCGGTATGCATGCACTTGTATGCTGAAGTTGACACTAGATGTCTTCTTCTGTTGTGCTTCACTTTTGTTGTTCTTCTCTGTTGAACCTAGAGCTCACAGATAGGCTAGACCAGCTACCAGTTTACCCAGAGGATTCGAGTGTTGGCATTTTGGGTGGCTGCCATGACTGCTTGCTTGGCTTTTATGTGGGTTCTGGGGTTCTAAACTCAGTTCTCATATTTGTGTGGCAAGCTCTTTGTCCAAGGACTAATCTCCCCAGCCCTTACATGTTATTCTTAAAAAACATTTAAAAAACTTCCCACCCTCCACTCATTAATCACTTGACTCTTTAATTAAATTTGCTTGATTATATTTTGAAAAAATACATAGCAACACATCAGGTGATTATCTTCACTATGACTTTGGAAACGGTTATTGAAAGAGTTTGTTTCCTAATCTATATAAAGTAAAAAAAAAAATCAGATGGGCACAGTGGCTCATGTATGTTAATGTTAGAGTGACTCAGAAAGATGAGGCCAGAGGATTGCCATGAGTTGAAATTCTGGCTACATAGTGAAATTCAGGCCAGCTTGGATTGCAAAGTGAGACCCTGTCTCAATACAATAAAACAAATAAGTAAAACAATAAATAAAGGAAACTAAAACAAATAAGTAAAAAAGTTAAGCATAAATTTAAACTGTTATTATAGTTTCTTTCTTCCAGAAGTTTTTTTTTTCTCTCTTTCTTTGTACATTGCTTTTCTTCAGATCCTTCATTATTTTGATATGTGTATCATTTATGCTTTAGAATAGATGGTAAAATTCTTTATCTTTTAGTGCAATCTAAGCACAAAACCCACCATGGTCCTTCTGATCGCTTTTGCTGCCCTGCTGAGTTGCATGCCTCTTTCATTTTGCGGCTATTTTATGAAAATTTATTATGAAAAACTCCAGTATGTAACACCAAAGAGAACCATATAACGAGTTTCCATGTACCTCTCACCTAGCTTCCACAATTATCAGCTTACAGCCAGAAACATGGTGTTTCAAGCATCTGTGGCATATATGAAATGATATAATGTAGCTCGACTTAATGGGTTTGGCTTTATTTATTTTTTCCCATGTGTCTTCAGATTGTAGGCTATGCAAGCGAATTCTTTGAGTTCATTTATTGCCATATATTAAAATAGAATAAAATGAAACCACTTAAGGAAAGAGTTCAGAGACAAGAAATATTATTTATATTTACTTAGTTGTTAAATCATGGTAACATACACATAACATTAAGTTTAGCGTCCTAACCATGTGAAGTGTAGCTCTGCTTAACCAAGCTCCAGAAGTTCCCCTTAATCCTGGTAACCATCTTCTTTCTTTCCCTGAGACCTTGACCAGTCTAGATATCTTGCATGCCACAGGGAAGGCATACAATAACAATCTTTTAATGCCTGGCTTATTTCATTTTATACTATGCCCTGAAGAGGAATCTTCTGTTTCTACACATTTTTAGTTTTAATTTTATGAAGTGGCGGGGTAGTGAGATTGTTAAATGGTGGCATCTTGAATACCTAGCTTTGTTCTTAAAAATATTTTAGTTCTTTTGTTTATAAAGCATAAAATTATTAAAGAGGTTAATATCTTTCCTATGTCTATCTTTCATTTGCAGATAGCATATGAACCAAATGAGTATTTCTGTCAGAAATATAGTCAGATCAGGAGTAAGTCATGACATGTTACATAGTTTGCCTAAACTCCATCACCTGGGCTTTCAAGCAATCCTCCTGTCCCATGTACAAGGCAATCCATTCAATTTTGTGTTCTTTATGTATTAAATTGTAGAAATACTTATTACCTATCCACCGAACATTTCAATTTCTGTGTATTTACTATCCCTACATGAGCTAAAATTTAATAACAATTTTAAGGTATATTAAAAAAATAGATGCTCCTGATGACTTTTTTTTTTTGAACAGCATTGCTTTCTACATACAAATAATAAACAAATGTGCATGTATTGGTGACTGTGGTGGTGACAGGTCTATCACTTTGGAGGCTGAGAGGCAAGAGGACTACAGGCTTGAAGCCAGCCTTGAAGTGAAGCCCTGTCTCAAAGACCAAGCCAAAACAACAGCAAAACAACATAAAAGCATGTGTTGACTTGCATGCCTTAATTTTTGCTTAATTTTTGTTCTATTTTATGCATTTTTATATGCTCTTAATAATAATCTTTATTTGGAGAATGGAAATGAATATTATATTTGTTTAAATAAATCTACTGTGAGATATTATTTCTAATATAATATGACTGGTAAAGATTAAATATATTGTATTCACATCATGTCTCTAATTGAGATTAAAGTATTTTTTAGTTTATTTTTGGAGATTAGGAGAAAAATGAACTTGGAGGTATATGCTGTGTTTTTGTAATAAATATTAAATCCTAGTCAGTTACACTAGATCTTTTCATTCATAATTTATTGAATATTATGATATGATTTGTGTCTTAAGCATATGCAAATCTTTAGCAATCATTTCAAGAAGTACAGCTTGTATCACTTGTGAATTAGATATTTTTAAAGATTATCAAGAATATGAGAAATGAAAGATATAATCCTTTGCAAATTTATAAATTAAAATTTAAATGATGGTCTTTGTACAAATTGAATAAATAAGAGCACATGCTTAGTTACAGGGAGGATCTGCTTGCTGGGCACACTCCAGGCTACATTTCAAAAAGCCCCATAGGAAGCTTTCCTTATAAAGCATATGATTTGACAATTCAGAGTAAACAATGATAAAGGACTTGCTATACATATATATATATATATGTATGCATACAAATATTTACCTAGAACACAATTTATAAATTTATAATAAATAGGGCTGTCACATGAACTATAATGCCTCTGTCAGTTTTATAGCCCATTTTTATTTTATAGATGGGACCTGTGTCAATTAATTGTAGATGCCAACTTGACAGTTGAAGACGGAGCTTTTGGGCACATCTGTGTAGTATCAGTTGTTCAGGCAAAGTGTGTTTTTATTTCTCTTGAGTTCCTTGTAGTCTATAGGGGCATGTTGGTATGTCAGTTATTATGCAGGTCTGGTAAGAACAAATCTCATGGCAGTGAGTTCCTAGATGTAGCAGTCCTGCCTTGAATGGAATGTCTTGTCCAACTGTGGACATCTTTAGGTTCTTAAAATCTCACCGCCCTCTCTTCCTCGAGGTTCCTTACGCCTGATTCTGGTGAGCATTGCTGGGTCTCCTATATTCTTCTTTTTGGCTGGCCATTGTTATCTACTTCACTGCTCTTCTACTGGCCTAGGCTCCATCTTCAGGGCATTGAGATTCTCTATGTTTGTTGTAGAAGAAGACTTCTAGGCTGAGGGCTAAGTGCTCTTCAGATCTACAAGTATAATAGTCCTGCTTCACTATCTTGAAGGCTGGGATCACAGCCTCGTTCCTTGTTCAACAAGACACCTGTTTTTGAACAGTTTAGTGGTTGCTGCTAATGTTTAGCTCATCGATCTTGTTTTTTTCAAGTATGTGACTGATCAACTTTTCTCTTATATGTTACTTAGTTTCATTTAAGTCTGTAGGGTAGAGACCCATTTTCTTTCTTTAATATTATTGCCTCAATAGATAAAAGATCATCTGTATATCTGATTTATTTTGAGTCATTTTAGGCTGGAATTTAAAAAATATTTTCTTAAGATTCCTCATTCCCAATGTCAAAGAGAAATGTTCCAATATTTGTTAATCTTATTGAGCTTTCTTACTGCTTTAGCAGTTTAAAAGTAATCTCTTGGGGCTGACAATGTGACAGAAAGGCTTGCTGTGCAAGCATGAGGATCCGCGTGTAGCTCCCCAGAACCTATGTAAAAGCCTGGAGTGTTGGTGTGTATCTGTGATCCCAGCTCTAGAGAAGAGCAGGTGCATTCCTGGTGTTCACTGTCCAACCACCCTAGCTGATCAACAAGCCCCAGGTTCCAAAAAAAAGAGGAGGGAGGTAAGGGCCATAGCAGTCAAGGAATATACTCAGTGTTGATACTCTGCGTGCACACACTAATGAGTCTATGAGTTTTGTCTGATGATGAAAATGTGTTATTATATATTTTTTGTTTTAAATAGGGTCTCATCTAGCCTAAGCTGGCCTACAACTCACTATGTAACTGAGCTGGGTTTTGAATACCTGATCCTTCTGCCTTTATCTCCTGAGTGCATTATTATAGTATGTGTCACAATGCCTGGTTAAAAATATGCTTATTTTTGGCTTTTATGGCTTATTTTGTCATAGTGTATGAGTTTTTGGCTTATTTTGGTCATAGTATATTAGTTATATAGCTTACAAAACTACCTAACAAACGGCACTATATAGCAACAATTATATTTAATCTCATTTTAAAACATGCTTTTCTGCTTACAGTGCTTCAGTAAGTATCATTTTTCACAATGATAATATAAATAAATGAGTCAACTTGGCATCAAGATAACAATTTGCTTTTCTATGTTTGAGCAAAAACTGGAAGAACTCAGAACATTATACTGCTATTGCTCAGATATCCACATGTAACTTACCATCTAAATAACAGGTTAAACAAAGCTTGTGTAATCACATGGATTGTAGTTGGGTAAGCCTCAAATTCAACATGATCAAAACTGAGCTCATCATTTTCATACTTCATGTCAATTTCTTCATCTGAAGTACTTGCTTTAGTAGATGGCTTTACTACCTGTGCTACTTTCATCTTCTTGTTGCTAAATGAGTATAGTACCTAAACAAGATAGGAGAGCAAGAAACTTATCTTGCCTTACAGTTTCTGGTTGCAGTCCATCAGTATGGCAGGCAAATTCATACCAGTATCATGAAACAAGATTACTGGTCTATGATTACCACATCCACAGGAAGAGCCGAGAGAGGGCTATATTTCCCAAGTTGCTGTTCTACATCCTATCCACCTCCCCAGGGAATGGTCCCACCTACTATGGAATGGTCATCCCACATCAATGAGGTTCCCCATGGCTTGCCTTAACTAAATAATTCCTTATAGGTATCCCTAAATGTTCAGTTTACACCTGTATCTGACTGACACACCACACTTCTGGTTTAGGTAATTAACCCGAAGGCTTTTTGCAGTGCTCAGGATCAAACTCATGGCATTGGATATGCTGGGCATGTGCTCTCCATTGAGTTACATCCACAGCCCCTGAAGACTTCTATTTATCTGTCTTCTCAATGCCTACACCTAATGGGTCATTATATCAGTTTATTTATCCTTGCATCCTTTGTCCTTCTTGCACACCATCACAGTGTTTGTTGCTGTTAGTGTTATTATTACTATTATTGTGACCGGGTCTCATTCTGTATCCCTGGGTAGAAACTGCTGTGTAGCTCAGCTTGGCCTTGAACTTGGGGGATTGATTCTCTTGCTTTTGTTTCTTGATGCTGAGATTTAAAGCAGTACACTAGCCATTGTAATAATGGACAGGACATTGTTATTTTTGCTTCTTGTTTCTAATCTTGTCTACTCTGCCATGCCTACCATCCTGCTGAAGTGATCCTTTTAAAAAATGCACTTGTAATTCTTTACTGTCTATTTAAAAGCATTTGGTGAGTTTTCATTATTTCAGAATAGAGTTCAGGCCTGCTAGGTTAGGCACACATAACTTTTAACTAAAGAAGATAAATAGTTTTGAGCCAATGCTCTTTCTTTTTTTTTCTGTTTTAATACTTAAATATTTTTAAATTTTTAGACAGAGAAAGAAAGAGAGAAGGCACATGCATGTATGAATGTGTGTATTCATGTCATGGTATACAAGGGAAGTTAGAGAACAACTTTCAGAAGTTGGTTTTCTCCTTCTACTCTGTTGGCTTCTGGGGATCAAACTCAGGTGATCAGGTTTGTGAGCAAGCCCCTTACTTGCTGAGCCATCTCTCCAGCCTTCTTCCTCTTCATATTAGACTTGTGCATTACTTAGCAGACCGTAAGTAGTTAAAGTTTATGCTCAGACACCCAAGAAGGCCTTTATCTTTTTATGATGGATCTCTATGTGGGTTGGGGAACACATCTGAGCGTAGACAGTTTTCGAGTCTGCCTTACTTTCTAGTTTTGCCTGGGTCTTCTCCCTTGCAGCCAGGCAGCGTGGAGAGCTTAGGTCCCCTTGGTTTTCATTGTTCATGTGAATGGAAGGCAGGTAGCCAGAGTTGTGTGTAGAGTTCACCCTTATCCCTACGTCTATAGTTTCTTGGATTTCCTTCTTGGTTTCCAGGTGATGTTGCTGGTGGGCAGTTCGGCCTTCTAGGATGGTTAACTTGGGCTTGCTGCTGAGATTACTTATGACCTCACCTTCAGGTCAGCCGAGCCTCGAGAGGGGCTGTGAAGTGCTGGTTTCATCACCTGTAATCCAGGTAGAGCCAGGACACTGATTCCCTGGGGAGGGATGGAGAGCTTCAGAGAGTGCTGCCACGCATTGTTCTCATTTTCAGGTTTGTCTTTAGTGTTTTTCGCTACATTCTTTGTCACTGGTGAACATATATACTTGAAAAAAAATTTTTTTTTAGTATCAAATTTGTTGTTTCATAGGTATTGGTTTAAGAAGAAAATTTAAAGTTTTGCCTGAGGATACATGGTGATTATGATTTGTATTTTTCCTAAAATCAATGTTCATATGCTCATTTGAATATGTTTCACGTTTATTTTTTGAGATTGTATGGTTGAATATTTTGGCTCTAATAACTGCATACTTTTTGAGATCAAACATAATCATCACCTACTTCAGAGAGACATCCTTGACTTCTTCAATTTGGCTTAGGTGTTCCTCTGTTTTTCATGCATTTGCAATACATTGATTACATATACTTGATTGTATACTTGCCTAATTCCCCTAAGTTCTCCTTGTCAGCAAGGATTGTTTCTGTTTCTGTGTCCTTTTTTCTGTATTCCTGATTTCTAGCATAGTAAGCACTCAATATGCATTTGCTTAATTAAATTAAAATATTTTAACTGTAAAGAGTTTAGCCAAGATGTTTCTGTAAACACAGCCCACTGTTTTTCATTTTATTGTATATTGTTTGAAACGAGTAGTTCATTGACTGATACTTAAAAACCTATTTATTTTAGAGAAATTAATTAAGTAATAAATCTCCTTTTTAGTGGAATGAGCCACTGAGTCAATATTACTTGTGTAAAGTCATCATGGCCGCTAGGCAGCTGGACCCATTGGTAAATTCTTTGATCTCTTAGTAGCACCTGACGGGATTGATCATTCTTTCCTTCCTTTGGTATTCTTGTTTCTTGGTTTATCTCTTATATGCTTAATTTCTTGTTAGTCTCCTTTGCCCTGTGTTTCTTATGTCCACAATCTCATAATATGAGTGCCTAGGCTCAGGGCTCAGTCCTTAGTCGTTACCCTGGAGATCTCATCATTTAAATTCCAAGTGTATATCTACTTCTTCCACTTTTCTCCCAAATTCCAGATTCCAAATCTTTCTTGTATTGTTTTGATGTTTCTGTCTTGATGTCTCTGGTGTCTGTCTTTATGACCTCATGCTTAATTCATTAGGAAATCCTTTATTACACCCAGAATCAGACCAGTTGTCTCTCCTGCTATCATTCCAGGGTAAAGTATCAGTGCTTGCTAGGATTTTTTTCATAATGATTGGCTTGCTTCTACCTTTGCCTCTCTGCCACAGAGAATACTCTTTTTTTTTTTTTTTTTTGAAAGAAATATGTACGGACAAGTTTCAGAAGCTGGTTCTTTCCTTCCACCATGCGTGCTCTAGGGGTCAAAATGAGGTCTTCAGGTATGTCTTCAGGTATGAGCACCTGCACCTTTATCTGCCAAGTCATCTATCTGGCCCCAGAGCCAACTTGCTCAGTCCACATATGCTCGTCACCTCTAGCTTGCATTCAATTACCAATTTTTTTTTTTTTTTGGATACAGTCTCTCACTGTATATGCTGGGCTGGCCTTGAACTCAATTTTCCTGCCTTAGTCTCCCAATTGCTAGTTTACAGGTGTATACCACTATGCTGCAACATGTCACCTTCTTAATGAAGTCTTATTGACCACCCTATTCAGCATTTCAGACTACCTGACAGCTCACTCCTGGACACTCCTGATACCTCTTATATTCTGCTTTTTCATTTTCTCTTACTTACTCCAATCACTTTCTGTAGCATTCTATAACTCGTTTATTATGTTTATTGGTTAGTGCTCCTCATTCTCTGTTTAGTCTGTTAGGGCAACAATCTTTGCTGATATGTCTAAAACAACTAGAATACCACTGGATATAAAGAATCCATGTAAGTGAGAAATGACAGTTAGGATGAAATCTTTGGAGGAGGAGATACAGGATACTATGGCAAATAAGATGAGGGAAGGGATAATTGGAAAATATACCTGGAGGTGTGGGAGATGAGGGAATAGGCTATAGAAGGGGGCAGAGGGACTTTAAGAGAAACCCTAAGATTGTGGAATGGAGCCCCATAGGAATCTCCTATGTTATTAACATGTCAAAAGACATTTCTTTTATAAAAGGAACATGAATGGACAGTCTCTATGCAGAGGAGCACAGGGAGGAAAAGAGGGCAAAACAAACGAATACAGTGACAAAACTATACTAGAAGTAGCAGGACTAGAAGTAGTAGTGACACTTCTTGGTAAGTTGTCGGTTAGAGAGGTTTCAAAGGTCCCCAAACATTATAGACTTTTGCCATTGCTCTTGGTTGTCCTCTAACAGGTGCCCACTAGTGCAATAGTGATATGAATATGGAGATAACCAACAGCTTTCTGACTGGATTTAAGACCTGTCTGTCAGCCTAGTACACATTCCTGTTACTGTTAATTATAACAAGAACCTATAAAAGGAAAGGAAATAATAGGTCATTAGGGAAAACCAGACTTACGAATCTTTAGCTAGGAAGACATTTCATCAAACTGCTCAGCAAATACTTGTTATTATATCTATAGGTTGAAAGCATTCTATAACAGAAGGTGTTTATTACTGAAATGCACAACTTGTCAAGCAGAAAATAGGGACCGTGGATTGCTTGTCCTTATACAGGACATATAAGTCTCACCCACCCCTATTCCAAGGCCAGGGGACATCACAGAAGAGGGAACAACAGTATTGTAAGAGCCTGAGGTGGGAAGGTGGTGGGCTATGCATTATATCCTGGACATGATATAGTTGTGATATACAAGATTTCATGGCAGATATGTTTACTTACACACGAATTGCATGGGAACTGCCTTATCGACAACTCACCATAACATCAGAAAGATCTCAAGAAGCTCCACACTTCTCCAAGAGATTGATGAGGACTCATGCTGATGTGGAAGTAAAGGTATATGGTATATCCAACGGTCTAGAATGCTTCCTGGAGCATGAATCAGGTCAGGCATAAGCCATCACAGACTAGATGAAACAGTGGGCCGCACAAGAAAGATTTGAAAATAGGACGGAGTCAGGTAGGGGAAATGAATGATTGTAAGGGGAAAAGATGGGATGGGATTTGGAACTAAGGGTTGAAATGTTATAAAGTCATTATATTCATGGATATAATATTAAAATAATAAAGATGGAAAAAAGAAACCATGTAAATAAATGTTAGTTAAATGAATGACTGATTCTATAGAAAAAATAAATTTCATAATTTTAAAGCTCTCATATATGAAAATAGTAATATTATCAGAAATTTAACAGTTTTCTTAAGAATTTTTTATTAGGTAAAAATTTTAGTTGAAAAATGATGAGAAATTTAAAAAAAATCATTGTTTCTATTGACAAATTAAGATCCATGAAACGACCCTACATTAAACCAAAAAGTTAGTAAATTTCATTCTAATAACCTCTTTAGGGCACTCTTTTTAATAAAACTGGTATTTCTGCAGCAATGGAATTTTTCTATAATGGTATGCAGCATAGTAGAACTTAATGCATACTTTAGATTTAAAAATAACTGTAAAAAAAAACTGTAAAAGCATGTTGAATGGGACCTTTTTATCTTGTTCCAGAATTGAATTTAAAGCCCTAAGTTGAAGACAAAAGTTTCTAAGTAACTAATTTTTCATATTTGGATTGCTGTGACCAATCAACTAGCTACTGAGCCAAAAACTTTGCTGTAAGAACAACCTTAAGGAACCATTTCTGAAGAGTTGGGGTCCACCTCACCCTGCAGTAGAGGGATGCACAGTGTTCTCAATGAGGAAACTAGTCCTTGCCTTCCCAAACTTTTTTTCTTCAAAAGGCCAGAGTGTAGGGGGTGGGGAGGAGTCATTTTAGGGCTTCTTGGGGGCACTTGCTGAGCTGTGGGTTTGCTGGGCTGCACAGTCCTGCTTGGGCAGAGGTGAGGAGAGTTGAGTGCAATGGTGGGCTAGGTGGGAGGAGAAGGGTACTGTCTAATCTTCAGAGAGAATCTAGGCTTGACTTGGTTTCCTCTTGTCAGGTGAAAGATGGTGAGGCCCCAGGGCTTAGTCCCCTTGCAGGAGCCTCTGAGGAACTCACAGTCATTCACCCCCAGGAAGTTCTCTGCTGTGCATGCAACAGTCAACAGCACGGACCTTATCCAGTTAAGATGGATGTTTCCCCTTTTCCCTAGTTACCTATAGTCAAGTGCACTCTGAAAATGGGAACTGAAAAATTCCAGAAACAAACAGTTCACAGTTTTAAACACACCGTTCTGAGTACTGTGATAAAACCTTATTCAATCCTGCACAGAGCTGTCATTGCTTTGCTTACTTCAGGCCTTAAACTTTTCCCACTCCTAACCTTTCCCCCAAGAAGTTTTTATGTAGCACTGGTTACATAATTATATAAAATAGGTATGCAAATGAAACATTTACTGATGCTAAATTATAAAGGGATTTATTTTACTACAATCCTTTGGTATACATGTAATTTTACTATTTATAAAGATGAAATCAAATTTGTGTATTAAAGAGATGGAGGTGTTTGTTAATTTCTACATACAGAATAAAAATCTTGGCTGCATACTTGATGCAGTAGAACATAGAGCATTTTCTTTGATTTTCAATTGTTCAGTAGTTTGGTTTTATAATTATCAATGCTGAGAACTCTGCTTTGCATAAATATGTAGTACAAAATGGTAGAATAATGTTGAGTCATTTCAGAAATGTTGGAAATTCTGTCTTCATCTCAAGCCAAAATTCATTAATGACTTTTTAGAATAAAACTTAAGTCAGCAACTCAAAACAGCAATTTTTTTTATTGTATGTGTGTGTGTGTGTGTGTGTGTGTGTGTGTGTGTGTGTTAGTATATGTATCAGAGGGCACTCTATGTCCCTGTAGAGGACCAAGGGTAACTTTGGGAACCATGCTGGATCGTTTCTACCCCTTTTTCTTTGCTCTGGGATTTCCCAGGCTCTGCCCATCAGGGCCCAAAGTGCAGACCACTGCCATTTCCTCCTGGCATTTTTATGTGGGACCTGGAATCTGAACTCAGGACCTTCTGCCTGTAAGGCAGAGTCTTAATCCCTGAGTCATCTCCCCCTCTCACAGCTGTTTTTAAAATCAAACATTCTGATACAATACAATCCCAAGTTATACTAATTGGATCCATACTGAGGGAATAGTAGGAAATAATTATTTTTGTTTTCTGTTAAATCCTTATGTTTCTTTTTTAATATTTTATTTATTCTTAGAGAGAGGGAGACAGACACACAGAGAGAGACAGAGATAGATAGATATAGAGAGAAAGCAGGTAGAGGTCAGAAAACAGCTTTACTTCACCATGTGAGATTCTAGGCGTTTAACTCAGGCGGCAAGGTTTGTGAGCAGTGAGCTTTATCCACTGAGCTATCTTGCTAGCCTCATTATATTTCATTCTAAAAGCAGAAGACTCTGCGTGCACAGTAAGAACATTGTGCCGATCATACAGTATTCTCATCTGTGCTTAGACTTGTTGCCATGGGGCAGAGTTGCATTATGGGGTGTACAGTGCAAAGTGTGCATGTTGTGTGTTCAGGACCACGTCTGCGGCTTGGTTGCTCAATGAATTACATGTGAGCACTGCCAGAATTCATCATGTGTTTGATTTTGAAGTTTTTGTCATTGCATGCTCAGAAACCTTTTACTGTCTCCAGATTGTTTCACAGCCCGCACTTTAAGCTGTGGTCTAGCACACCCAGCCTGAGTGTGCCTCTCATCCATACTCGATTCACAACTGTCGTGGCTGGCACATGCTGCGCACACTCTGTATCCCTTCGGAAGTCCAGTGCTGCTTCACTTGCCTCACTTTGTTTCATCACTTTGTTTCATGAAGTCATCTCGTCACAAAAAGAAGTGAAGTTCAGTGCATTAAGATGTTTTGGACAAGGAAGAGGTTATAGTTGTGTAACATATTGTAGTAATTGTTCTGTTTCATTATTAGCTACTATTGCTATTTATCACGGTGCTTTATTTCTAAATTAAGCTTTATCGCAAGTGTGTATATGCATATAAAATATATGAAAAAATGTATTATAGATGGTTCCCAGTTTGCAATGGTTTATCATTTTTTTAACTTTGAAGTGGTGAGTAAACTATCTAAATTTGGTAGACATTTCCCTTTGAATTTTAATTTTTGATCTTTTCCCAGGATAGAATACGCCGGACAATGGCAGAGAGCTACATTCAGCCATATATCACCAGTGTGAACAACCTGCATTCCATAGTGCTATGATATTTGGCAGATTAGGTGTATTAAGTACATTTTCAACTTACTATGTTTTTAATTTATGGTGAGTTTATTGGGTATAACCCTGTTGTCAATCACCTTCGGTATTTGTATAGTCATTTTGGTCAGCAGCAGACAGCATACATGATGGTGGCCCCATAAATTACATTGAAGCTGAAAAATTACTATCATGTAGTGTGAATATTTTATGTTTAGATGGACAGATATTATCGCATTGCAGTTTTCCACAATGTTCAGTACACTGGCATTTTTTAGTAGGCTTGTAGCCTAGGAACAGTAGGTTATCCTTAAAGCATAGGTGCAGCAGGCTGGATTATACACTGTGATGTTCACACAATGACAAAATCATCTAACAATGTGTTTTTCAGTAAGTGACATGTGATTGTGGATGGGATCCAGTGCTATCCTCAATCTCAGAAATCTACTAGGACTCTTGGAATATATCCTCTGTGAATAAGGAAGGATCCTATAAAATGATACAGCCATGCATAATTGGAAATATTTTAAGATTTTTTTCTGAAACTATGAGGAATTTTTTTTTATTCAATTGTGCGTGTGTATGTGTGTGTGTGCGTGTATGTGTGTGCGTGCACGTATATGTGTGTGTAGAACCACGGACGAATTCGGGAACTACCATGGAGCTTCCACCTCCTTCCTGTTTACTCTGCTCCGGGATTCACAGGCTCCGCCCTACCAGGACCAGAAGCACAGGCCACCCCGCTTCCGCCCGGCATCTATACGTGGGGTCTAGGATCCAAACTCAGGACTTTCCGCCTGGAAGGCAGAGGCTTAACCCCTGAGCCAACTCTCCAGCTCAACTATGAGGAATTTTAATGAATCAACTTAATTAAATTTCATTCAGTTACTACTTGAGTTTCAGAAGTAAATATATTTTAAATTTTGAAAACCCTAATTCCTTGTGAAGTTCTGTCAGGTATGTGACTTTGGCTAGTTTTTAATGGCAAAAGCAAAAGTTAAATAAATAAAGCAGGTTTGTCAAGAAGCTGTTTTACAAGGAGGAGGTGGAGGCGGTCCATGGTGGTTCCCGAATTTGTCCGTGGTTCTACACACACATACATACACACACGCACACACACGCATACACGCACAATTGAATAAATAATAAATAAAAAAAATTTTAAAAAGAAGCTGTTTTACTGAATAATACCTGATTCATAAAACAAGTAAACTAGAAATAACTGTAAATATATATTGCTAGAACATATAAAATTGTGTTAACAAGAATCAAAGTTGAAATAAAATATGAACGTTTTGCATGCATTAAAAAGCCAGGAAAGGTAGCACACACCAGTAATCCCAGTATTTGGGAGACTGAAACAGAAGATCATACATTCAAGGACAGCTTGAGATGCCATTTACTGACAGCATGATGAGTAGGCCAACCTTAGGACAACACATGACACTGTTTATACAGATAAATGAAGGGCTGGAGAGATGGCTTAGTGGTTAAGACTCTGCCTTGTGAGCGGAAGGATCTGAGTTCTGATCTTGGATCCTATGTAAAAATGACAGGCAGAAATGGTGTTGGCCAAGCCTATACTTCAAGCTCTGGAAGTGAAGCAAAAAGGAGGTAGAAACAATCCAGGATGATTCCCAAAGTCACCCTTGGTCCTCCACAGGGATACACAGTGCTCTGTGATAGATATAGACACACAAATAAATAAATAAAATTGAAAAAAGATTTTTAAAAAGAAAATGAAGATGAAAGCAGTTCAGATATCCAGCAAAAAATGAATAATGTGGTTAACATACATGTATATATAACTAAACATTAATATATTAGGTCAGATAGGATGACACTTGCTTATAATCTCAATACATCTCAACATTTAGGAAGATCTGTACATTTAAGGCCAGTCTAGGTTATAGATTGATTCCCTGCCAGCCTGGGTTAAAACTGAAGAGCCTGGGGACTGGAGAGGTGGCTCAGGGGTTAAGCTTCTGCCTTGCAGGCAGAAGGTCCTGAGTTTGGAAGCTAGACCCCACGTATAGACGCCGGGCAGAAGCGGGGGTGGGGGTGGGGGGGTAAGGGGGGGTGAGAGGGTGGGGGGGGTGGGAGGGCGGGAGGGCGGGGTGGGGTGGGGGGGGGGGGGGTGGGGGGGGGGGGGGGGGGGGGGGGGGGGGTGGGCGGGGTGGGCTGTGTTTCTGGTCCTGGTTGGGCGGAGCCTGTGAATCCCGGGGCAGAGTAAACAAGAAGGAGGTGGAAGTGGTCCATGGTGGTTCCCGTATTCGTCCATGGTTCTACACACACGTACACACACACACACACACAATACATACACACACGTGTACAATTGAATAAATAATAAAAAAATAAAAAAACAGAAAAACAAACAAAAAAACCCTGAAGGGCCTGTCTTAAGGAAACTAACTCTAGCTGGCAAGATAGCTTAATGGGTATGGCCCCCTCTCACAAACCTGGAAACCTGGATTTGTTTCCCAGAAGCCCCCACATGGTGGAGAGAGCTGAGTTCTGAAAGTTGTCCTCTGCCACATGTACATATTTCATCATGTTTTCTGAAAATAAAAAAATATCAGTCAGGCATGGTAGTATAATTCCAGCATTTAGAAGGCTGAAGCAGGTCCATCAAGTTTGATGTTAGCCTGGGTTATATAGCAATTTTCAAAGTAAGAATAACAATGAAAAATATAAAAGCTTACTGGTTTATCCAGGTGTAGAGATACCTGCCTATAATGCCCACAGTGGAAAGGCAGCGGCTGGAGGAGGATTGTTGCAAGTTGGAATCAACCTGGGTTGCAAAAAGTGTTCTAGGCCAGCCAGGGTTACAAATCAAGAAATGTAAAAAAAAAAAATGAGTGGAAAAAGAAAAGAAAAATATTCCTGGTGATAGTTGGCCAAAGTGTAACCAGGTATAACCAAGGTGACTCAAAGGCCAAATTAAGGCAAGGGCAAGGGTGATATGTGATATGGCTACTGCACAAATGTAATTATCTGAAGCTTTTTGGTTTAAAATAATTATTGCATGACTATTATTATCTTAGACTCACTTGTGATGAGACTTAGCAATGAGAAAACAAGCTAATCTCCAACTTTAGCTTTCTCCCTCATCGGTTTCCCATTCTTCAGATGATTAGTGTATTCTTAGACAATCCTCTGGGTAAAGCTTATTCTTGTTCAACCAAAGTTTAGGATTTCTGTTTCTTTAGTGTTCCACCCAAGGACATCTCCCTTCCATCAAACCCCTCCCTCCTGGGCAAACCCCAAAGACTGGCTTTTTTCTAGAGAAAGCTAATGCATCATAAACAGATTTAATAGAAGCAGTGTTTGGAACAGGGTGAATTATATGACCTTTTAACTCCAAACCTTTATTTCTGTGACTTATGAACATTTTTATGACCCAAGGTTATAAAACACATTAATCTCAGCTTTATATATTCTGATTGCTTGTCTGGGTATCAACATTGAATAAAATGTATACCAAAGATTCATGCCTTGTGATTTTTAGTAGTACCAAGGTAGCCTGTGTAAAATTGAGAAGTACACGGAACTTGTCATTGATGCGCTCCCATTTCTATCTCCGCTGTTGTCAAGGTCCACATAATATCATATGGTGGTCCAAAGTTTCTACTTTATATTACTCTATAAGTACCAAAAGGTAAATAACCAAGTTCTTTCTTTTTTTTCTCCTTAAAATCATACCCACTTTTTAAAATCTTGTTTTGGGACTAGCCCACTTTTATACAGACACAAATCCTGCTTAGATTTCCCTCATTTTCATATAGGAATGTTAATACCAGCTTCTACTCTGTGATCACTATGGTATTGAAACCCTGCTTTTGACTATCTATACTTCAGCTTCTACTATTCAGCAGTTGGTTTTTTAAGCTTTCAATGCCATCAGGCTGCTTTCTTTGGGTGATTATTAAACTGTTATAAATGATGGCTTTTTACTCAGAGTTTAATACTAATGTTATATTGTGAGGTAAAAGACATAAACAAAATTTGCAAATCTTACACCAAATGCTTTTCAACCCATCTGTATGAAAGATCAAGATTCTTCTTTCCAGTCTTCATAGACATATTTTATAAAAAGTAATAAAAATGGAGAAAAATGGAATTAAAAATTCCCAAACATACAAAATGTAAGTCCAAATTCTATATTAGATTTGACAGACATAAATTATTCTGTCAAATTATTTAAAAGTTCCTAGCACTTATTTTTAATTATTTTCCTTATCCCCTTGAACACATACCAATCTGGGACCAACCACACTTTGAGTAGCACTAACCCTAGGATATAGTCTCTTCATCCCAGCCTGCTTATCTGCTTCCACTCTATTACTAGAGTCAATCAATCCTCTCCAGAGAGAAGCCGGAAGACAGATCAGGATGTGCTCTGGTTAGTGAAAGAGTCACTTGGGATTCATTTACATCTGCCACCTACAGACATAGAAGCTGATCTTTTTTCATAAGCTACTCACTGGCCTAACAGACTTTCAGGTTTATAAGAGTAACCAAGTTGATGGGAGTTTCATGCTTGCTTTTCCTGGAAAGTCCTCATTTTTTAATGTTAGTTAAAGACCCTAATCTGCGTTTTGGTTATTTACATAATAAAGATCATTTAAATGCACATGTTCTTTGTCCTAGTGAGGCCAGCAGGAGATCATGAAGATCTGAGGCCAAAGTTCTCTGTATGTGTGCGAGGCATGTCTCCATTGTGCAATCACTCTACAAATGAGAAATAAACACTGGGTTTACAAGAGCTGGAAGAAAAGGTTTATGGCTTTGACTGTTTTCCATTACTGGAGAATTTACATGCTGAAAAGTAGCAAAAACCAGTGCAAAAGAATAAACAGCGGGTGCACTTCAAGGGCTTGTTTCTTTCAAGAATCAGGAGCAAAATTGGGTTTTATTAGCTGTTTCATTAAGTTTTACTTTGAAGAAAAAACAAACAGTGAAAGCATATGCACAACATGTGATAGCGAAGGGTTTCCTTCTGAATGGTCTCTGTTCAGAGCTCATTAGCGTAACATTAAATGTGAAGACATGTCTAGCAATTCAAGAATCATTTTACTCATTTTAGTTTATTTATAATTTCTGATGCTGTTTGTTTAAAGTATTCTAATCTTTAAATCACCATGTGTACTTAGCTAATATATTTAATTTGTCTTTTTCAGTGACATTTTTGCAACAAATATCTACAACATCTGCCAAAGGAAATTAGTATATAGAATTTTATATCAAATTTGACACCTTGAGGAAAGATAATACAACTGAATATTGGTAACTTAGAAAATTCATGAAAACAGATTGTTTCTTCTTGGTCTTATTCTTAATTGCAAATGCTTTTCTTATTTACACTAAGTATGCTTTTTAAAAATCTGAATATATGTTCTACCTTAATCCAATATCTGAAATCCAAGCATATAATATAACATGTGGTATTAAATAAATTTTCCCCCAGGGCAACTTTAGTTATGGTAGATATTCATTCTATTCCTATAGGAAGAATTTAGGTATTAACTATTAAGTCATTAAGTAGACTGTACATATTCAAAGTCATTGACTTTGAATTTAAAAACTAGGATCACACACTTCTAGAATCACAAATTTCTGTCACATACTGTGTTGTAATTCTAGTCATAAATTAGAGGTCATCCTGAACTACATAGCGAGAATCATGTCTTCAAACAACAACAAAAAACAAACTTAATTAATAGCTTGTGTTGAGAAAGAGCATATAAAAGAGATGATCTCTGTTTTAGGAGCCTTTAAAAATCTGAATCAATTGTAATCTATTTATTAAAAGATTTACATTCTTCATGTTTACAAAAAAGGTGTGTTTCCTGATAACTGTCTCTTTTCTGTTCGGAATGTCCTTTCAAACTGGCCAATTGATTGCATTAATGTACTATATTGTGAATTTGATTTTCTGTACTTTCCTAAAAGGAAGGAGAACCTTCAGTAATGGTAATACCTTGTCCTACTGAATCAGAGCTTGGCTGTCATGTAAACTTCCAACAGAAGTCATCTTAACTTCAGACACCTCTACCATGTGAACAGCTCAGACTAGCTGGCGGGAACATGGGACGGGGCCACATCATCACAGAGAGGCTTTGCTAGACCAGGCGGCCCAGCCAATCTGTGGCTGATGACATATTCATGAGCAGTTCTTGCAGACATCAGCTAAGCCTCCTGCTGATCAGTGTAACTATCTGTCTGTAGGCTGCTAAGAAATTACAAACAGTTGTTTCAAGCCCTTAAGCTTATGATGGCTTATTATTTAGCAATACCCAACTGGTAGGACTCTTCAAACATCTTGGTCTGGGTCATATCTTTTATATGCTTCCAGTTACTAGAATTCTATCACTTTGATAGAGAAGACTAAGTCCTGTAGTTTTATTAATTCGAAATCGTCAGTTTCAAAATTAGTTCCATGCTCTTTTCTAACTATAGATCAATCTACATGTTCAGCAATTTGGAGTGAAAAAAATACAGCGTGGTTTTGTTTAGTGTCTATTCTTTACTACTACTTCTACTATTCAGAATAGTATTTAAAACTTCTGAATTATTTTCCATTTTTAGTATTTACAGATTCTTCTTGACTAGGTTACTGATGTAGAAAGAAAGCTCAAATGAGAGGAAGTGCTGTATAGATGACCTTTACCATCTGTGGAAAATTGGTTCCAGGATCCCACGGACCCCAAATCTACAGATGCTTAGTCTTTTATGTGAATGGTGTGCAGTCTTTGCATGTATTCTGTACATAGCCTTTGTATAATTTAGAGCATTTATAGGTTACTTATAATACCCCAGACAATATGTGTTAGAAATAATTTTATACTGTATTATTTACAGAATAATGGTAAGAAAGAAAGTTCACACATATTCAGTGTACATGCAGTTTCTCTTCCTGAATACTATAATGCAAGGTTGATTGAATTCACAGAGGGAGAACCCTTGTATATGGAGGGCTGGTTGTATATATTTTAGAATATTTCAAAGTTTAAATTTCTGAAATGAAATCCTGATCGACTCTTAATGAAATTTGTTTTTAAAACATTTAAATAAATGTACAAAGGTCCCTATTATTGTAAATAATTTGTTTATACATTTTGTTTACTTGAAGGAATGGGAAAAGGGGGAGACAGAGAAGGTCAGAAGACAACTTTTAGAAATTATTTCTGTCCTTCTACCATGTATTTCTAGGGATGGAACTCAGGTTACCAGGTTTGCACACAAGTGCCTTTACTTGCTGAGCCATCTCACTGGTCCACAATTAGGTTTTTAAGTCCTTACAAAAGCCAGGCTAGGTATGTTGTTCAGTGGTATAGGGTGTAGAGTAGAATACTTGCTTATTATGTGTAAAGCCGTGGGGGGGTGGTGGAAGAGGGGTGGGGGAGGGGGGTAGGCGGTAATCCTTAGCATCTTCAAGGGGAAGAACCTATAGGTGTCATCAGTTCAAAACATTTAATTTGCAAGCTAAGTGTGGTAGTTCACTCCTGCCACACCTTCAGAAGCTGACATAGGGGGATCCTGAGTTTGAGACTAGTCTGCATTCCAATTGAGACCCTATCTCAAAAATTAAAAATAAAAATATTTTATTCATATTGTATTTTTCATTGTTGTTAGATAATTTTTCATTAAACCAAGAATGCCGTCAGTTCACAAAACAAGTGCCTTATGTAAAAGGTTAAGGTCGCTGGTTAGGTAATGAAATGGAAGTCAACTCACATTAGGGTGTTTCTGCTCACTGATTCATTTTCTCTTTTATCTTAAATACCTTACTTGAGCTAAATGTAAGTTGCCAGGGGACAAGGTGTCATGATGAAGCTAGCTGTACAGTCAGCCTATTGTAGAAACTCATTGGGAAAGATCTGAATATTTCAGCATTCTGTAAAAGTATACAAACAACAACAACAACAACACAAAACAAACAAAGCTCTTTTTGAGATTGGTTCCAGTCATGTTAGGTTAAATTAAAGAAACCAGTTATGTATCCACTCCACAAACAAGCATAGAAGTCCTATGCTTCAGATATGGAAATTGTTCGAGGCCAGTAAAGCAAAAGAAATGGAGAAAGGCACTCTCAAATACTGTTATAAATGTATTGATACTATTAGATGATACACAGACAATATTAGTTCAAATTACTATTAGGTGGAACAGGTTTTTCTGTTAGATTGATTAATCAGTGTACCTTAGAAATTGCTAAATTAACAGTACGAGTTAGGAGTCCTAACTAAAAATTCTGGGAAGAATATCACTTTTCTGTAAAGGAAGACCAAAGCAAATCACAAGGGATGAAATATCAAAGGTGGTGAGCTCCCACATAGACGATATGTGCCAACCTGCTGAAATTTTTGCAGTGGTGAGTGACTGCAGGACAGGAGTAATGACTTTACATGAACACTCATGAAGTCACTGCGGGACATGCAGCAATCCATGTTTTATTCACAGAGAAACTGCTGTCCAGTAACGTGACTGAGATTCCATAGTCAGTTTCTAAGTGGAAAACGCAGTAACAGCTGAAACTACTTCCCTCACAGTGTTCTCATCTGCATGTAAAGGAATGAGGTGGGGGGTGGAGGGTGGGAGAGGACAGCTTTACAGTTTCATGTCACAGTTCAGGAGTTTTGCCTAAACTTGAGCTAGAAGAAGAATTGAATTGGAATTTCATTTGGTGAACAGTTCTTAGGTTGAAGATTTGTTAAAAGGTACTATTGGCTTATAAAATAGTTTAATTTAGCTGCATGAATGACTATAGGAGAACTGTCAGGACCTCATGGTAATATATTCATGTGCTTTGGGTAAAGCAGATGTAATAAAGGTCAAATTTAGTTTTAGACATGTGAGGTTAAAAATGACTCAATTGTAGTATTTAGTATATATAAAAGTTTTTTTCTATGTCTCCTTTTATAAATTAATTTATTTTTCTACTTTTACGAGCATATTGAGTACTCATCCCTGCTTCCCTCCATTCCCCCCTTACTCCCATTCCCCCCTTTCCTTTCATCAATCCTCCCACTGTCTCCCACCCTCCTGTCTGTATGCGTCTATGGATCCCACGGTTCACTCTGGGGTTTAGGCTTCTGTGGCATATTAAGTTGCCTCTCTTCGGGCCACTCCATTGATTGGGTCATTTCCCTTTACTCACTCAGCTTTAGACTCCAGGGTTTCCACTATATGTTCTTACCTTTCTTGAGTTCCTAGGTGGTCTATAGGGGCATGTTGGTATGTCAATATCATGCAGGTCTGGGAAGGTCAAGTCTCACTGTATTGAGTTCCTAGGTTCAGCAGTCCTGTCTTGAGTGGAATATCTTGACCAATGGTGAACCCTCCCAGTTTTAGGTTCTTACATCTCATCACCCCCTCTTCTGTGAGATTCTCAAAGTCTTAGAATCAGGAAGAGAGTCTTAAAGTCTTAGAGTCTCAGAGTCTTAGAGTCAGGATTGGCCTGATTTTGGGTGAGCCTTGCTGAGACCGTGGTACTCCACATTATCGTTGGCCCTTGCTGTCTACTTCACTGCTTTTCTACTGCCCTAGGCTGCATCCTGTCAGAGTGTAGAGATCTTTTACCTCTGTTGAACTTACAAATCTCATGCATTGATGGGGTCCTGTGATTCTTTCTTTCCCCAGCAGCTTCTACAGTAGTCCTTGGTACTGTGTAAGCTATCCAGCAAGGAGGAAGTCCTCAGACCAGTTCCAGTTGATATGTTTTGCCCATATTCTCTGATCACTTGTGTTGCAGCTTCAGTAATAGGGTCTTACTGAGAATGTTTGGAGAGCAATCCAAGAGCAATAGCAAAAGCCTATAATGTTTGGCGGCCTTTAAGACCTCTCTGACAAACATTGTATCAGGAAGCTGCCACATTCCTGTAACTTCTGATATAATTTTGTCCTTGGATTCTAAGTGGATCAGCTCAGGGCTTTTTTTTTTTTTTCTTATTTTTCTCACTCTATGCTCCTCTGCATAGGGACTGTCCATACATTCCTTTCTTTAAAAGACATGTGTTTTTTTGACATTACTAGCATAGGATATATAAAAGGTTTAATAGTAAAGACAAGTAATTATCACATTTTTAAAGCTGCATCTCACTATGTTTCCCAGGTGGCCCTGGCAGGTCTCAAATTTATAATCCTCTTGCTGCAGCCTCTGGAGTTCAGGGAAGAAAAATTATTGAGGCAAGTAGAGCAGTGATTGGAAGTATTATGATTTCAGTTTTGTTTACTTTTTTTTTTTTTTAATCATGGTGTCCCTAGCCTCCAACTTGAGATCTTTCTGTTTCCACTTAGCACTGGTGCTGGGATTCTAGGCATGCACCACCTTACCCAGCCTTTGTAGTCATAATTTATTAATGTTATCATAAGAAATTTTTACATTTTCATTTGTCAGTGATGGAAAGGGAAGATCTATTTGGTTTACTGAATGATGGCACTTTTGAAGTACAACTTAGATTTGAATTATCCAAATTCTGTTTAATGGTGAAGAAAGCTTTTTCATCATTTGGAGAGTATGATAAATATTCTTCTCTTTAGAAATAGAAAGTAGATTAGTCATTACTTGGAGCTGATGTAGGAATGGCTCTCTACCATGACAATCATATAATAAGGAAACAGTTAAGACTTTTCACCAAGTTTCATATAAACACCATCAAATTATCCCCACTGTGTCCTGCTATACTATTCATATATGGCTCAAAACTTTCTAAAAGGTTGAGAGACACTGAACTGTCTCACATGACAATCCAGAAGGCTGAGATGAAATTGTCAACTGTGACAGGTAGAATAAAGAGGTAAGGAGGGAGTTATACATGGAACTATGTAGTGAGATATGCATGAACATGTCAGAATGAGACCCATTGTTTTTTATGTTAGCTAAAAAACTAAAACAATAAAAACATTATCCAGGGATACTGGGAAAGGGTCGAATTTCAGGAAATAAGCTTAAAATCCAGGGTTGTGGGATGGAGCAAGGCCTGTTCTGTTTAGGTCTTAGGTAGCAGAGAACAGGATCAGTAGTCAGAGGGTGGGAAGCAGCCTGACTGTTCAGAGGGTCTCTGCGTAGTGTAGAATAAAGGCCTGGAAGAGACACAGACAATTCTATTTCTTATTTATGTGAAAAATTTTTAAAAAGATTTAACTGTTGAAACCTATCTTTTAGAAGAAAACACTAGCAATATTTTGTTCTTCATCTAATCTAGTGTTTTGTATGTATTAACTCAGCTTATCTTTAGAATGGCTGGAAGTAGTGGTCATTATTGCAACCATTTTGCAGATGAGGACACTGAGGTTCCATTTTTTAGCAGCAGGAAGAGAACAGGAACTCAGGACTTAGAGTTTGCATATTGGGGTCTCTCCTGATTATTTCTTAAGTTTGTAATGACATCAGCTTCTGGTTTCCTAAACTTTAATCTTCGGTCTTAACATAGACAATTTCTCTGCCCTGGGACTTCTGTAGAAAAATTGGCTTACAGTGGATCCTGCATTTTGTGACTTTCTCAAAGGCCATGACACTGATGTTCCTGGGTCCCAATTCAGTGACTTGTTTGTGGTAAAGCTGAAGAAAGTAGTCTAATCTTCAGTGTTGTCACATTTACTCTGCAATCACCCATCATCTTGGTAGCTGCACTATAGAATATGGTAACTTACATGTGGCAACTCAAAGTTCTAAATAAAATAAAATCAGACAAAATAAAAAATTTGGTTCCCTAGTTGCTCCAAATGCATTTTATTACCTCTAGCCTGGATAGCACAAAGAATGTTTCTGTTGTCAAATATGTTCATTGAATAATGTAGTCAGTGAGGACTAACCCACCTCCCAAGTCAGGTATACCACAAATGAGAGCGCATTTGCTCTTGTCTTAAATGTTTCCTGATTGCTTTACTTTTTGGTTTTATACCTTCCTGGGTCCACTGACTCTGTCGTTCCATGTTCTGTTAAAGAATGATTCTAGGAAATAATTCTTTGTGATCATTGATTATTGATTCACATTAGATTCATATTCATCTAATATTCATATTAGATTTGCTTTCTTTAAAGTAGTTTTTGTAATGCTGTTTTCTTTACCCTCTTCTCCTATAAGTATAGCAATTATAGATCAAGCTAAAAAATTTCCCTCTATGGTGGGACTTATTTTGGTTGTTACTGAAGGCATCCAGCTGCCGTGTCTTAAAATCACGCACTAGTTCTAAGAAGGAGTCCCTGTGTTTTGTTTAGTTAGATACCTAGTCTGTGTGTTTTTGTTCATGCTAGGTAGTATCTCAGTTTTACTTATAGTGATAATGTTCTTGTTTTCTTTAATTCTCATCTGATCACTTGACAAACCCTTGTTTTATTATTGTACCTACCTTTGATAAGCAGATCTTTTTTGGGGTATCTAACTTATTTTTTAAAAAGCCTTTCTGATAAGCAGGATGTTTTACAAGTAGTGAGCTTACTTGATTTTCAAGTAATTTAGAACACTTTCAGAAATAGGTAATCATGGGAGTGAGGACTCTGGAAATCAAACCAAATTTGAAGAGTCTTCCAAATATTTAATCTGGGAAAAAAGAGTCTGTTTTAGGCATTTAAAGCAGTCTTCTGCATGAACAGTGTTTTCAGGAGAATTTGTTGCATTAGAAGAAAAGTTATCAAGGTTAGTTATGAAAAATACTGTGTGTTGTTAGTGTATTCATGAGAACACATAGAGGTTACTAATATCAAATCGCCAAGTAAGAAGGGGTAACTGTAGGATATTTCCATTCTTGTGACCACAAATGTGAGGCAAGCCAAAAAACACAGTGGGAATTAAAGAAAGTAGGGTTAAGTTTTCATTAAAGGCTGTGCTGTGCATTCACCACTCCTGGTTGCCCTGGCAACAGGGCTCCCTCGCATGTTAATGACATTATAATGAGTAAAAAACACATGCAAATGCAGTAAATAGTAATTAGAGGCAGAGCCATACACGGAGTAGCAATCTCCACCTCAGGAAGGTCTAGGAGGAGCTGAGGAAGGGTTTGCTCTGGAGACAAAGAGGTGGGGAGAGAAGGGCTTTGGGTTCTGCAGAAAGAGCTGAACTGAGACTCCATGCAGCACACGCTAGACCTGCTGTTCTGCTAATATGTTTCTGCCGCAGAATTTAGCTAGTCCAAAGTCTCATAGTTGTGTGTCCACATTGTTTCACGTATTCTACCTGTTGGCATCATGGTGTGGAAAGAATCTTAGCTGTATTTTGGCTCAGCTTTGGCTTGTATGCAGCATCCTGCTGCTTGGAATGCTTTCCGTGCCCACACTGGGCAGGGCTGGGCCTGTCCAGACAAGGCAACTGGGCCAGAGTGTGTAGACAAAAATATGTCTCCATGAAGAAAAAGGGGACTTAATTCTGTGTTACTTCAGACAAGGACTGATGAGGGAGACTCCATTTGGCTAATATCAGGTATAATCGACAATAACACATGCTGACATGTCACTGGAAATGTGTAAAGTCCTGCTTTTCACATGTGTGACAGTCACTTGCTTTGTCTCAGTGGATAGACTGAGTCTACAAATCTATGCTTAGTTTAAATTCCTTTCTCTTTATTTCATTCAACTTTTCTGTTTTCTTTGCCATACATCTGTCTGTATGTTTTTCTCAGAAATGGCTAGAAAATATATATTTCTTTGGTCTTTTGGTGTTAATTAAACCATAGATCATTATGCAAAAATTATTGGGGGTATTGAGATTCATAATTTTACTATTCTTTTTCATGTTTCAAATTAAAAATTCACAAGAAAAGCACATATGATTTGGTAAAAAATTTACATTAATATATTAATATAAGAAATTAAGTAATATGCAAGTACATGATGAGGATGAAGGTGTAGCTCAGTGATAGATCACTTACCTAGCTTCAATCCTGGATTTGTCCTCTACCATTGAAAAAAGAAATAGGGTAAAATACTAAAATGTTTTGTTGTTGTTGTTCTTGGGATTGAACAATAGAACATTATACATGGGGCATTTTCTGCCCCTGTCTGACCTACATCTTCAGGCCCAGATGTAGTAAAATGTTTAAAGCCCCTTTCAGTCTCCCTTCATTTCATCTGCTAACCCCCAAACTTCTCACCAGTGGAATCAGTTTAGACTAAAGTCTCTTCTTGTGCATGTGTGTTGTTATTACACACGATGAAGTACAGTGATCAGATCGTATTAGTGCCTAACATTGACTGAGAAGATTGTTGTATGACAGATATTGTTTGTTCTTTTCTGTATATGTTTGTGTATTCTCTACAATCTGAGAGAAGAGGAAAGAAGAACATGCTTGGGTGGGTCTCTACATTTGTCTCCCACAGGCTTTTCTTTACCCTGTGTGTTTTCCCTTACTTTCTGCTGCCTGCTCTATGGCTTATACTTGCACATATGTTTTGTTGCCCTTACACTTGGAGTCACTCATTCTACATAGTTATTCAAGAGTTTGTTTACATTTAAAAGTTTAGATATCATTTAGTGTCAGCAACTTTTCCCCTTCCAACTTTAAAATTTTTTTTATTATTTTATTCAATTGTGCATGTGTACGTGTGTGTATGAATGTGTGTGTATGTGTGTGTGTGTGTGTGTGTGTGTGTAGAACCACGGGTGAATTCGAGAACCACCATGGACGCCTCCACCTCCTCCTCATTTACTCTGCCAGGGGATTCACAGGCTCCGCCCTTACCAGGACCAGAAACGCAGGCCTCCCCCGCTTCTGTCCGGCATCTATACGTGGGGTCTAGGATCCGAACTCAGGACCTTCTGCCTGCAAGGCAGAGGCTTAACCCCTGAGCCACCTCTCCAGCCCCTCCTTCCAACTTTTAAAAAGTACTACATTTGATTCTCTTGTTCAAATGCAACATATATAATTTAAGCATTTTCCTATTGATGGGCATTTTATTTACTATTTCAAATGATACTTTAGTAAATATCCATGCTATTTTTTTGTGTGTATACATATGTCTGAGGAATAGATAGCTTAAAGTAGACTTGCTGAATGAGAGGTTATGCTTACTTTACCCTTTGATAGATACTGTATAATTGGCCCTATTATCTCTTCCCTCTTGTTGCTGGGACACTGTCTGTTGATTTTATCCCATCCCCCTGACTCCTGGATTCTTATGGTTCATTCATCAGCTACAATGTAGGAATGCCTCATGGCTCAGTCTCTGGCCTTTTCTTCAGTGAGACTGTCTAGGCGATCTGGTCCAGTGTGTTGGTCATAAGTTGTTCTCTCTTGTTTTGATGGTTAATTTCATTGTGAATGCAAGTAGACTTATTAGTTTGGTGCAAAGGGAATTGCAATTTTGAACCATGAATTTTAAATCATTATTACTAGGCTCAAACATATCTTTATTAATCAAAGTAGGAACCATCACAATCCATTCTTTTGTTTTCTTTTTAAATTTGTTTTGTGTGTGTATTTATTTCTATATGTGTATGTGTATCAGAGGGTACCATGTGTGCTTGTGGAGGCCCAAGGGCGACTTCAGGAATCATTCTGGATTGGTCTACCTTTTTATTTTTGCCTGGCATTTTTATGTGGGATCTGGGATCCAAATTCAGGTCCTTTTGCTTGCAAGGCAGATTATTAACCTCTAAGTCATCTCTCCAACCCAACTCTTTGTTTGTTTGTTTGTTTGTTTAAAACAGGGATAAGTCTGTCCATTCCTGTAGCATAGAAATACATGCTTTGGGATTCAACAAATTCGTAGAAAGCATTTTCTGCTTCTTGTTACTTGTGGATATATTTTCTCTGCAAAATGCTTGAAGTTGTTGGAGAAAGGTCCTGTGAATATGGTGAATAAGGCAAAACTTCATAGCCCAATTCATTCAAGTTTTCAAGTGTCTGTTGTGTGGTATGGGTCTGGTCATTATGGAGAAGAATTGGGCCCTTCCTGTTGACCAATGCCAGCTGCAGACATTGCAGTTTTGGTGTATCTCATCAGTTTGCAAAGCATATCATCTCAGACATGATGACTTCACTGGGATTCAGAAAGCTGTAGTGGATCACCGAAGTGGCAGCAGACCACTATGTATTGACCACAACCCTATTATTATAGTGCAAGTTTGACTTTGGGAAGTCCTTTAGAATGCTTGAGTCAACCATTGAGCTGGTCCTATAAAATTCACTTCCTGTAGTACATCACAATCTGATCCAGAAGCAGTTCACTGTTGTTGCATAGAGTAAGAGAGAATAAGGAACTTGCAAATGATGAATTCTTTTTTTTTTTTTTAAAGTAAATTCAAGAAGCATCCGGTTTGTGTCAAATGGCACATAATTCTCAAATGTCAAAGTCGAGTTCTTTGGCAACTTCTATCATGGTTATTGAGCCTCATGTTCTGTGATTGCTGTCAGTGGGCTTGTCAGTTTCTAGTGGATGGTCACTGTGTTCCTCATCTCCAAGGTTTTTACTGCTTTTGTAAAAATTCCTGAACCACCACTGCAGTCCATGTTTGTTAGCAGTTCTTGGGCTGAATGGTTGCTGATGCTGTCTCCAGTAGTTGGTGACCCATTTTGTACTTGAATAAGAAAATCCCTCAAATTTAATTTCTGTTTGACATCATTTCTGTAGTCCAAAATAAATATAAAATAAACGGCAAGTAATTTGCAAAAAAAATCTATAAAGTGGGAAATGTACATTAAATGCATTATAGCATAGCAACAGTTATTTAAAAATGTATACAAGGTCAAATGAGAAATTTTGATAATACTAAAGTGAATTACTTTTTCACCTACTGAAAAGAAAAATCTGTGATGCATATTTCTAGATACGTGTCTCAGGTTCTCAGAGAAGCTTAACTGAGATGGGAAGGCACACCTTGAATGTAGGGTGTGGTACCCATCGGTTAGAGTCCTGGACTGAATGGAAAGGGGAAAAGAGCAGTGAGCAGAACACCAGCCTCATCTGTTTGCCTCTTGGCTATGGATATGGTGACCAACTGCCTTGTGCTCTTTGCTGTTGCAACCAGAGCCATCGTCACTGTCAATCTTCCCGCTGTGATAGACTACACCCCCAAACTGTGAGACAAAGTAAACCTTTAAGTCTCTTTAGAAAAGAAGCCGATACTTCTTTTTTTTTTTTACTTCTTTACTCTTTAAAGTCCATTATCCATCTGTGTAGAATCCCAGGTTCCACGGTCAAGTAGCCAGCTTTTCAAACTGTCAGTCATAATAACCCTAAAGGACAGTGCTAAAAATTTGACAGGAAATGAAGGTTGCGTAACATGCGCCAATCAGAGATTAATTCAAAATCAAATGTATAAGGATTGTGAGGTGTCTTTGGCAGTGCTGGACCAGTGTCGCCCATGCAACTTCACTGTGGTCTTGATTCTGAACACAAGACATGCACATTTCACACTGTGCCTTCTGTTACCATATGAAACTCAGGGAACTCTGCCGGAATGCCCTAGCTCAGATGCAAGACTGTGTGTTATGAGTTAAAGCGTTTTACTTACATACAAAGTTTTCTGTTCTTATAGCAACATAATGGTTTGATTACAGAAAACAAAGACATTTAATATTTTCCTTCTGCCGTTACTCAACCTGTAAGTGATGAATTAGTATATCCTTGGATTGTATTGTGATAGAATGTGTGCTTTAAAAAATGATTTTTAGTTATTGACTTAAATTTCATAAAAATTATTAAATAAATTATGTTTTAAGATTGGACAGAATTTCCAATAATTTCTGAAAAGTTTCTAAATATACTTTAAAATTAAAATATTGATCATTTGCTGATCAGTCAGCTGACCATGCTGATGCTGTGTCCTGCAACATCAGGTATTCAGTCAAGATTTAAAATGAGCAAGCATATTAACTTAAACAAATCTCCTTTCATCTTTAATAAATGTTAACATTATACATATGTCATATTATCTAGAAATACATGATTTGTACACCTACTTTATTTTAAATTTCTGTGTGAAAGGCTGTGTGAAGCCCTAGTGTGGTTCTTCCCTTAGTTTCATAACTTGCTACCTTACTTCTTTCAGCTCTTTGCTTAAATGTAAGCTTATCTTAGAGATCCCACCTGCTTATCTTACAAGCAATAACATCCTTCTAATCCCATTACTTTCAATACTCTCTATTCTGATTTATTTTCTTTTATTGTACTCAAAACCACTTGCTTTATGTATCTACTTATTTGTTTTTTACTTGAGCCCCGAGTCATGTACTTTAAAATACCAACTCTGTGAGGCAAGCACTCTTGTGTGTTTCTAGGGTCTAAAGCAACGCATTGTTAGAAGCAGCTGCTCAGTAATATTTAGTGAATAAATAAGAAAGTGAAAATTTCCCTCCAAATATACCGTACTCATTTAGACTCTTACCAAAAATACACGGTCGTCCTCACTTTCTTTTGTACTTGACAAAATCGAACATTTTTGTTCATGTTTTTTATTATAAAAGATGAACAATGATGGTTTGGGTTGAGGCATTTTTTCTCAATTCATTACTACTGATGTTGATGATATTTTCATACATTGATTTATCATGGGAGTGCCATTTAGGAATAGCTTCCTTGTGTTTTCTGTTTTTATTATAAATTATGTATTTTTATACAATGATTTTTAAGAGTAACATAATTTTTATCTTTTCTTGCAATTGCAAATATTTTATTTCTTTCTTAAATTTGATAATAGAATTCTTGATGCATAAGCTTTTAATTTTTAATGCACCTGCCAGTCTTTTGCTTTATGGTTCTAGGTTGCTGTTTTTTTCCCCCCCTCAGGAAATCCTGCTTAACTTCTAAACTATGAAAATATTCTCTTGTATTTTACTCTATACATTTTATTTGCTTACTTGGTCCATTTGGAACCTAGTTTGGAAAATTATGCAATTTGGTAATACAGCTTATTTATTTTACTTAATGATGACCAGATTAACTTCAGAATGATTATATGGATCATCTTGCCTTCCATGTGTGATCCAAAATTTATATATTAAATTCTGGTGTATAAATAAGTCTATTTTTGAACTGATATTCTAGTTCCCTGACTTTTTTCTTATTATCATAGTAAGTTTAGTTATTGATAATACTCAATAGTCTTATTTTATGTGTGACTATCCTACTACTCATGATTCCTTTATAATGATTATTGTTATATTTTCTTTTTCAGATAATCTTTAAAAATTTCATTAGAAACTTGGGAACATCTTATGATGAAATTTCAGAGCTTTCTTGATAAAATGACAAATTTACCCCATTAATATTTGACAATTTTTGGGGGGAATAATGTATTTTTATTTTTTATGATTTTATTAACCAGTTAATGCTATAGTTGTAAAAGTTACTTATTTACATGTTGGGCTTTTCCTGGCAAAATTCTGAAATTCTTTAGGTTAATTTTTCATTTTATTTTCTTAGGTTATTTAGGTAAATAGTATAACCATCTGCAGTGTCTTTATATTTTAATTTAATTTAATTCTCATGTTTACATGTATAATTACATTCTAGTATTTTTACTTTTTATTCATAATATGCGCACATGCGTATGACATGCAATATGTATGCCATGGCGTGCTTGTAGAGGTCAGAGGAAAACTTTCGGATGACAGTGTTTCCCTTCTACCTTGTGGTTCTAGGAATCCAACTCAGTTCTTCGGGTCTATGTGGTCTGCACTTTCATCTGCTGAAACATTTTGTGATGAACTATAAGTGAGGTACTATAGGAAAAGAGATAAAATAGATGCAGATGAATATTATCATTTTCAAAGATTTTCTTTCCTTCTTTGCTGTCCCCCTCTCTAGAACTCCCTGTGTAGGGAGGTTGGTTTCAACCTTGTGGCATCCTTCCTACCTCAGTCTCCCAGGTGCTGGGATTACAGGGTAAGGGGTTACTAGTTTTAGAAGGAAGACTTTCTTAATCTTTGAAGCCTTAGAGGGAATCTCATTTATAATCAAACTATAACAAAAGTTAAAACACAAATATATGTTAGGAAATGTATGACAGAGAAAGATTATCATCTTTATAGATACGCAAATACATTATTAAGACATTAATGCCACATAAGTGTTTCAAACAAGCAAATACTTCCTCAAAGAGAACATACAGTTTATGTTCCAGGCGTAGCTTGATAGGGCTGAGGATATAGCTTGCATAGCACTCACAGTGCCTGGATTTGATCTCCCAAACATACACACACACACACACACACACACACACACACACACACACACACATACACACTGTAAAACCCAAATAAAAACAAATCAAATATGTTGTATAATGTAGTGTATCTCAAAATAAGCCCTACAAAATAGCAGTTAATTTGTTTTATTTCTCATGATTTTATGAGTCAGGACTTCAGTTGGGTTTTGGTGTTGCTAGAGGTCACTTGGTGGCATTTGTGTGGCATCTAAGCTTATTTGAAGAGCTCACTCACAATGGCTTGACTGACATTCTTGCTAGTAAGTAGAACAGATGTCAAAGTATAGGTGAGAGTGTTATATGAGGTGTGGACCCCTTGTGTGATCTCGCCAGCAGGATAATTAGACTTAGGTAGCTGCCAGTCTCCTTCTAGACCTAGCCTAGCCGCTAAAATTGGCAAGGGGTTACTGTCCTTGTATTTTATTGGTTGATGCAAGACCATGGTCAGAAATGGACAAGAGGTTTTGGCCTTAGATGGAAGGGGTGTCAGGCAACTTGTTGACAATGCAAAGTAATGGCAGAGATGCAATAGAACTCTTCACCCAAGTTAGCAGTGAACACAAACTCTAGATTTATAAAAGTCAGACAGGTGACGCATACCTGGCAGAGGTAGAGCACAATAGGTATCTCACCTGTTTCCAGTGCCCTGGAGGGCAGAATTTAATCAATCCCTCCACCTCAAGCAGGTATTATTTCTTTGTTGAGTCACACCTTCAAAATCTTCCTTTGTCAAAAATTTTTAAATATACAACACATTATTGTTAACTGTAATCATTCTGTGTGCAGTACAGTACTAGAATTTATTTCTCCTAACTTCAACTTAGTATTTATGATGTAATATTCTTATTTGAGAAAAGTAAGTTACAAAGTTGTGATTACAATGTAATTATAAATTTTAAATATTTCTGTGTATTAAAACGCACTAACAGGAAATATACTGCAACTTAATAGGGTTTGTCTATATGCTATCAAAACGTGGATTTTTTTTCCCCCATAAAGTTTTATTTGTTGAAGAAAAGGGATTTAAAGTCCTGTGACCTAGATTTCAGAACAATTCGACCATCAACACTTGGAGTAAAATAGATAATAATATAACCTTGTTGCTATGGCCCGATTTGTTACATACCAAACTTATTTTGGCCACAGTATCTTTGCACAGCTCCTCCCTGTCTGGAATTCTTTTCCTTTAAATTAATGCTTTGCTTGAATCCCAGACATTGTGCTTGCTAATTTTTCCCATTTCCCAGAACAAGGTGAACATCCTTGGAAATAATTTATTTTCTTTCTAACTGCTAAATCATAATTGTGTATATATTTGTGGTGCACAGTGCAATATTTTAATACATATGTGCATTGTGTGACAAATGATTCGAGATAATTCACATATCTAGTCCTTCAACTACTAGTCATGTCTTTGTGATAAGAATGTTTAAAATCTTCTGTTTAGTTATTTTGAATTCTATACTACGTTATTAGTTACAGCCCTTAGGTTGTAAAATATTGCACAAGAGTTTTATCTGACGGTGCTTGCTGACCACTGTCTTCTCTCTTTTGGTCTGCTGTCTGGCGGTTTCTTTCAAGGATTACTTTAGAGATCCAGTGGGGCAGATCTCTCCAGCCTTTAGGTGGGCACCGACCTGGACCACCACCAGGCTGCTTTCTAAGGACCCTGCTTTTTGCAGTGCCTGTCAGGATCTTTCTGCTGAGCAGCCAGGTGGTCTTTGGCTTCAGTGGACTCAGAGGATTGTTCTGCTGTACTTCATCTCAGGGGCTGATTTCCCTATGTGCATGTGCAGAAGCTGGCTCAGTGTGGGGGTGTCCCGCTGAAAGAATTCCAAGGACCTCTCTTTGTACCAGCCTTGGGCTCTCCCCCTTTCTCAAACTCTGAACTCAGACTCTTCAGCTCAGGGGCACTTGGGTTTGCTTTCCTGTACCGTGTTATAAAAGCTCTGTAGATGGTGGGTGGGCCCAGGTGCTTGATGGGTTCAAGGAATCACTTCCTGTCCTGGCTGTGACCCAGGACTGAAGGCAATGACTGCATTCTGTTCAGTTAAGTTTGTAGTTATTTAATGGGGAGGGGGGGAGGGTAAATGGTTAATAAGCTAAAGGGACCAAGTTTTTATCAGATACTTGTTCTTCCTCCCCATTTATATGAAATGCACATTTAATAAGTAGACGCTGTAAGCAAAGATTACTCTGATCATCGCTTTACTTGGTCTGTTTTTAACCCCAAAGTTTAGAACACAGCAGTGGGAGGGCAGAAAGACTCCCAAAGGCTTGCAGCTAGGGTGGGGCATGGCGCAGTTCTGCTGCTCCCACGTTGCTCTGGATCGGCCTTCCTTTCACCACAAGCCTGCCTGGATACAGAGGCTGACCCCTCCCAAGACCTTAATGCAGGCTACGGGAAGCAGGACTTGTGACAGATGAGATGATACCGGAGAGGAAATCCAGCATAAGAGCCAAAGCATGCTGGGACTTGAGTTGGAAATGACTGGGAGGGCAGAGATTGTGACTCATGCTGGGAAATATGTTAAGAAACTTTTTTTATATTAATAAAAGATTGAGTGGATCACATACGTCTCTCCTCCCTTGTCCTCTTTGACCCTCAGCTTTGACCACCCTTTGAGTTTGCCACGAATCTGGTACTCATCCAAGTAGTGCATATTGAGTGCTGTTTTTGGCAGAATGACCCAAGTAAAGTCTTTACTTTCACATTGTAAAGGTTCCATGGATTAAAATACAGTTCTTGTACTGTAGTACAGCCTTCTTCTAGGAGAACTGTCAGCTCCATTCTTGCTCAAGCCCCTGGAGTTTCCAGCAACATACCCAAGACTCTGGCCTGAGCCTGAAAGTGGAGCAGTTCCGAGGTCCTGACCTTTGACTTTCCAGCGTCCTGGTCTCCTGGGTGAGATGCCAACCTTGGGTGCAGAACTTTAATTGCCTTTTCCCTCTATCTTCCGACTTTTCCACCTGTATTGACTTAATGTGTTCCCTCACACCCCCTTGGGACATGTGTGTGTGTGTGTGTGTGTGTGTATGTATGTGGCCTTACTTGGAAATAGATCTTCACTGATGTGATCAAAGTTAGATAAGGTTTTACTGGATTTCAGTCCTGAGTCTATTTTGATCAATCTCCTTGTAAGAAAGAGGGAAATTCGGGGCTAGGGATGGGACTCAGTTGGTACAGTGTCTAACTGTCATGAAGTTCTGATGCTGGTTCAGTGCCCAGCACCACATAAACTGGGCGTGTTGGTGACACCTGCAATGGCAGTGCTGGGAGGGAAAGGCAGGAGAATCAGGTTCAGTGTCAGCCTCAGCTACATATTGTGGTTGAAGCCAGCCTGGGCCACACAAGATCTTGTCTCGAAAAGCCAAAAAAAAAAAAAAAAAAAAAATAGAATTCAGTAAATCCAGTAAATTGAAAAGAAGCGGGACACAGACAATACACACAGGGAGAAGCCATCTGCAGCCAGAAGGAGAGAATGCAGCGAGGTGTCTGTAAGTTTCCAGCAGTACACCTCAGTTGAAGCAGGAAGGTTCTGCCCTGAAGCTTAGGAAGGACATGCAGCAGCCAGCCTCTTGCCTTCGGGCGCCCAGCCTCTAGAACTGTGAGACAGTGTCTCTCTTCTTTGGTTGAAGCCATTGAGCTCGCAGCTTCGTGGCACACATCCCCAGGAGGACCTTGTTGCCTCCTCTGTCCCGAGCCCCCCTTGTAGGATCATTTTCTGAAATGTTAGACTGTGTCAGCTAAGGTACTTTCATTTAACTAAAGACTGGGAAGCTTAATAAATTATGTGTACCACTTCACAAGAATAATAGTTTGAAAGCAAAATGCTAACTTACCACCCTGAAAAATTTTCTGACATCAAAATTTTGATTTTCTGTCAAACATTTTTTTCATTTTAATAAAGTATAAATTTGCTAGTTTTCAAATTCTTAGATAGGAGATAAAGAAATAATTTATGGATGAAAGAAATATATCTAGAAAAATGGAAAAGGTCAGATCTTGGGACTTCTATATGGATTTTTTCTCTTTTTTAATCTACGATATTGGAAAAGCAAAACCAAGCCTCTGAGGACATTTCAATAAGTAGACAAAATATGGTAAAATCTTTACAAACTTAAATTGGAAGCAGGAACAAAGAGAAAAAATTAGTTTCCTATAGCAGGCCCCGAATCAGTTATAACATCCGTTGGCCAGTCCTCTGGCACAAATAAGCAGGAATGCTCTGGGAGCCCAAACAAAATTGCTTAATATAATAAAAAGTATGAGGGCACACATGAAGGTCCCACATCTATGAGCTAGAAATTGAAAACTCAAAATGGGCATGCTAGAAAACCTGAAGACAAAACATTAAGAAACAAAAAAAGTAAAAGAAAATGCCCAGTAGTAAACCAGGCATCATGGAGGCCTGAATTGAAAATATTAGTTAGGAAAGTGGGACTTAGTGTACTTTAAAACTGATTTTTAGTGATTTGGCTCTGAGAAGGAGAAGGGGTTTAATTTACTGACACTGCAATCATTCTTTAAGAACTTGTGTGGGATAAACAAGCTTTGCAAGTTCGGCATGCATAGACACACTTGCATGTGCGCTTCTCTCCAGATAACGTCACCCATGTCCTTTCTGGCCTGACAAGGGTGACTGACTTTCTTCCACTTGCTCTCTGTGCTTTGATCTGTGTGAGGGGCCTGGAGGGAATGCAGTTCTCCTCACCCAGGGAGGAGGAGATGGACTTGAAGTGAGAAGGGGGACATGATAGTTGGAGGAGGCCTTCCAGGAAAGAGGAGCTGGCCTTCCAGGAAAGAGGAGCTGGGACTTTGGTAAGAAAACCAGATCACACAAATCAACGCAAGTGCTGTGGTCCTCAGCAGTGCTCCACTGAAGGGAATCAGACACTGAAAGTTCTAAGTGGCATCAGACGGTGCTACTTAAAACACCAAATAAATATGTGCTGTAGCAGAAGTCACTCGGGAAAGAGTGTTGGCTTCATTGCAGTTAACATCTAGAGGGTTAGTGCAAAAGGAAAGAAAAGAAAAACAAAAATGAACTTTGTTTGCCAGAACATTCCTTGATTCCTAGAATCATATTGATCAGAGAGTGGAAGGAAAGTTTTAATGGACTTTTATTGTTCCTCGATTAGATCTTAGACCCCCTACTTAGTATTACTGTTTTTTTCCCCTTGGGTTAGATCTTTATTTTGTTTTATTGTATAAGGAAAATATGATTCCTAGATATTACAAAAATTCAAATAAGGCAGAGATACATCAAATAACAGTGAAAATATTTCCATTGTGATTCGTCAGGCTCAATTCTATGCAAATATGTGTGTGCATGTGTGTGTGTATGCATGTGTGTATTGTGTGCGTGTGTGTACGTGTGTGTATGATACATACGCATTTAAGTAAGTGGGATCATTGTTCTGTAATCTGCTCTTCCTTGTAACATTACATCATCGTTGTTTATTATTAGGTTTCTTGAGGTGTTTCACTCAGGCTCCCTTCAAACTTATAATCCTCTACCTCAAGAGCAGAGTACCTTCTTATTAAGTCATCATATTGTTTTTGTGTGGCTTAACTTTTAGCTAGTGAACAGCTGCAGTCATTAGGGATTCCAAAAGTTAGTTCCTTTAGATAAAAGCAGAAAGCAGGAGCTACATCATGAATTTGGTGAACTAGGGGAGTCTTCACCTTTGTTGAACTGAACATATTCCAATGTGATGACTTACAGGACAAACCCTCAGCAGGAACTTACTATCTAGAGTTTGGCTTTCGCCTCTGTCCTGGGATGTTCTAAGATGATGACTAAGTCATGTTTAATAAACATCAGAATCCTATATGGCCAGAGGAAAGTTAGACATACAGTCTTTTTCAAGGACAAAGTATATTATATCCTCATTTTCTTTCACTTTTCAGTTTTTGCTTTCTTGAGTTTATTTTCTTCGGGTTTTTAATCAAAACGAGCCAGAGGCCAGCAGTTAGCCAATGAATTACTGTGACCAGATTTGGTTACTGTATATTAACTCATCTTTATTAATATTTCCAGAGGCACTGGAGTCAGGCAAGACCCACATATGCATTTGAAAAGTGTGACACCATCAGAAATTAAAACCAGGGTTATTAGATGGAGATTGGGGCATCTATGGGATGAGACACATTAGCATATTCAGAATTGCATTTGGAGTAGGCATGTGGAGGTCAGAGGACAACTTTTGGAAATCTCTTTATCTTTCTACCACATAGGCTCTGGGAATCAAACTCAGATTTGTCAGGTTTATGTACAAATGCCTTTATCTTGCTCAGCCATCTGACTGACCCTAAGTTTGTTTTTTAACATGAGCCAGTAATTAATGTGGTCCTATCAGTTTAGCTTTTCCCCACTCCCATAATTAGTCACCTTAGGCAGCCACTGTTAATGTTGGTTTCATCCGCAACAGTAAAGAAGAGGAATTTAGAGACCTCTGTCTTAGGTGTGGCCTGTTCCTCAGAGCTCCACTGATCTGGAAGGCATGTTTGATCAGTACAGACTGACCTAGAAGCTTCACTTTCCTTCCTCCTTGATGGCCTTGCCAAGCCCTTCCTATAGTTGGTCATTCTGTGGGAGCTAATGTGTATTTAAATCCCAGTGCAATGCTTTATTCCAACACAGAGCTGAGAGGCTTTTAGATAACTACTTTTATTTTCTCTCTTGTAAGATGGCAGCATTTTTTTTCCTTTTGGAGATGATCTGTGGAAGCTTATTAAAACTCAGCAAGAGAAGACCCATAATTATTTGAATAGCTGGATTCTAGCAGGCGTAACATAGCTCTCTGGGTGGCATAGCCCTATGACAGCTTGTAAGAGAGCAGATCCAAACATGTTCTGTTGGGAATTCCTTAGATCTCCATCCAAAAGGCAGTCTACACTGCACCATAAAACTTGCTTCTATCTGGGACATTTTTTTCTCTTTACAAGTTAAAGATTGGACTATTCATATTTCAAAATCAGCGATACCCTATGAGACCATGTGGGCTTTCCTACTTGTCCGTATCCACCGTGCCAGCACAGAAACTTTACTTTGCCCTTCAGGGAACTCTTGGACTCTCATAGGAATATCAGTTTTCTACTCTTCAGTCCTCTGGTCAAAGCACACAGAGGTATAGTAGGCTGGAGTTGACAGCAAATTTACATAAAGAGAATCTTTGTATTTAGGGAATAAAACTTACAAATGTGTTTTGTGATAAGAATTGCTACCTGTGTTATTCCTGTTCTACTGTAATCCTTTCTGCTGTAGGAAGTCAACAATTTTTAAGAATCACTACTGTTTCTTTTCAGAATGGGTGAGAAAAAAGATTTCTATAGTATACACCATCTTTTCTATAAAATGTTAAAATGTTTTAATTAGTAATATTTTATATTTAGCCTCCTGGAGTCTAGCTCAGCAGAAAAGAAACCAAGAACAACAGACAATTACTCAAAAGCTTTATTTTCATGGATAAATATTTATAAGAAAAATAAAGTGAACAGGATTACTAAAAAAAAAAAATAACAAAAGTTAAAGATTGGGTTGCACAGGTAGCTGTATGGTCCTTCACTTCATACATGTATAACTATATCTGTAAGATAATTTCTGGCAGTAATATTTCTGAGTTTAAAGTATCTGTCCCTTTTGATTTTCATGGTTATTGCCAACTTGTTTTTCAGAGATATTATATTAACCTAATTTTCTCTGCTCCTAACAATCTATGGAAAGTCCCTGCCTGTTTATCAACATATTAGTCTACATGTTTATAATTCATAGGTTTTGATCTTTGCCAATAGATAGGTTACTTTTACTTTATATTTTTTCTATAAATAAAACTGGACATTCTCTTACACTTTCTTCTTATTTTTCATTTATCTATTATCATCTATGGTCATCTATCATCTGTTTATCATCATCATCTATTATCTATCTCATTTTTCTATTGAGCTGTTCTTTTTCTTATACCGATTTTGTATATTTGCATATTGAATAAATTAAAGCTATCTGTATATTGACAGTCAATTTACAATCCCTTTGATTCAAGGTTTGGAGTGTTCACTGCATCAGTGCTTCCGAAGTATATATCATTTACTTGAGGATCCTGTTAAATACTGACTCAAAGGTCTGGGGCGGAGTTGAGGATTGGGTGTTAGTGAGGGTGTGATTGCACACTTGAGTGTCTTCAGCCTCACAGTGAATACTCAAAAGTGCTTTGACCTAACCACGGACACTGTGCGTGTGCGCTGACCGAGGTCACTTAGTGTGGATTGGCTACAGAGCCTGGGAGCGTGTATCTGCCGAGGTCTTGCTCTCTGGCAGATTTTGCTTTTAGTGTACTTAAAGAATGTTCGGTCAAGTGACCTGCTTTCCACTTCCAGCTCTAGCCTTAATTAGTTGAAAAACAAGTTTCTTAGAAGTGCTTCAATCCCTCACCTTCTTATCTCTACAAAAGAAAGTTCAACTGGGTAAAATGTGAGGGTGCCTTTGTACTTACTTCCTCTCATGCTGACCCAGGATGTTTTTGGACCATTTGCGATAAGGTTTTTACATGAAATGTAGTCTGGATCCCACAGTTACCACATTGGCTTCCCTTAAGGGCTGGGACCTAAGTCGTCAGTTTATGCTCTTTTGGGAGAAGTAAAGCCAATAAATGTTTAAAAATGCTAAATGATTAAACGTTAAGTTTTAAATCATGATAGGTACAAGAAGTATGTGGGGGAAGAGAGGATTTGATTGGAACAGTCAGAAAACTTTATTGCAAACTCGAGATTCCAGTAAAACACTATGTATGGCAAACTGGCCTGGAGCACTCTGGGTGATGTTTCTCACGCACTTGTGTTTGCCCTTCTCAAAACGGCATTCTAAGCAGCAGAGACAAACCAAGTTCTGCCTTAATCAAACAATGAATGAGAAAGACCTTACGTGGAGGTAAATGCTTGAAAGCAAGTAAGCTAAAAGCTTTCCATATTGCAGCAATATTTCCCTTATTCCTTTGTTTGTTTTTGCTTGGGATCGAACCAGGGCCTTATAAATGCTGTGCTCCATCATTGAGTTGTTCTCCCTCCTTTCCTTTCTTGCTTCCTCATTCCTTCCCTCCTTTCTTTTTCTTGGTGCTCGGGATGCAACACAGGACTGTGTACATACTATGCAAGTGCTCTCTCACTGTGCTGTCTCCACAGCCCACTGTTGATATTTATTTTGGGATCCTACTGCTTCAGCCTCCTGAGTAAGTGTCATTACAGGCATTGTACACACCACACACACCCCACACTACACACACACACACACACACACACACACACACACACACGAATTTTCTCCCTCTAAACAGCAGCACAAACACCATAGAAACACAAAGGAAGTGGTGTTACATGGAGATGCTGACTGACTGAATCTGAGGCTCATAAGGAACAGCTCAGGTCCTGAGGAGGATGATGTGAGGGACAGACCCTATGGTCCCGTATAGTCAGCCCGAGGCTGGAGAGCTCTGACTGTGAGAAGCCGGCATCTCAGCACCAAGGAACTAGCTTGGGCTGCCCAAACATAGAAGTTTATCATTTTAATAACCAGCTGAAATATGACATCAACATTAAAATCAAGTTTCACATAACAATCAAAATTAGATGACAGTGATGGAAGAGACACTGAGCAGAAAACTGAGGCAGTAAATTGGGTAGCCTCCGCCATGCACTGCATCCCAGGACATGTGGCTCATTTAGAGTTCCCATGTTCCTAACAAGAGCTGTTTAATGGTATTGGCCTGCAGTCTGCTGTCCTCCAGCACCGTACCAGTCTCTGCAAGGGAGAGGCAGACTGTTCAGCTGTATACCCACTGATGAGCCCACCAGGGTCATGGCCACCCAAACAGCCCTGGTCAAACTCAGTGGGGCATAAAACAAAAGTCCTAAATAGAGGAAAGAGATTTGTAGGGGAAAATGGGGACTAGCAGGTGTGGGAGAAAGATAAGAAAGCTGGGATGGGTGGGGGAATAATCAGAATATATAGTATACACATGTGAACTTGTCAACAAAATTTATTAATTAATATAAAAATACAGTGCCGTAACATGCATGCTGCATAAACTAAAAATCACAGAGCTATATTGTCTCCTTGTTCTGGAGGTCAGAGATCTAAAATGGAAGTGTTGGGTGTTGCTTCCCTGGCAGATGCTAGATCAGAACCTGTCACCATTTTTAGCTTTTGGTCCTTGCCAGAAATTCCTGACATTCCTTGCCTTGTATTTACACCTCGGAGACCTCCCATATTCATGTGTGTCCAGATTTACCTCTTAAAAAAATTAAGTAACCACGTCTTTCATGGTTATTATTTTAATTCTATTGAAATGTGAATGATGGTGTGACAGTTTGGTGGAGGATTACTATTCTTTGTTATGCAAGTATGCTTGCACATGGAGAGATATTACATTTGTCCACACAATTTCATAGAATTTAAGCCAGTTTTGTCTTAAAAAGTAAAATCGGCAGAATTAGATGAGCACCACACATGTTTATATATTATATCATACATATTTGATACTAAGTACAAGAAAGCAGGAGAGAAACACAGTGAGAGGCTTGGAAAGCATATCTTGGAAGAGTATAAACATGGTAATTGTTTTCAGCCCTTTGAGGAACAAAATTCTGTGGAAAAGGAATTTGACTCACAAGGCGTAACTAGAAACAGCAAAGCTTCCCCACTGTACGGTGCATGAGGATGAAGGCAGCTGTCTTGTCAGGGGTGGAAAGTGCAGGGCCTCAGGAGCTCAGGTTGTAGTTACTTCTCTGGGGCATTTAACAGAGACCTTTTCCTTGAGGAGGAAATCAAAGGTCTTTTCCAGCTTCCAGACTGGTTGTAGAGCCTCCTGGTTGTAGAGCCTCCTAAAATCTCTGTAAGCCATGACCTCCATCACTCTCATGAAGACATCCCTATGAGTTTAATGCTTTTTAATGTTCACCATCCTAGAGTTTTGCTGACTTTGATGCTGTAAGTCAGTGTAGGGGAGGTTTTGGTTAGAAGGAGAAAAAATTAATAAGAAAGATAGAGGAATAGGACTTGCATTTATTGAGTGCCTACAGGGTACATTGCATTAGTCCCTTTGCATTATTTCATCTTATTTCATGTACTTAGTTTCTCTTTGCATAACTTGGAGCTTGAGAGAAGTGGCAGTTCTTAGAGTAATGACATCTGAATTAATTGGTATTTTCTTATGTATCTGTTGGTGGAACACAGGACCCTTCTGATGGCTACATGTGCAAAACACATTTCCAAATAAAGAGTGGGATGATGGCATCACATCCAGGAGTATCTGCCAGTGTGCAGACGTGTCTTCCTACGGAGGTTAGTAGATTAATACATCCTGTCCTTTCAGTCTTTGCTAAATATAAATTTAAAAATTTTAAATCTGTTTTATATACATATGCAGTTAAAAAGTGTGAAGTGGGTCTGTTGTTGGGGGATAAGTGAACTTCATTTCCAAGGAGTTATTTTCTCTGGTTATACTGAAAGCATCCACAGTCTGAAGACAACACCTTCTGTTGCCTATTGATTTTTGTTTCATGCGATGTTCTTACACAGACTTATACCTTATACCGTGACAGGAGCTCTTTGCCTAGTGTAGTTTTAAACTTTTTCTCTAGCCACTTGGAAACATGTAGAATCTGATCACATTCTTTGTGATAATTTGACTTACTTGAGAAACTTATTATGTTAAATTGTATTATGGTGGTTAGTGACTTTATGGAGTATTTTCAATGTATAATAAAAACCTCCTTAAATTTATTATTCTTGAAAAAAGTTGTATATAGCCATTATAAAAATAAACAACAGGGAAATACATAATGGTGAAACAGATTCCCACATGCCCATTGATAAGTTTATTTGTATTTTAAATTTATTAATATTTTGGTAAATACTGTTCCTTGCAGTAGTTACAATATTTTGGTAAATATTGTTCTCTCATACATTTTTTTTTGGTACTGAACAAGAATGTCTTGAGCAGTTTCTATCTCAGTAAATGCAGAATGGCCCCATAGTGTTTCATTCTGTGGATGCATGATAATTATGTGCATTTTATACTGCAGGAAACATAGGAAGTTTAAAAGCTGATCAATGAGAAACTAGTTTTTCAGCACCAAGAAAGAAATCATTAATGCTTACATTATGAGTATCTTTGTGACATGAGAGAGGAGGGGTGTGTGTGTGTGTGTGTGTGTGTGTGTGTGTATTTATATGTGTGTGTATACTGTTTGTGTTTATGTGCTCCTGTTTGTACATGTGTGTAATGGTTACTCTTAACTGTTGCTGTGAGAGAGCACCCAAAGTCAAGCAACTTAGGGGAGAAAGGGAGATTTATTCAGCTTACAGTTCCAGAGGGGAGATATAGTCTCTCATGGCAGAGGTGGCATGGCTGGCTGGCCAAAGCTGGAGGAGGCTATGTCACCGCAGACATCTCGGAGGTTGAGAGCTGCAAGACTGTTTGCTACAAGGCCTACTGCTCCTGGATGTAGGGTGAGACTAATCCACCTCAAGGCCCACCCCTTGTGACTGCCTTCCTCCAGCAAGGCTCCACCTCTCAAGGTGCCATGACCTTGCTAAACACAAGAGAGTGTGGGGGACACATTTCGAACCATGACAATGTGTGTCTGTGGTCTGTGTGAATATGCTAAGTGTATATACACACACACATGAGGACCACAGGCCAATGTTGAGTGTCTTCCTCCATCACTGTTCACCATTTTTATTATTATTATTATTATTATTATTATTATTATTATTATTTGTGTGTGTGTGTGTGTGTGTGTGTGTGTGTGTGTGTGTGTTAGAGGGCATTGTGTGTCACTGTGGAGGGCCAAGTATGACTTGGGAAATCATCCTGGATTGCTTCTACCTCCTATTTGCTCACTCTGGAATTTCTCAGGCTCCATCCACCTGAGCAGGAAGTGCAGGCAACCCTCTGTTTCCCTGTGGTATTTTTACATGGGACCTGGGATCTGAACTCAGGTCCTTCTGCTTGTGAGGCAGAGTCTTAAGCCCTGAGCCATCTCTCCAGTTCTCCACCTTTTTTTTGAGGGAGAGCATCTCTCTCAGAACCTAGAGTTCCTGTTTTCAGAAGACTTCCTGACCATCTTTCTGTCTTTGCCTCCCTGAGCTGGAATTACAGGTGCACACTACCAGACTTGCTTTGTGCAAGATGGGAGCCAAGACCTAGGTCTTCATGCTGGCATATTTCGATGTTTTACTTTGACAGAGTTTGAGGTTGTGCTTGTGCTATAAATAATCTATTTCAGTTTTAGAAATTTAGCCTCATAATAGAAAGCTCTTCAACATTTTTCATTTCTAACATTTTTGACTGAATTTCAAAATGTAGAGAAGTTTGAAGAATTTTTCGGGGGTGGGAGACTGGGGGACTCAGGAATTAAGACTCTTCCTTACAAGCAGAAGGTGCTGAATTCAGATCCCAGTTCCCACCAACAAACGCCAGTGGGACAGCAGAGGCCTCCACTTTAGACTCTGATGGGGGAGTCTGGGAAATCCCAGAGTGAAACAAAAAGGAGGTAGAGGCAATCCAGGATGATTCCTGAAGTTAGCCTTGGTCCTCCATAGAGACACAGTGTTCTCTGATACACACACACACACACACACACACACACACACACACACAATTTTTTTTCAGGGAGCAATCCTTGTCCATCAATACATGTTACTTTTGATGAACATTTTATATTTTAATTTCGATATATTAATCATGCATAATAATGCACTTCTTTATCATATTTCATACATGTGCTTAACGTATTTCTATCATATTTACCCCATGCCCCTGATACCCTCTCTTGTTCCCCTTTTACTTCTGGTAATTCATTTCCTCTTCCCAAATAGTGCCCCTTCCACTTTCAAGTCTTTTTTTTTTTTGGTCATGCAGCGTATTTCAGTAGGGTGGCTTCCAGGAGCATAAGAGGTTGTTTACAAGAGTATGGGAACCAATGCAACCTTGAAGAGAATGTCTCTCACTCCCCCTCATCAACTGTTGTCTATACAAATCTATAAGTAGCAGCTAAACTCCATGAGCCCCTCCCCCTTGCATGACAGTGTGTCCACAGGCCCATTCTTATGAAGATCATGCTCAAGTAGTCACAGCTGGCTGCTGTGAGTTCAAGAGAATAACAGCCACATTATACCTAGAAATCAGTATCCCACACCACTCCCCCACTTTCTCTGGTTCTTACATTCTCTTCACTCTTTCTTCGTAGTGTGCACTAAGCCTGTTAGGGGGTAGGGGAATGATGTAGTTGTTCTATTTATGGCTGGAATTTCAATATTTATTCTCTTGATTTTGACCAGTTGTGAGTCTCTGCCGTTATCACCGAACACTGCAAAAATAGCTTCTCTAACCAAAGCTGATAGTGGCACTAATTATGGTCATAAATACATTATTTAGAAGACAGTTTGACACACATATCATATTCATTTAACAAAACAACACCAGTAGCTTCTCCACTAGGACTTAAGACTTCCTCAACAATTGGCTTTTATTTGGTTTAAAGTACCAGGCTGAATTCCCTCCTGTGGAACAGGCACCAAGTCTCATCAGAAAGTATCTGGTTATCCCCATGGCATACTTAAACTGCTCTTGCACCAGTGAACTCATCTCAGTCCATAGCTAGACTGAGAAAGACTGTTGATGACAATTCTCTTCCAGCAGCCTATGCTAATCTTCTTAAGCCAAGAAGGCCAGCTAGCAGGAGAAAAACTTCCAGCCACAAGTTCCAGTTTGATTTCTGTGTGTCCTGTGACAAAGACATGTGCCATCATCAGCAGTAGTGTCTTATACCAAGTAGTTCTGGTGGGAAACCAAGAATACTGCACTTACCTGTATAATTTTGGGGGCCTCAGGGGTCTTCCTGACCAATAACTCATAGAGCGATAGCTTATTCCTGCATGAGTATTTTCATTTAATAACCTGTGGGTATTTTCATTTAATAACCTGTGGCTTCTGCAAGGTACCTTAACCCTAAAACTGTTAGTTTTATCCACTAATACCAGGTATTACATCAATCCATACTGCAGATCAATACTCATAAGATAATCAGAAGATATCCAAATTTTATCAGCATATTTATCACACTCCCATTTATAATAGGAAAAACCAAAATATACACCAGGAATGGATTGATTAGTTAGGGTACATTTGTGATGGCTATAATTATTAAAATGATCTTCTATGTGATTAGTATTGTAAGAATTAAATTTTCATGTCAGATGAGAAAATATACTTGAGTCCAATTATATTTACAATTCTTTTTTTTCTTATTTGTTATTTATTCAATTGTGTGTGTTTGCGTGTGTGCACATGTGTGTATGTATGTGTAGTGTGTGTAGAACCACGGACGAATTCAGGAACCACCATGGACTGCCTCCACCTCCTCCTTGTTTACTCTGCCCTGGGATTCACAGGCTCCGGCCTACCAGGACCAGAAACGCAGGCTCTCCTGGCTTCCGCCCGGTGTCTATACGTGGGGTCCAGGATCCAAACTCAGGACCTTCCACCTGCAAGGCAGAGGCTTAACCCCTGAGCCACCTCTCCAGCCCCATATTTACAATTCTTTGATTTAGCTATTGACTCTAATTTGAAGTTTTCATTTTTTTTTCTTTTTCTCTTTATAAATAATTCTTTTCTCTTATTGCTTAGAAGTGCTTGGGATTATTATGATTGTTATTATTGCTATTTTGATCCAGTAGTTTTATCTGGTGTTACCATCATTCATGCAAACTTCCTTTACTGTTGAAGTTCTTGTAGGCATTTCATTTTCTCCCTTTGAAAGTTCAGAATGAGAGAGCACACTACCCTGTGTTGCTGTGTCTCCTGCTTTCTTCTCCAAACCAAGCAGAGATAGTAATTTAAAGGTTATAACACAGACATAGTGATGTATGCCTGTGTTGTTTCACTGTTCTCCACTGGGGTCTTTGACCCTAATACTTGTAGTGACTTGAGAGGCAGAGACAGGAGGATGAAAAGTTCAAGGCTGTCTTCAACTACAGGTTTGAGGACAATAAGAACTACATGAGACCATGACATGAACACACACACACACACACACACACACACACACACACACACACGCACACAATGTATATCTATATCCATATCTTTCTCTCTCTCTCTCCATATATATATATATATATATATATATAAATATACATTCACACAAACATGCACACATATAAGGTCTAGATAGTATTTTCCTGTTTCCAATCAGATAAGATATTCTTAGCTGTAGGTTTTCTTAAAAGCATTTTTTATTCTATTCTTTCCATTGAGGGATTTTTCTGTAAAAGCATCCAAGTCTTTTACTTCTCCTTTATACTTCTTAGACTTATATTTACTGTGTTAAAAAAGTTTGATTGCTTTCTTAGCCTGTAAACCCCATTGGTAGAAGATGACTTGATACATATCTGTAACCTGACTAAACTTTTGACTTTGGTTCCCACTGGATCAGCTCACCTATTTTGATATAAACTGGTCTGTCAAGTGAGTTATTTAGAACTTACTGACTTCTTAAAAGGTTCCTTTTGCTGGAATAATAATTTTTTAAATTTTTTTGTATTATTTATTCAATTGTGCGTGTATGCGTGTATGTGCGTGTGTATATGTATGTGTGTGTGTGTGTGTGTAAAACCATGGACGAATTCGAGAACCACCATGGACTGCCTCCACTTTCTCTTTGTTTACTCTTCCCCGGGAGTCACAGACTCTGCCCTACCAGGGCCAGAAACACAGGCCATCTATACGTGGGGTCTAGGATCCAGACTCAGTATCCTCTGCCTGCAAGGCAGAGGCTTAACCCCTGAGCCACCTCTCTAGCCCCTGGAATAATAATTTTTGCCCCGACAACAGATTTACATCAAAAATTAAGAATATTTGAAAAGAGAAATACATTCAGCGAGGTTTTGGTACTTGTATTTGTAAGAGTTAGAATGGAATCTGATGATAGGCCCTTCACTTCCCAGCCAATACTAGTGCTTTATTTTTTAACAATTTGAGAACTCACAATAAATTTAGGCTGTCCAGCTTCATTATAACAGTACCATGGAAGGAATGAGGGTTTAGAGTTGGATGTTGTGTTTCCTAATCCTTTTAGATGTGGACTAGCAGTATAAATATGTTAACCTCAGTTTTTTCATCCCAAATATTTACCTTTTATGCTTTTTTGGATATAATAAACATGAATTGCTATTACTAATTGTAATAGAATGTCTCACATCCATGTGATAAAGAGCAGTAAGCCATGGAGAAGCAAGGACTCTGTAACCTTTCCTTCCTTCATGCCATGCTTGCCTCAGATCTTGGAACAGCCTTCAGATCAGAAGAGACTATTCCCTCAGCCACACAACTAGCCCCCAGCATCTCAGAGAACTGTCCAGAGACAGTGGGAAAAATGCCTTCCTCTAACAAGTAGTGGTAGACTCATTAGGCCATTTGAGGAATTTCATTTGAACTGCCTATATAGTGTCTTGCTTTCCTAGATAATTACTAAACAAGGTTGTAGTTGCATTTTTCTTTTAAGTCCTTTCTTTCTTCATCAAAGATTTATTCATAAATTTTTATTTATTCAGTAGTATGATTATAGGTATGATGATGTGAAATTTGCTAGTTTTCTATTTTTGAATATCTCAGAATTAATATTTTCTTAACATTGTACTTAAATTTGCTGCATCAGTACAAAATATTATGATAGTTTATGTACATGTTTAGGGAACAATATAGCTAGATGATATTTGTCTTAAACTGAAATAAGCTGTTATTATTTAGAAACTTCAACATTTAAGTAAATTTTATGAAGATGATTGATTGTGCTTAGGACAGAATAACTAAAAGGATTTATAATCCTTGCTTGTGAAAATTACCAAATTTAGCAATAAGTATACTTTTAGGATGGGATCTGTCAGTTGTGCAAAGTGTTGTGATGGTTAATGAACTTCATGACCTTTTGAACAATTGTGTGAAACAACATTAGTTTTCATTTTCAACCCTAGTTACCAAATGATGCTTGGACTTGTGAAGATGGAGAAATTCTTACTGTCTATAGTGTCACTATAGTGTCATTTTTTAAAACATGTTTTGGTAAAAGTACACTGTACCTTAACCTTAAACCTATCTGGTCATATGGTCAAAATAATTATGCTATATTTTCTCCTCAGTTGGTAGTTAATTCAGTCTGTAGATAGTTGGATAATCATGCAGACCCATAAATAGATGAATTTCAAGCTTGAGGGAAGAGTTTCTGTGGTATTACTTTATTTGCTCAGCCTTAATCAGTATTTCTGTCAGCGACTTTAAAATATTCTCTTTTAACAATCATTTATGTCAGTTTTAATATCTTTGTGCACTAAGATTTTCATGAAAGAACACTTATAGTAACCATTTATTAATTTTATATCCTGGGCCAATTTTCCAAGTTCTGCATTGTCTTATTTAATCCTCAGAAAATTCTATACAAAAGATAGCAGTGAATTTATGCATCATATAGTAATTGTGGATTTGTTAGTGAAGTGTATAAAAACACAATAATATTATTAAGAAAGACAGGATCTAACTTTATTGAGCTCCAACTACTTGGCACTGCTCTAAGTGATTTGCATACCTGAATTCATTTTACCTTATGATACAGATACTTTCATTATCTTCATTTTACACACAAGGAGACTGAGACGCAGAGGTTGGGAAGCTTCCCCAGGGACAATGGCTTGGATGTGGTTGTGACTCCAGTGCTCATGCTCTTAACTACTGTTAAAGTAACGGGTGCTGTTTTGTGGGCATCAAAATTATCTGGGGGTGTGTTAAAAACAAATTATTGTTTAATAGTTTGCTCAAGCTAATTATTGAGACCACTCTTAGAATTTTTTGGCATTGTAGGTCTGGTGTAGGGCCTGAGAATGTGCAGTTGTAATAAGCTTCCAGAAGAGATTGGTGCTGTTGGTGTAGACACCCCACTTTGGGAAATACCACACTACCACATAATTGAGTGCCCAGGATATTTGAGATGCTGCACAGTCGAGATGGTTAGCAATCATGATGCAGGCCAGAGTCAATATTTCAATAATCTGATGGGATGAAAAGTGTCTTAGGTTAGGTTTACCAGAAGCAGAGTATAAAACATGGATTCCTGCTGAAGAGATTTATGGCAAATGTGCTCTAAAGTGAACAGGATGAGAACTAACACAGGGAAAGAAATAAAAACTAGGGGGAGAGGTGGTCTCAACCAGAAACAAAAAACTTTGATTTCAACTCTGCATCACAAACTGTATCACAGAATTAGTCCCACTTTGTGTCACTTGGTTGGTCAGTTTTTACTCTGGCAATCACTGGCATGTCACTCATTAGCTCAAGTGCAGATGAACACAGCTTCCAAGCCAGGTAGCTTTAGCTGAATAATTCTCCACAGAAGCAAGCTGCCGAGAGCTATCAGCGAGCTGGGGGGAAACAGGTGCACAAACCTTAAGGAGGACCTGTGCAAAATATCACAACATTGCTGCTAACAACAATCTATGGGGGAAAGAGTCAGGTATCTGTATCTGTGAGTTTTGAATCTGGAGGCCATCAATATTTGAAAAAAAATTTCATCTCTATTAAATATGTTCAGACTATTTGTCTTGTCATGATTTCCTGAAATAACACAGTATAACAGCTATTTATATAAGATTTGCATTGCATTAGATATTACAAGTAATCTAGAGATGTTTAAAGTGTTTGGGAGGCTAAATCATTTTATACAAGGAACATGAACATTTGCAGATTTTGATATCTGTGGCAGTTGTTTTTGAATGTCAACTTGACAATTGAGAGTTTAGTTTTTAGGTACACCTATGAAGAATTGTGTAGTCGTATAAGTTTAATTGATCAAATCAACTAATCGATGTGGGAAAACCCAGTCTATAGTGAGTGGGACCATTTTTTGGGTGGGTAGATAAGATGGAGAGATGATTGGTTGACTTTGTCCTCCCCGCAAGTATGTTCCTCTCTCAACTCCTCCTGTGGATGTGGTATGGCCAGTTCCTTTAACCCCTACAGGTGTCCTAACATGGTCCAGTATAATATAGAACCATGAGCGTAAATAAAACTCCTAATTTCCCTGAATTGTTTGAGTGAATTCCTTGAAGCAGAAGGTAAGACTAAGACTGTGTCCATGGGGAGCCCTGAAGCCAAGACAATAGGCAGAAAGACTTGTGGAGCTTCTTCTGATGGTCTAGAAGGCCTCTCTGTGGGAAGTGTGAGGACAGGACTTGTTTTGGTGTCTGGAACCAATTCTAGATACATCTCTCAGTGTTTACTGTTACCTACAGTGAAATTGATGTTTATGTGAGGCCAGGAGCTCCTTCTGTACTTGTGGAAATGTTCAGGTGTAGATTGGAAAACCTCTTCTTTGGAACAGTGGTGTCATACTGAATTGCCAGGATAACAGTTAGGTTGTGAAAGAAGCCAATAGGAAGTGCTGAGAGCTGTGTGCAAATGGAGAGGGCATGCCTCCTCCAGGGAAGACCCTGCTTTTCATTTCCTAAATTTATTATATATATATATATAGTGTGTGTGTGTGTGTATCAGAGGGCACTATGTCTCTGTGGAGGACCAAGGGTAGCTTTAGAAATCATCCTGGATTGCTTCTGTCTCCTTTTTGCTTCACTCAGGGATTTCCCTGGCTCTGCCCACCAGGGCTGGACATGCAGGCTGCTGCCTTTTCTACCTGGCGTTTTTACATGAGACCTGAAATCTGAATTTAGGACCTTCTACTTGAGAGGCAAAGTCTTAACCCCTGAGCCATCTCTCTAGCTTGTGCTTTTCATTCTCAAAAGAAGGCAGAGACCTGGAGTTTGCATGCCTAATTCGAAAAACATTCTGTGAAGTCCTGTAGACTGTCTTTGGGCTACAAATTGTCCTCAGATCATCAGTTTATGACTTCTGGCTTCAAATGCTTCATGAAGGGATTCTAGAATTGTATAGACAACTGGGCTATTGGATTTCTAGATTTCTTTGGGAGTTAATGAACAATCAGTAGTCATATATCTATCTCTGTTTCACATAGGGTGTCACTGTAATCCAGCTGTTTTTGGACTCATGGCAGTCCCACTTCAGCTGCGGTTGCAGGAATGAGTCACCACCCCAGCCTTATAACACAGTTTTTATTTAAAAATGTTAAAAAAAGTCTCTGATGATAGCTGTGAATAAAAAAAAGCCTTGTATGATGCAGGAAATCAACTCACTTTTCTCTTTGACCCTAGACTAACAGTCTGGGTTATAAAGAAGTAGTGGATCTAGGTGTACATGGCTATAACTATCTGCAATGAACTTAAAAATTAGAGTGGAATATAGTAAAAATGTCTTTTGTGAAAACCTTCATCTTTTTTCTTTGAGTTTTCTAAATGTACTGTTAAGTTTCTAGAGGGCAACTGAGAACAATGACAAAAGCAACACTATTGTGGGGACCTTTGAGAACTCTTTGACCAGCAGATTAGGCAGTATCACATACCTTATTATTGCAATTTTGTTTAATTGCCTCTGACTTCTGGTAGGAGCATCATAGGTCATTTTCCATTATATCCTATCTTCCTTTCTCTATGGTCCCTTGTGTAGGATATGCCTTTTCACTTTTTTTTTGGAAAAAATGTTTTTGATATACTTCTAACATAGGAGGCAGTATCTTAGCGACTTTAATGTTATTTGTTACTCCCTCAACCCTTAACATGCTTGTTAAAAGATGAAATGGATGATAATCAGAAATTTGGTAACTATGTTGGGTAACTATGTTGGGCTGTCTTTCGTTTAGCCTTTGGGAAGCAGGAGTTCTTCCAGGTTGGTCATCTTAGATAAGGCGTTTATTGAGAAGAGCTGCTACATTTTACCTGTGACATTTCTCTGGTGGGAAAATAACAGGCAAGACCATGTCAGTGTTTGAAGAAGACCTTTTTCATTAATTCTCCCAAACCCACTCATTGATTTAAGATCCTCCCTAAGACTATTTAAAAAAGAAATCAATACCAATACTGCTCTATGGGATGTAACAATTATTTATATAATACATCTTGGTACTAGTCACTTTCCGAGTTTATAAATTTAAACATTTTGCTGAAGATTTTTCTGGGGAAATTAAGCTATGATAACAACAATAGTGAAAAATTATTAACAACTGTCTGTTAATATGCACTTGTAGAAAATTGTTATGAATGGCATGAATGATGGCTTGATATGAATGATAGCTTATGAGTAAAAAATGGGAACAGTTTCTGCATTCCAATTAGACAATATTTTTGATGAAAGAAATCGTTAAGTCTTTAAGTCATTATTTTAAGTTTTAGGTCATTTAGTAACTTAAAAGGTCGTTGCTGATTTTTATAATTCATATGTATGTTTTATAAAATAACTGTTAAACTTCATCAAGTTCTAAAATTTACTGGCTAATAAAAGCTAGAGAGATGAAGAGAGAAACAGGAATAGGATTTCTGTCACACATATGTTGACACCATTCCCTAAAAGGAAACAGTGGAATGAACATGAACTACAGACAGATATTGATTGGTCTGAAAATCTCTCCTGTAGACTTTCCTGGCTGACATTACTTGACACTTTTTTGTCTATATACTTCATTAGTTAGGAAGTTTTGAATCATTTTAACAAAATATAAGCCTCTCATATTTTGCCCCTTAATTGATATCATTCAAATACTCATACATTTTATTTTATATGATTGAAGACTTTCATATTATCTATAGACATTTCTTCTAAAGTTCAATTACTAATGTTTAATTTTTTCCTTTGGCGGCGGTATTGGATTTAGATACAGAACATATTTTATTTATTCATTGGCCATCTTTGTTACTTTAGAGCCTCAGGTTGCAACTTCAGATTACATTTTTATAAAACGATGAAAATGATAGAGTCATAAAAGTAGCAACAATATGCTACTGGAAAAAGAAAATGTAGATATTTGTCCTACAGCCTTGTAGTTCACTCACTGAGACTTTCTTCAGATCAGGGCAGGTAAAATAGTGTGGAGAGTGAGCCTTTCAACAGCACCACCACCAACAACAAAAAACTATTATAAATTCCCTGAAGCATAAGTTGAGAACCAGTAACAGAGGATGATTGCGATTGCCAAAGAACATATTCAGAGAATGATGATCTTGTGAGGTATCCTGGCCTTCAAATATGCTCATTTGCCCTTAGGAGTTTATTAAGTGGCTTCTAGGATGAGTTCTATTTTGTATGTTCAAAGTAGACTCATATGTCAGGGTATTACTTTTTTCTTTATAATGGAACAAATGACAGTTCTCAGTAAATATTAACAATTTCTCTGTAAAGCAACTGCTGTTTTTAGACTGCTATATAGACATGGTGATAAATACGAATGATGAGTAATAAACATGATTACCTCTCATATTTGGAAACAATTATTTGAACAGCAGTAAAATACCACAAAGTTTATTGCATTTAATGTGTATACATGCAAATGGCAACATATTTTGAACATGTTGTGTGCATATCATGTATGAAGCATTTGAGTCGACTAATCTAGTACAAATGATTTTTAAAAATATCTATTTACTTATGCATTTCAGAGGCAGGGGTTTATTATATTGTCTATCCTGGCCTCAAACTGACTTTATAGGTCAGATGGTTCTTGAATTAATAATCCTTCTCCACCTACCAAGTACTGAGATTACATGGTAGAAAAATGCGTTTAATGTAGTATATCCTGCTTTTGTGAGTTTTTTTGAGATATCATTAAAGATCAGAGACAAGCTAAATCCTGGTTGTCTTAAAATATAAATGTATGCCATACAGTGGTGTGATGTTTGAAAAGGAAAAATTTGGAACATTCTGCAAACTAGTACATCTATTTAGAATTTTGAATACTAGTAAAATGGGATTGTAGCACTAGATAAAATATGTAGCATATAAACTGTTTCTATAAGTGGTATGTTGCAGAAATGTTTGTGTGCTCTTCCTGGAGTTTATTAGAAAGTACACACACACACACACACACACACACACACACACACACATACGGAGAGAGATGAGACTAAAACTTGATAAAATATGATTTAGAAGTCTTAATGCAATTTAGTACACTGCCATGAAGCCAGATGGTCATCTTCAGCATTCTTCTGCCTTTCTTGTTTCAGGCCCTTGGTTCTGAGTAATAACACTTTGCAAAATTCAGAGCATGTAATCAGTTAGTGAGACTCTATAGCCTAAATGGCTTCTCAAGGTTATTTCTACCTTGAAAATTCACTGCATTCTATTTTCTTTGACAAAATAAAGAGAAATAAATCTATATTTTGTGAGAATTTAGGTTGAATGTTGAATACATATTGATGACTAATTCTCTTTATCAAAATCCTTCATAAAGACAACTTCTATAGCCATTGAGGTTTATCATCACATTTAATTTCTGTACAATTTTAATGTTTGCAGTGTATGATTATTTCTAGTAGTGCATGTGTATTTGAAAAATTACTAAGCTTATATTTCTACATTAAAAATTTGGCTGAGGATCAGGGCTCAGTGATATATCATGTACTTAACATGATTGGTTCCTACTCACAAATAAGGAAACAGCCTGAAAACAGTCAACATGGGATACTTAGGCTTAGTTGTAAGTCTAAACTAGGAATCAGTTATTTCTAAGGAGGGATAATACATTCTTTTATTTGAATTGTCCTAGTTACATATTATTATTTCTTGTTTTTTTAGTGAGCATGAGATGATTTCCATAACATAACATTTAATTGATTGGGGATTTCAAACTTTATGTGAATTTTTTCATAGAGAATTTTTAATCAGGATATCTGGATTTTATTATCAAACCCAAAGCAGGTAAAATTGAAACAACTTCTTAATTCTTTTGTATTAGTTACTTTTCTCACTGCTGTGATAATACTTACCTCTTATCATGATAATACCTCTTTTTATCCTAAGACAGTTACCTTTTTTATTTCCTCTTTTACCCCTTATTAAGACCTATCTTTTACTTCCTTCCCTTCCAGACTTCTCTTCCATAATGACTTTATTTATCTATGTGCCTTTTTCTTTTATCTCCACCGCTTTGAGATCTGCTTTCCCCCCTGTCCAACGACTTACTTTCTTTTGTAGTTTGCCCATGTTTCAGAAATTTTCCTTTGAAGATATCATTCTGAGTGTTTAATATTAGGATCCAGTTATAAGGGAGAACTTGCGGTGTTTGTCTTTCTGTGTCTGTGATAATCATAATTTCTTCCAACTCCATCCATTGGCAGTTGAATATTATTCCACAGTGCATATGTACCACATTTTTATTATTCATGGGCATTTAGGTTGATTCCATTAATTTGCTTTTGTGAATAGAACTGCAGTGAATGTGGTTCTACACATGTCTCTATAATAGATATAATTTTCTTTGGGAATATTCTCAGGAGTGGTATAGCTGGGTCATATGGAATTTCAATTTTTAACTTTTTAAGGAACCTCCATACTGATCCCCAAAAGGGTTGTGTAAGTTTGTATTCCCATCATCCCTCCTCCTCCTCCACTCCTCTTTCCAGCATTTGTCCTTTGTTGTGTTTTGCATTTTAGATGATATCTCAGCGTTGTTTTAATTTGCATTTCCCTAATGATTATGGAAGTGGAACATTTTTTAAGACATTTGATTTTGGGGCTGGAGAGGTGGCTCAGAGGTTAAGCCTCTGTCTTGAAGGCAGAAGGTCCTGAGTTCGGATCCTAGACCCCATGTATAGACGCCAAGCGGAAGGGGGGGGTGGCCTGCGTTTCTGGTCCTGGTAGGGTGGAGCTTGTGAATCCTGGGACAGAGTAAACAAGGAGGAGGTGGAGGCAGTCCATGGTGGTTCTCGAATTCACCCATGGTTCTACACACACATACATACATACACACACGTGCACATACGCACAATTGAACAAAAATGAAATAAAAAATATTTAAAAAAAGACATTTGATTTTATCTGAAAAAAGTTTCTTTTGAATTTTGAGGCCCATTTTTTTTTTTTTAAATTGGGGTTGTTTACTTCCTTGCTATTTAATTTTTCGAGTTCTTTGTGTGCCTTGGATAATAGTCCTCCATCAGTTATGTGGTTAGTGAAGATTTTCTCACATTCTGTGGGTTGCCTCTTTTGCCAAATAGAAACTTTTTCATTTCATGATATAACACTTGTTGAGTTTTTGGTCTTGTTTGGTCTTATTTCCTATGCATTTGGAGTCCTATTCAGAAAATGCTTACTTACACTAATCTGTTCAGGTGTGTTCCCTATTTTTTCTTCTACAGTTTTTATAGCCTCTGGTCTAGTGTTGAGGTCTTTGATCCATTTGGAGTTAATTTTCTTGCAGGAAGACAGATAAGGTTCCAGTTCCATTCTTGTACATGTAGATATCCAATTTTGCCAGTACCATTTGTTGAAGAGGCTGACCTTTTCCAAAAAGTTTTTCTGGGCATCTGGATCTTCAGTTATAATCCATTAATCTATGTGTCTGTTTTGAAGCCAGTACCATACTGTCTATTGATTTGTAATATAGATTAAGGTCTGATTTGGTGATACCTCCATTAGAGTTTTTATTACTCAGGATCATTTTTGCTATCCTGGGCCTTTCGTGCTTCCATATGAATTTTGAGATTGTTTTATCAATTTCTGTGATGAATTTCCTTGGAATTTTGATTGGTATTACATTGAATTTGTATATTGCTTTTGGTAGGATGGTTATTTTTACAATGTTAATTCTAATCCAGGAACATGGAAGTTTTTTCCACCTTTTGGTGTCTTGTCTTATCTCTTTTTTTTTTAGTTGTATTGTACAGGTCTCGGACATCCTTGACTAGATTTATTCCAAGTTTTTTCATTTTTTTGAGCTATGGTAAATGGAATTATTTCTTTTAGATCTTTCTCACTTTGTTCATACTTGGTGTATAGGAAAGCCACTGATTTTTTAACATTAATTTTGTAGCACACCACTCTACTGAGCTTATTTATTAGTTCCAGCCTGGTGGAACTTTTAGGGTCCCTGAGGTATAGAATCATGTCATCTGCAAGTAAGGATACCTTGATTTCTTCTTTATTTGTATCCCTTTTATCTCCCTCTCTTTTGGCTCTAGCTAAGACTTCAAGTACAGTGTTAAACAGTGTTAAACAGAAGATAAACAGTGTTAAACAGAAGTGGTAAGAGTGGGTAGTCTTTTCTAGTTCCTGATTTAAGTGGGAATGATATACATAGACACATACATAGAGGTACACACACAAACATGCACACCAAAAAAAAAAAAAAAAAAGAATCAGATCTTTTGACTTCCTTTGAGACAGACTATGTGGGGAGGATTATTGAGCTCTTACCTGGAATTCTGTCTGGTCTCGGAGCATCTCCCAGCCACTGATATATATGTCAAAACCTCTAGAGGAGTTACACTACAGAAAGTAAGGAAGGTTAAAATTGAAGGTGGGTCTCCATCCATAGAGAAGCCATCATTTATGATGGGGTAAGACTTTTCAGTGTGACTGCTTTGAGATCACCCATACTTCTGTAGGCAAACATGGTCTCCCCTAATGATAGATGTTCATAATTACTTTGACCTATCACTAAAACCTTATCTGGGGTGAATAGACATTTATATGGTTCCCAGAAAAACTTCACATAAGAGTAAGTCCAAGATAACTATCAAAAAGGGAGGCATCTGTTATCACTTGCTATTAATAGAATATAAAAGAAAAGAAAGTGAAGTGAGTGACAGAGTATTACAGATTACTTTTCCATAAAATCTGGTAGTAAAGGAAAGAAGATAGGAGTGTAGAAAAGGATTACATAATAGTAATTCATACATAAGGCATAGGGTCAGAACTCATGGAATTTAAGTGCTATAGGCAGTGCTGGAAGAACCAAGGATGAAACTAAGTCAAAAGACAAGTGTATTACTTTCCTCATTGCTATAACAAAATACCTATTAGAAGAAGCTCATGGAGAAAGATTTTATTTTGATTTACAGTTTCAGAGAGTGGCAGTTTGGCAAATCTGGGAAGGCATGTGGAGTTCAATACCACAAGAGCATGCAGATGAGTATCTGTACCTCTTTTTTTTGTATTTATTTATTCAATTGTGCGCGTGTATGTGTGTGTGTGCGTGTATGTGTATGTGTGCGTGTATGTGTGTGTAGAACCACGGACGAATTTGGGAACCACCATGGACGCCTCCACCTCCTTGTTTACTCTGCCCCGGGATTCACAGGCTCCGCCCTACCAGGACCGGAAACGCAGGCCGCCCCCACTTCCGCCCGGCGTCTATATGTGGGTCTAGGATCTGAACTCAGGACCTTCCCCCTGCAAGGCAGAGGCTTAACCCCTGAGCCACCTCTTCAGCCCCGAGTATCTGTACCTCTTAAAAGAATAGAAAGTAGAAACTAAATGTTTACAAGCACCACAACCTTCAAAATAGTGTCACCATCTGGAAACAATCACTCAGAACTTGAGTCTGTGGGGCACATTCAATATTCAACAAAAACAAGAGAAATAAAAATAAAAAGGGGACAGATACCTGTAAGGGCACTAAGGCGGAATATGTAAACAAATTTGGAGGGAGAAAGGCATAAACTTAGTTGAAAATAAAGGTATTATGAACAAAGAGAAGGATTCTGGAATTTGAATCCTTCCTCCCCCCTCCTTTTATACACAGAAATAGCAAACTTAAAGGAGGACCGAGGATAAATTTTCTCAGAAGCAATTATTGGGGAGAAGGCACTCAGTAATGTTACTTCAGAAGAGTCAGTAGTCATTTTGACAATCTGACAGTCTCATCTCATCCAAAATAAAATTCTATCACTTTCAGATTATTACTGCTTCTTGGTCTTTCAAAACTGGATAGAGTTAAGCAAATAAAACAGAAGTCCAGATTTAGTCAGCAGACTCAACCCACCGGCAAAAAAAACAAACCAAAACAAAACAAACAATGCCCAGGAATGAAGACGCTTTTCAAGTACCATTGCCAGCCTGACAGCTTCATTCTCTTTTCAGTGCAATGCAAGATACAGATACTATATCTCTTTTAAGGCTGCTTAGGACTAGATGTAACTCTTTTCAATGCTGATCACAAATACCTAAGCTGAAAGAAGAAAATCTGCAAGAACATTACAGATATTACTGAAAGTTCCATATCCACACTTATGCAATACCCCCAAAAAAAAACCCTATTCCATAGAATATTTTCAAATAACTTCTTTCAGTTAGCTAAAGATGAAGATAACTTCAAATATAATTACAAAATTTTGGTTCATGGCAGGGCTTATGTGAGTCTGGACACCCCCCCTCTCCCCCCTGCCCAGCGACCCAAGGTTCCCAGTTGTGCTTGCATGTGTGTGCAACTCAGGACACCTTGGCCTTCTATCCCAAAGTTTGAGCAGGAAATGCATGACCCAGGACACCTCGGCCCTCCAGCCCAAAGTTCCTGGATACTTCTAGACACCACAAAAGCCTAAATGTTCTAATTAATGTTTTCCAACTGAGGACTCTGAGAAATACATTCTTCAAGCAGGTCAGCCCTATCACTCAATCATAAGATAAGTAACTCATTTTACTTTTGATTTATTTTCAGGTTAGATCACTCCTGCTTAAGATGTCCAAACTGTGCACCCACATCTCTACTGATTCTCAGCCCTTCATCCTCATATACTATTAATAAACCCTAAAAGCAGTCATCTCTTCCTCAATTCTGACCTTTGCTCCTAGCTTCACTACTGTAGCCACACTATCCTGTCCTCTTGTGAGTATTCTGATACTTAAAACAAACCCCACTCACCTAAATTCCCCCCCATAACCAGGACTGGACTTACATAACCTAAAAGCACTAGAGCTACCCATACCCACAAACAATATCAAGCAACCTTATACTAACCTTTAAACAACACCATCCCAGCCAAATGTAGGGAAACAGCTCCAACAACTGTCAAATTCAGGCAACCCAATCTGATTCTAAATTCTGAACCAGAAACATACCAAAAACAGAAACAAAGAAAACAAAATGCAACAAAAATCAGGAAAACGTGTCCTACAAAAACTACCAATTCCTCATTGATAGAGTTTGGCTAGAATAACTACTTTGATATAGCCAGGAAAACAGCAATCAAGATAATGTTTCTCAGAGGTATGTTGTGAATAGAGTCAAGGAAAGTTCCTTTTGTAAAAGGAACTTCAGTGGGAACTCCAAGAGGAAATGAATAGATACATTAAAATATATGAGCAGGAAAAACATAAACAGCTAGATGAGATAAAATAAAACAATGTTGGAAACAAAAATAAGCATAGAACAAAATCTGAAGCAGAAATTAAACTGGAAATAAAATTCAAACTAACTACAATAGGAAACTCAACACAAAGTATCACCAACAGAACTGATGAAACAGTAGACAGAATATCTGTCTTCTGGAAGAAAAGCTGGTAGAAAAATTCATTCAATCAAAGAAGTTGAAAAAGTTATAAAAATACATGAAAGTATTCAAGAGCTATGGGGCTCTATGAAAAAGCCAAACCTGCACATTCATAGAATTCCAGAGCAAGAAATCCAAGAGAACACTCCAGAACATATTCTTTATATTATCATAAGTGAAAATTTCCCCCACCTAAAGAAAGTGACTCCCATCCAATTACAAGATTCAAACCACATACTGATCAGATATGGCCTAAACAGAAACATGCCACTGCAAATAACAATCAAAACACTGCAGAAATAGGATAAAGAGTGTATTTTGAGAGCTGAAGAGAGAAAAACCAAATCTCATCCAAAGGCAAACCTATCAGAAAAAGAGCTGACTTTTCAATGAAAATAATAAAAGTGAGAAGAGCTTGGAGAGGAATTCTTCAATCATAATTGATCACAAATGCCAACCCAATCTATTACAACCAGCAAAACTCTCAGTCATGACTTAAAGTAAAGAAAAAATTTCCATGAGAAAAGTGAATTGAATGTCTATATGAACACCAAATAAAGTTTGTAGAACATACAAGAAAAAAATACACAAGAGGATAAACACACCCAAGAAAAGAGGTGGGAAAATAATGCCAGTAAACTACTAAGCATAGAAATACACATTAAAAAGCCTCAAAAGCCAAAAAAAAAATTATGACAGGAATCAACAAATATTTTTCAATTATAACTTTAAAACTCAATGGATTCAACTCCCCCAATCAAAAGACAGAAGTTATAAGCATGGGTTAAAAATCACAACCCATAAAATTGTCTTCAAGAGGCATACCTCACCATGAAAGACAGGCACTATTTCAGGCTTAAAAAACTGGTCAAATGTATTCCCAGCTGGTAGAACTAGAAAACAAGCAGGAATAATCATTTTACTATCAGAAAGAATAGACCTCAAACCAAAACAAATCATAAGAGACACAGAAGGACACTACATTCTTGTCAAAGGAACAATTCATGAAGAAGACTTCACAATTCTAGATATGTATGCACCTAACACAGGCTCACTCATGTATGTAAAACAAACACCACAACATGTAGAACAACAAATCCAACCCAAACATGATAATAGTAGGGGATTTAAACCTCACTCTCACTAATAGATAGCTCCACAGGCCAAAAATTGAACAAAGACATATTGGAACCAAATCAAACCATCAATCAAATGGCCTGACTGACATCTACTGGACTGTCCATCATAACACCAAGGAATATACTTTCCTTTTAACAGCTCATGGAACTTTCTCCAAAATAGATCACACACTAGGCCACAAAACAAGTCTCTACAAATACAGGAAAACTAAAAGTATATCCTGTACTCTATCTAGTCACCATAAAATAAAGCTAGACATTAATAACAAGATAAACAACAGAAAGTACACAAACTCTTGGAAGCTAAACAACATGCTGCTGAATGAGGAATGGATCAGGGGAGAATTTCAAAATGGAAATTCAAAAATTTCTAGGCTTAATGATAATGAAAATATAACATATCAAAATCTTTGGTATACAATGAAGGTGGTCCCAAGAGGAAAGTTTATACCACTCAACACCTATATAAAAAAAAAACCAGAAACATACAAGTAAATAACTTAACAATAGAGTTAAAGCTGTAGAGAAACAATAGCAAATCAATCCCAAAAGCAGTAGATGGGCAGAGATTAATATGATCATGGGAGTAATATCTGAAATTGAGACAATGAAAATAATGTAAAGAATCAATCAAAGAGCTGGCTTTTTGAAAAAATTAATAAAATAGATAAACTCTTAGCTAAATTAATACGAAACAAAAGAGAAAACTCAAAATAGTAAAATTAGATATGAAAATGAAGCTATCTAGGGAACAGCAAGGAAAAACGGGCGGCAAGATTTTTAAGAGCCTGAAGTGGGAAGGTGGTGGGCCATGCATTATCTCCTGGTATCTCCTGGACATGACATAGTCATGATATACAAAATTTCATGGCAGATATGCATATTTATACAAAAATTGCATGGTAACTGTCTTAGCAACACTTTACCATAACATCAGATCTTAAGAAGCTCCACACCTCTCCGAGAGACTGATGAGGACTAATGCTGATAGGGAAGCAAAAGAAGATGCTTTCCTCAGTGGTACACCCACTGATCTAGGGTGCTTGCTGGAGCATGAATCAGGTCAGGAATATGTCATCAAAAACAGACTAGATGAAACACAGTGGGTCACATAAGTGAAAAGATTCGAAAATAGGAGGGAATCTGGGAGGGAAGTTGAAGGATTTTAAGGGGAAAGGAAGGGTGATGGGATTTATGACTTAAGGGTTGAAAATATTGTAAAGCCACTATATTCATACACACAACATTAAAAAATTAAGTAAATAAAAAGGCAAAAAATAAAATGGAGCTCTCACAACTGATATCAAGGAAATTCAGAGAATCATAAGATTATACTTCAAAAATTTATATTTTACAAAAATTGATAATCAGAAAGAAATGGACAAATTCTAAGCAGAGACAACATACCAAAGTTGAATCAAGATGAATTTATTTATTTTTGCCTGCGTATTGCATATGCATGTGTATGTGTTTGCTTGTGTGCGTATGTGTGTGCGTGTGTGTGTGCATGTGCGTGTGCGTGTGTGTGTCCATGTGTATCACAGGGCACTGTTTGTGGAGGGTGAATCACTCTGAATTGCTTCTATCTCCTATTTGCTTTGCTCTGGAGTTTCCCAGGCTGCTGCCATTTTTTTGTTGTTGTTGTTGGATTCTGGATTAGAATTTAGGACCTTCTGTTTGTAAGGCAGTAACTTAATCCCTGAGCCATCTCTCTGGCCCAATAGTCTCTAGGAATTAGTTACAGTTGTTCAGACCCAGCAGCTGTATCTCCCGCTTGACCACATTTCAACCAACTTTTGACCATACTTAACAAGCCCTTCTTCTTGAAATTAACTCTTTTGTCTGTGAAACACTGGGGGCAATGATTTTTTTGTTCACTTTTCTAGTAGGTTATTTAATTATTCTATGCCAGTAATTTTGATATCTCCCTTAAGACACAGTGTTTGGAGGAACATTGAAGGTCAACCATGCAAATCAAAGTAAACTATAGTGTGGGGAATTGAGATATGGGGCTGAAAATGTGAAAACAAGTCAGGAATGCTGAGTATAATAAAAGTAAGTAATTTGGGCAGTACATAAGTAAGTTAAAATGCTGATAACTGTCCAGTTTGACAGCTGGCATCCTGACAAATTTGTCTGATTTAGAAACATACAGTAGGAATCTGGAAACAAGCTTCTGGCTGTGAATTGATTCTATCCGTCCTGTCTGCCTAATGAAGCTACCAGCCAGTTTTGGCTTCTTCGATGACTCTCAGTTTTAAGAGACAGACTGTTCTTCTTAAAAATAATTTTTAAAATCATTTATCTGATGAATGATGAGAGGTGTGAGTTTGCACGCCACGGTGCACAGGTGGGATCTCAGAGAACAGCTTTCAGAAGTCGGTTCTCTCCTATCGTGTGAGCTGCTGGAGCTCAAACTCCAGTCAACGGGTTTGTGAGCAGACTCCTTACCTGTTCAGCTGTCTTGCTGGGCCAGTTCCTTGGCATTCTTGATAAAGGGACCAACTTCCGAAAATGTTTTTCTAAATCATTCTCTTTTGGTAAAACAAGTCTTGGAATTAACCTTGGTACTTGACAGTTAGATGCAGATGTCCACTTGATAACTAAGGGTTGAATCTTTAATAAGCATACCGAGAAAGAATCATTTAAATAGGACAAGCCTCTGAGCAACTCTGTGGGAAATTTGCTATGTAATAGGGAAAGACCCAACCCATAACAGGTAGGGCCATTCCCTAGGCAGATGGGTAAGATGGAGAGAACTGGTTCATTATATTGGCATACTTAGACTTACAGGTGTATAGATATTCTGGCTCTTTCAAGTTCTTTCTGTACCGTATGGCCAGTCCCCTCAAGTCCTGATGTTGGTATTAACTAACCTACGATGTTGATGAATTGTAACCAAGAATCATAAGCTGAAACAAACCCTTGGTTCTTGTATGTTATTCGAGTCCTTGTTTTCTTCATTCAACAATAGGAAGATGAAATTAATACAATGTCCAAGGAGTTCTAGTACCTTTCCCACTTCATCGTGTATCTTGAGTTCTTGGAAATTGCTCTTGAACTAAAGAAAGTAACTATGGGTGGGGCATGAAGGGAGCCGAGTCATAATTACATTGGTCTGGGAAGCAGTCACTTTCTCAGTCCAAATTTCTTCTCTTTAGGGATAGTAGGTAAAAGTGCTGGATAGTAAGCCAGATGACTGGCTTGTTGTTAGGTTCCTGAATCTGGAATTCACATGCAAGTACTAGGAAATACTATACCAAGAGGAACAAACTAAGTACGAATCCATAAGGAAAGCTGAGCCTTAACTGCCAGGAAGAAGGGAGTTATGCTGTGAAGTAGAGAAGTTGTAGTGAGGTAACATGGGGTAAGAGTGAAGACAAATCTGAATATCAAGATGGAGAATAAGATGAAATGTACTTGCATGGTTTTTTCCTGGCCCTGGATTTTGTCTGAATATTCTTCTTGTCTCTTGCTTTTTAGAGGAGTCTTTCTGGATGGTATACAGTTGTTGCAGCTGAGGATTATAACTTTTTTGTATGTAAAATAAATTTTCTTCTTTGACAATTTCATACATGTATCTAATACATGTATCATACATGTATCTTGGTCATATTCAGTCCCTCCAGTCTTATCCCAATTCTTTTCCCTGCCAACCTATCTCACTCCCATCTTCATGTCTTTTCCTCTCTCCCTCCTTTTCCTCCTTTTTTCTTCCTTCTTTCCTTCATTTTTTAATAGCCCACCGAGTCCTGTTACTTTTGTCCACATGCACATACACATGGAGTCATTGACTAGAGAATGAGGTATATGTCATCAGCCACAGAGCAGAGGAGAGGACTCTCCCACTGTGAGCAGCCATCAGCTGCTTACAGATCCTCAGCTAGGGCTAGGAGGGACTCCTCACCTGTTCTAGAATGTTAGCTGGCTTGATCTTGTGTAGGGCTTTCTAGGTAACCTCAGCGGCCCTGAGTTCCTGAATGAAACAGCTATGTCATGTCCAGAAGGCATTTCTCCACCCTTATCCTTATCTTCCATCTCCTAGATTCTTTCTGCTCCCGCTTTCATTATTCTTGAGTCTTAGAGGGGTGGTACAAATGTCTTGTTTAGAGGTGAGCATTCATAACTTTGCTCAGAAGGCTGGAAAGCAACTGAGAGAAGCAAAAGTTAGCTTTATGCACCTCTATTGAACTGTCTACTCCTTGAGTTCAGGATAGCTTATTTATCTTCACAGAACTTTCTCAGGACATAATTATGAATGAAAGATATACTAGAAATAAATGTTACAAAATGACCAAGTTTTCCTTTAAGGGAAGGCTTTTCATGAGAATACGCCATGTAGTATTATTATTATACACTAGGCATTTTATAAAATTAGTAAAAAGTAAAAACATACTTGTTAGAATCTGTTGTTCGTAGAACCAGCAAAGTTTATGAAAATAAAATTTCAGTCACCATTTATTTCAAAGGACCAAAAGCTTATTATTATTATTATTTTAATGTCTCCCAAGTCTCATCCCTGGTAGCAATATTGAATGTCCCTTCACCAATCAACTGGGGACAAGTTTCTCTCATCAGTTTTAAAAACAAAAGCTTATTTTTTCAGGAAAAAATTTTCCTGCTTCTACATACACCAGAACCTTTACATATATATGACTGCTAGTTTAGTGTTCCTTTTAAAAATAATAAACAAGCGAATGTTTCAGGAAACCTGTGATAAACCAAATCAGATAGAACTGATTTAATGTTATGGATAATTGCATAATTAGTGCTGTAAAAAATAAACCATACTATCTGCTTGATGGACTGGAGGTGCTAGGAAGGAGGTGTGTAATTATACAATCAGCAGCCTCCTCCTCTGCTGATTCTAGGTAATCCTTTTCCTACCTTGTCTGAGAAGGAGCTTCTTGTTTTGTATTTTCTGATGTTATTTAAGTGAAGAGAGCTGAGCCTTGAGTAGTTCCTAGTCTCATGATAAAGCTCCTCATGACCTGAATCTGTGCAAGAATATCCTCTGAGACCACTGTTTCCAAAGTTTTTTGACATAAACACTCAGTTAAAAAAAATACATTTTACATCAGGATCTAATATACTACATACATACATCCCTGCAGTCAAGGTTTGTGAAACAATTCTTATTATTTCTGAAAGATTTTTTTAATCAGTTCTGCTTTTATTTATTTATTTATTTATCTATCTATCTATCTATCTATCTATCTATCTATCTATCTATCTATCTATTTATTTATTTATTTATTGGTGCTAGTGAAGGTCAACCAGTTGATTTTAGAACCTACTAATGACTCATGACTCACATTGGAAAAATATGACCTTTGACTCTTTGTGATTGCTTAGTCAGTGGAAGTGATGCAGAGTTTGGCACAATGGGGTTCTCCAGGACTTTTGTGACAGGTGGCGTGGCATGGTTAAAAGACTTTGGAGTTGGACAAATTTGGTTTTAAGTGCTTACCTTTCCTTATTTTAGCTGTTCGACTTTGAACCTCTTTTGAGTCTCAAATCCTTTATTCATTAAATAGAGTTCCAAATATTCATAGGACACAGATGAGAGTTTGGGGCTGTTGTAAGGGATATATATATATATATATATGTACATAAACTGATAACATCACAGAAAATTCCTCATCAGTGCTAGAATAGTTCATTGTATGTATCAAATTTGGTTCGTCTGTCTCTCACAACCGTAGACACCTCAGCTGACAGCATAGTTATAATTTCTACTGTGTAGGGTGGTTATGAGAGTCTGATAAGGTAGTGGGAGCCAAGAATTAGCATACACTCACTTTCATTAATGCAGGCTAAGCAAGTTTTATGATCCTTGTAGGATGATTATGTCCTGCAAATAACTGTCAAGTGACAAAATTTAAAAACAAAACTGGTTTTAAAATCTTGTTGATTTTCAAATCTTTTGTTATAACTGTTACACTAACTAGGATTGTTTTGAGATAGTGTCATTGCTTGTTGATGTCAGATATTGCCAACCAATATGAAGGATAATTGTTAGTTCCTTTGCAAGTCACAATATCCATTTAAATGTAGATGTTAAAAGCAACTTAAAATGATTATTATCATTATTGCACAAAGGACTTAATTCATTGAGAATTAAATATAAGTGGCTAAAGACAATTCCTTTTCCTCTGTTTCTCCCTCTCTCCCTGTCCTTCCCTGCTTATTTCCTTTCCTCTCCCTGTATGCCTCAGGTTGACTTGGAACTTGCACTTTTCTTTCTCTACCTCCTCACTACTGGCATTAAAGATCCATGCTACCATGGCTCCTGTCTTTTGTATAATATTTCTGCTAACTCTTCTTTACCTTAACTGGAGTTGAGTAGCTGGCTTAATTGTGAAACTTAGAAAATGAAACCTATGTTTCCTAGCTGGAAAGCTTGGGAATGGGAAGATTTTCATTGTACATTTATATGCTTTTATAAAACCACCTTTTCCCATAAATATGGTATCATTTTTACTACTTCAGAAATAGTTTGTGACTTTGAAATGCTAGTTCCTCACTAGTTTCACTATTGGATTTTTCTCTTCTTCAAAGAAATCCTTGGTTTCGTTCCTGTGTATGTACATCTCTTCCATTCATCTTTTCTCTGGGATTCTGCTGAAACTGTGATTATTTAGTGATAACCTGGGCTTTGTTGGTTCTGTGGCAAGGTCATAAATCAGCTGAGGCAAGAACAAGCAATGACAACTCTGCAGCATCCTCTGCACATCTCTTATTCTCCGTGGTATCCACGTGCTGATTGCTCTGAAATGTCTCAGTCTCACTTTAGGCATATGTTGGTTGATTACACTTAATTTCTATGCCATTTCTGCTTCTAGTCTCTTACATTCTGTCAAGAAAGAGCTGAACGCGTTTCAAGTTTAGCTAGTACTTGGAGACATTCAGGAGAAAGAGCCTGGCTTCTTTAAGAAAGAAGCACCTTTTTCTCTGCCAGAAAGCTCATTGTAAGAGTGAAAGGCTTAACCAAAAAGGGCTTCAATGTAAATTGAATATTGATAGAGAAGGGAGGTTAATTGGCCTTAGTTACTTGGTTGCTAAGGAAGCATTTTCCTGATTGGAAGGAAACTCTCCTGGGTGTTCTGCAGCTCCTCGTGGACTGAAGATGCTTTGTTTTATCTCTTGCTTTCTGTCTCTGAGTTGGAAGAGGAAAGAGTAGAAAGCTATCATAGGAATGAAAAGCTGTGTGAAGCAGATGGTTGCTCCATCTTAGCTACAAAGAGAGAGAGAGAGAGAGAGAGAGAGAGAGAGAGAGAGAGAGAGAGAGAGAGAGAAAGAACACTAAATACTGACAAGCAACCAGCCAATGCCAGCAAGGAATCTTTGTTTAAGGCAGACAGGTGGAAAATATCATGAGGACAAGATATAAAGGGCATGCTGTGAGGACATAGAGAGGTTAAGCCAGCGTTTGTTTTTTAGTGTTTCAACACATTTAGAGAAATGAAAGGATATTCTGAATTAACATCCAATATCCATGTGAAATCATGTAGCTAAATGTTTTCAATATTGTTGAGCTTAGTAGAAAAAATTATTTAACATGCATTAGTTGTATTTTGAAGGTTTTTAAGGTTGTATTTTTGAAGGTTTTAAATTAGCAGATTTAGAATTTGTTAATTTATGATTGTTTCAATAAGACGTCTTAGTTATAAATATCTCTTCTTTATGCCTAGCTTGTCTCTTAGTAAAATAATGAAATAGTAAATTTCATGGAAATATTTTTCAAAACGAAATGTATTTGTATATTGTATATATTGTATATTTGTGTATTTGTATATTCAAATAGGGCTTCTTGTTACATTTACATAATTTATAAAGTGTTGTTTCTATATCCTGAATGATACTCCATTAACTTCAAGAAGTTAGTTCCTATATTTTCTTTACCCTCATTGCTTTTTTCAGCATATAGTTTTGATCATCAGGTACTATGGGTACTATGCTGAATGATGCCATGAGAGTAAAAATCTCACAGGAAGTACTTACTTCTCAAAAGTGTCAAAATAAAACCAAAACAAAGAACATTTGCTGGCTCTTTCTGTTTCGTATTGGATTTTCTTCATTACTAGTATCAAATTCTACTATTTGAACTATTATTATTTAGAATTTTTATGAGATTTTTAAATTATAAAAATATTTTCAGCAGTTGAATTTAGATTCTTTTTGTGAATTAAGAAAAGACCAGATGTTCTTGACTTGTCCTGAAATCAGCGTGTCCTAAAATATTTATATCTGTCATAATAGTCGCTTCTGAATATTTTCTTGGTCTTTGTGAGTGTAGCAGGAGAGTCTCAGGAAAAGTGTGCTTGTCAGTTCTTTTGAGTGAGTCTGATTATAGAAGCTAGGTCAGTATGCTAATTTACATATTAGTATATGCAGAGGGCTTAGTAAAAGCAGGAGTGTTTATCAGGGATGAATCAGACACTGGAAATCCAGGCAAGATTATCAACTAAACACATTCATAGAATAGTGGAGTAAATTAGATTCTCAATGTTGTGTAATAGAATAGATGTTAGATGTATGATAAGTACTTAGTGGTATTTTCCTTTTTTGATGTTGAAATGTTAGTACATTTTGATGTTAAAAAAGTTGTACTCTCAGCTCCATTTTCTGATTGCAAAATTCTAGTCTTGCCTCATGATTCATTGGGTTAGTATTTTGAGAGACTTTGCAGCTTGGATCATCTTCTAAAGGTTGGAGGTTTAGTAAAGGAAATGTGTCCTCAGGGAGAAACAAAAAACAAAAAGGCAATGTTAAAAGTTAAACACTTCACAATCATTTTTAGCAGGTTAATAAATGAGAGAAATTGGCATTGTAATAATATTTAGTGGCTTTTGGATATCACATTTATTTTAACGCCATATCTACTATTTCATAATTTTTTTTAGCTATGGAAGAGTCTGTACTGTGAAGGGATTTAAATTTTTATTTCAGATCTCAACTGCTTCTAATAAGAAGAAGCTCAGCTTGTAAACTCATTAAGTAGGACCCTAGGCAGTTCTTCAGTGCAATCCGAAAGCACACTAGTGCAAGTGTCTGTCTCCACGTCATGAATGACCTTGAAGGAAGCCAGACTTCATAAAGCAAAATCCTCTCTGTGGCACTTCATTCTGATTTGATTGATGCTTTAGAATAAGCTGTAAGATTTTCTTTTCTTTAGAGTATATATTCTTTATACTTCATAGATTTTGCACTTGTCTAAAGTATTTTGTTGGCAAGTTCTTATAGGCTCTGATCTTTCACTCACTGTGGTACAAGTAAGCGATGTAATCATCTTTGATCAATTATGATTAGGGAGTGAGGTCTTAGTGCATGGTATCATGGTTTTTAACAATGGAAAAATACCGACTTTCCAACTTCAGTGTAATACAGTCATGTTTCTTCCATCATAATCTGTAAGCGTCTCAGTTGGTTGAAGCTTCTTTAATACTAAGACTGTATGGTTTATACTATACAAAGGATACACATTCCCATCTAGCAAGTATCAACTCTATATTTTAGACTTACACTTTCCTTCCTTTTAGTCTTTATTTTTTAACTTTAATATGAAGTAATGGTTTTTAGTGTACTTTTTATATTGAAAGAACTCTTAAAAGACAAAATAATCATTTTTGCCTCTATGGTGCCACTTGATGATTTCTTTGTAAGATATTATCACATAAAGACACAGTCATTTGCTTGCTTGGACATAGTGATGTAGCCAGGGAAAGACTTTTAAGCACTGTGGCTATGAAAGGTGTGCAAGACCTACGTTGCGACCCTTGAAATTAGGTGTTTAGGATTCCCAGAGGGCTTTTATCAGTGGATTTATCTCTTGCCAACTGGTAAACCGTAGAAGTTAGAATTTCCTTTCTGCTAGAGAGATGTGGCAGTTTGTGAGTCCAAACTCCTCTGCCTTGTGCTTTTCCTTGGTCATCTGCCCTGGGTAGCTCTGACTACATTTGCTAAGGGGAATCTGAAGATTCTCTTGCTTGACTATTTGGTGCTTCTTCCTGCACATTGTCTTATCTACATGTGTTTCTAAGTTCATTATTAAGATTTGATTCAGATTCCTCATCTTTCTCCCTTTGTTTCACAATTTGCTCTTGTGCTTTATGTTTTTACTAGACTAAGCCAGTCTTTACGATTTCTTGGCAGATGTTAAGTCCTGACTTCTGAATTTCTATCTTATGAAGATTAAAAGAAAAAAATGAATTGTGTTCTAGAAGTACTGTGAAAAGTTCTGAAAAAGAAAAAAGCAGGATATGAGAAGTTTAACTCAGAAGCACCCCAAACATCTCCTTTCTTTTATTGTCTCATTTTTTGAACCCAGATTTCTCAATATATCTATACCATAAACAGCATAAACTTCTATCTTGGGTTTTCTTTTGATTACTTGATTGATATCATGTCTTACAATCAGTTTCATTTTGAAGGATAGTGAGACTTTCGTTGTTTTTATTTCTATTGGAATTTTTTTTAACAAAATTTGCACCATCTCATATTATATGTTGAAATCTCTCATATATTTATTATCTGATAAACTAAATTTGTTTTCTTTTAAAAGTATACTATGAAAGTATTGAGAGTAAAGTATTGATAGATAGTTATCTAACACATTAGTTCAGCCGTTAGTGATGTTTCCTTTCTCTCTCTCTCTCATTCTTCGGTTTTCTGACACAGGGTATCATGTAACCTAGGCCTCGAGCTTGCTAGGAAGGAAGAATGGGAGGGAGACTGGAGCAGGTGGGGATCATAGGAATATAACTGGACTATGACAATCTTTTTAGAAAAATGCACTACCATGCCCTAATACTTCATTGTTTTTTTTTATTATTATTATTTATTCAACTGTGCGCATGTGCATGCGTGTGTATGTGCGTGCGCGTGTGTGTGTGTCTGTGTATGTGTATGTGTATGTGTATGTGTAGAACCACGGACGAATTCGCGAACCACCATGGACACCTCCACCTCCTTCTGCCTCGGGATTCACAGGCTCCGCCCTACCAGGACCAGAAGCACAGGCCGCCCCCGCTTCCGCCTGGCGTCTATACGTGGGATCTGGGATCCGAACTCAGGACCTTCCACCTGCAAGGCGGAGGCTTAACCCCTGAGCCACCTCTCCAGCCCCTACTTCATTGTTTTTTAAGCCAAACTAAAATGGTGACAAATGCAAATCAGGAAATTGTAGAAGATGGGAGTAGAGATATAATTTTCCAGATATTTACATAAAGATTTTCTTAGAACCTGATTTTGTAAGATGGATAAAAAAATTATAGAACAAAATTAAAAGTTGTCAGTGGTATACATGAAATATAAGATTTCAGTAAACATTCACTAAATTTTAAAATCTATTCTCTTTAGCTAGTAAACAGCAAGTGGGCATTTCCACAAACAGTAAATAGCCTAAACAAGACTTGTAGCAAAGGTTTTTCTTATTTCAAGAGCATTATTAAAAATCTATTGTCTTTATCTCTAATTATTTCTTATTTGGCTTTCAAGTGCATTTAATGTGTAAAATTATTTTGGTATTATATTTGAATTGATTTATTGTTGGTTAATTATATGCATTTTGGGAAATCATGGACTAGAATGGGTAATATTGAATTAGAATAAACGTTTGAAATTTTAAATAGATATAACAATAGATGTCAAAGAAAAGGTTTCTTGTATTTTAAAAATTCTTAAATGGGACAATGGTGGATTGAAAAATTTGATTGAATTTTTCACTGAATGATCATTTCGCATCACTTACCAATTCAGTTTTCAGCCTTTATTGAATTACTGCTTTGTACTACTTAGTATAGTGAAAAATAATCAAGACATTATCCTTATTTTCAAAAGACGTTTTTAAATCCACATTTTATAGTAAAATATTGAGTGGATGCTGAAAAGAAAAAAGTGTTTTCTGGTTATTTTGACTAATAATCCAATTATAATTTATAATATGAAATAATGGAATAAACTTAGAATGAGTAAAATCAACAAAATGAGCACCATAAAAAGCAACAACAATAGACAAAATAATAGCTTTAGGGATATAACTGTAATAAAAAGCGTATGCTTATTTTAGTCATGTTTTGTAGTGACTGAGTAATTGGATTTTAAAAATGTGTTTTAGTTACATAGTGCTACCTAACGAAACACTATAAAACTCACGTGACTTTAAACAACAGTCTTGAGCTGTAGTCACCATTTTTCCCAGGTGGCTCCTTATCTAGTAGCCTTTATCATCTTGAACACAGTTCAGGAGACTCAGATGGCTTGGTGAATGATGCAATATCACTCCTCATTCTGTTCAGAAGTGAGGAGAGTCCACCTTCAAGGGCAGGCAGTCACACAGGTGCATGTATACCGGGAGCTATGATATGTAGGGAAGGAAATGAAAGAGAGAAGACCTACAACGGATAATATTCATTCCTAAATACATAATGATCACATGGGTTATTTGGTAAAATCTGTACCATTATACTTTCAATTAAGATACTATATAGCCAAAATATATTTTCTTTAGATTTTAGTTGCAATGAGAAACTTTTAAAGATTTCTTTAAATTGCTTTAATATTGAACATTTGTTGGGTTGAAGGTATTGCACAAATCATTAGGAGAGTTGGGGAATTATAGCCTTTCAACCCAGCACTCAAGAAAAACTTTACTTTTAATTACTTGATTTATATCAGAATAGAAGGCAGCTCTAATCAGTGATGCAGATTTATAAAGAAGGGAAAAATAAGCATTATTTGAACTTATTTAGGTATTCTTCATAATAGAATTGAGACTAAGTTAAAGATCTCGAGTGAGAGTCCAGACATCTGAGACTTAAGGGTCTAATTGTGATGATTGCATGGAGAAAAGAGGTCTTCCACTTGACAATGTGAAGGACCATGATAAAGAGAAACCATCATGGGATGAGACATAAGAAATGCAAGTTTTTTGGAGCTGAGGGTCTGGTGGCTAAAGAAACCATAGCTTAGCCTTAACATGGGAGAGCATTAGAGTAGAAGAGATAGCTTAAAGTCAGTGAGGTTAGGAGAAGGGACGAGAGCCACCATGGATGACATGATGAAAGGAAGACTAAAGAGAAGAGAAAGCACCTGAGCCCAGTGGCAATCTATTATGGCTTCAGACATTGCTAAGGAGTTGCTAGGGTAATTATGGCAGTACAGGGGATGAGTGAAAGAATATTAGATATGGTCTGTTTAAGGAAACTCCACTTTCCATTTACAGGTGAAGGGAGTTTTTCAAAATGGAAAGACTTGTGCTCTAGTTCCTCTTTTACCTATCTTAGTGCGAGTTCTTGGATGATAGCAAAAGTAAAGAAAGAAAGGACTCAGCGACTAATTGGATGTACAAGTAATGAGAGCAGTTCCTGCCACATTGTACACACTGTTCTAAGTATTTGTTCTTTAACTCTTCTTTAAATAAAAATACATTTAACTTGGTCATGTAATTTTGTTTGGAAAGAAAATACTTAGGATAAAACAAAGAAAAAAATAAAAAAGCCATGAGGAGACTGGGATTACCCAAATAAAATCTATAAGGTATGAACTGCTTGGAGAGGTAACTTGGATCATGAGCATCCACTGATGAAAGCATATGAATTGTTATTAGCTCCTAATTGTCATCTTTTCTTGCAGAATAGTTTAGGTATCCTTAGATTCTGGAACCAGGTGATATATGCTTTTCCTACCATAGTCATTAAAATTAGTGAAAAATCTGAAACATGCCTTTTTCTTAATTTTTACTAGTGTACATTAGTTATGAACAGTAGGCTTTATTATGATGCTTTGATACACATATATAATGTACTTTGATCATATTCATTCCTGTTACCTCCTCTTGTCCTTCTTTCCTTCCTGCTGTCTCTCTTCCTCATTTTACATAGTTTCCTTTCTATCTTCAAATCTATTTTTTTATCTAAATTCCGTATGTAAGAGGAAACATGAACTATTGTCTCTCTGTCTGGTTTACTTTGCTTAACATGCTTATCATACTGTAAGTCAAATGGTTTTTCTTCTCTATGGATGAAGAACATTCCACTTTATATATATTTCACATTTTCTTTATGCATTCCATCCACTGGTAGGCACCTAGGCTGATGATTCCATAACTTTGCTATTGTGAATAGTGCCATGACAAACATGAGTATGATACCTTTAACTCTTCAAATACATGTATGGTGTAAGTTTTATTAACCGTTTTTTCCTGTTGTGTAATCTAAAAAAGGGTCAATGAGAAGCCTGGTTTGTTAATCTCATCTTCCTATTGATGAACAAATATAGGACTAGTACCTTACAGGAGCAGAGTCTTTGTTCTTGTTTATGATTCTGGTTATAATTCATACTCTAGCTTGCAGGAGAGTTCATAGAAGGAGCCCAATGAACTGAGCACATTATATGCATGGGAATTGCTGAGAGAGGGACATACATTCTTACTTGTCAGAATGGCTATGTGCCTGTATATCAAAAATACTGAAACAGTTCTACCTATCCAGGGAATGGACCCACCCACTGTGTTCTGGGTCTTTCTACATCAAGTATATATCTTCCACAGATTTGCTTAGGAGAGTTCATAATTCCTCACAAATATGCCAAAAGGTTGAGCCCTCACTTATCAGGTTGACATAATTATCTCTAATTGTCCCACTTAGGATCATCTAGATAGTAAAGGAAAGAGTTGAGATACATGAAAAATATTTTAAAATGAAATTCTGCTAAGCATATAAAAAATAGGATCAATTCTGACAAATCTTTGCCAGAAACTAAAATAAAAGGAACATTTTTCAATTCATTACATGAAACTAGTATCACACTCATTCCAAAGACAAACTAGTACACAAATGATAACATGACCATAGTTGTGAAAACTCTTAACAAATATTAGCAATATTAGTAGTAATGTTAGCAAGAATATTAGTAGAATTCAGTAATATAAAAGACATGATCATATGTGATTTATTCCACAGATGCCAGATAATTTATCATTTGAATTGTTAATCTACTATATTAACAGGCTAAGTGAGAAAAATTCATATGATTGTAATGGTCAATGCAGAAAGAATGTTTGACAAGACTTAACACTCAGTTATAATTCATATTTTACAAAAGTGAGAATAGAGAAATCTATGTTGTCCAAGCTGACTTTGAATACTGGGGATCATGTTATCCTCCTGGATCTCCTTTCTGAATAGCTCATGAATACATGTGTGTGCTGAAAGAAGTCCCAAACTGAGTGAAAAGCTTACATCGCCAGCACATTTGCATCTTGTATTCTGAGATAGGGAGGGATATAGGGATCGCTCATCCCTATATAAAGCTCAATCTGTTTTTTTTTTTTTTACTTGTACTACTTTATTTCTTATTTCTTCTGTGAATAGTTGTTTAAAACCTTTCAGAAGCTTAGTAGCATAACATTTTGCTTGGGCTATTTTTTTTTTTGAATTACTGCTGGATATAGATCTTGCCACATGTGCCTTCAAGTAGTTCTTCTCTCATCCTTTTTCTGTTTTTACATTTTACTAACCCAATTTCCATGTGGTCTAAGTCATTCAGATATGCCAGGGACTTTCCTATCTCATAAAGCTCATATCCTACCACAGAGCTATGTAGAGTTACTGAAGTCTCCTACAGCAGTCCGGAGGTCCATGTTGAAACAAGCTGCTTAACTTTCTTATGAACACAGCCCTATATGGCTGTGAACTGGGCATTAAACATTATCTTTCATGAGTTTAGTTCCCTCAATGATGCCTATCCTTCTTCCATTGTCTTCTATTTCCTGATATCCGAAGGGAACCCAGCTGGTAATGACAAAATGTTCTTAATGGCTCAAATGAGTAAATCCATTAGGGACTGATTTCTGTAATGTCTCTCGAGATTATTCTGCCTTTGTCTTAAGAAGGGGTAAGTAGTTATGTTACTCAGTTTCTTCACTTCCATAGGACTCAAACTAATCCTATCCACTCCTGTATTCCACAGCCTCATGAGCCAGGTGGGCGCTGTCACTGCTATTTAAGTATTTCCCAGTTCAAGAAGTTCAGCTGCAGATTATCATAGCACTTTTTTTTTTTTTACTGGACCATTATTAAAGCCATTTGCCTGTTGAATCTTGGATTTTCCTGTCCTCTCTATCTAAGATTGAACCTGAAAAGTATCTTCAATCAATTTTAGCATATTCTTTTCCCTCCCATTATCTGATTCTTCCTGTAAGTTCATAGTTTTTGGATCCTAGGCAGACTATTTAGCATAGATCTAAGCTGTGCTCTCTTTCCCTTGCAGCCAGCTAGTTGTAAGAAATGGCATCTCATTCATTCTCTTTTTTATTCAAGTTACTGCCAAACCAGAGGCTAACATAGAGGGCACCAGCCATATGTCCCTTTCCTGTTAAAATTCTTTCCTTAAACCAGTAAGATCCCTTTGATCAGTTACAGCTCTTACTATACATAGCAGTGGCTACACAACTACTGTGACAGCATGTTGACAATCTCATCCTGTATGTGCTCTTCCTAGGACTGTAATACATCTTATAGTCCTGTAGACATTTTTGGGGTGTCCCCATATTCACATGGCAGACCCTGATCACCACTCTCTTCTACATACAGGAAAAAGCTACCCTGGGATTCCCCCCAAGAATTAGCTTAGCCTTAGCTTAGCCTTGGTTCCATGACCTATCACCTATTTCAGGAAACATTAAGCTGCCCCACATCAAGGAGGCCCAGGGAAAGGTAGCCATATCAGCCCCATTCTTACATAGATGAATCAGTTGCAAATCTCAGCACCAGTTACTCCTCTCAACTCCTAATTTCTTCTATTAATCCTTGTTCAGGCACTAGTGAGCTTTGTGAGTTTTCTTGATATTAACAGATGTGCACTCACTCTAGATAAGGAACCATTAACAAGCCAAAGTAATGATTGCATCACAGTTCAACTTGGTGAACCAATGAGTTTATTTGAGTTGCTTACCAGAGGGTGGACAAGGGGTTACTTACAAATGCATAGATGATTCAAAAGAAGATATATCACTGAAAATTACACCCCAGCATGAGTAAAGACTCAAAAGCTGTGTCCCTGGAGCTTGGTACACAATTTGGAGGTAGATCAGCAGATCTGAAAGTCTCCTCTTTCCAGCAATCACTTACTGCTTGTTGTAACCCTGGGGAGGGATCTTGTGAATCTTGTCATTCTCGTATTTTCTGAATTTGTAAGTTTTGTTTACTTTCTGAATTTCAAGAGTTTTCCTCCTTCCTCCAGGAAGGATTATTTCAATTCCAGGAAATAGCTACACAACAATATCTAATATGATTTCAGGGAGACAGCGATGTAGATTTTTGGTAAGCGGGACTACTTAATGAGCATTACTGTCCTAGCTAGTGACCTCATTTGGAAGTCACACTCTCTGCTATTTCTGCCTTAAAACTTTTCTTCCTCCATATCATGACTTCTGTAGTATAGGAAAACTTTGACAGAAAACCTATGGTAATCACTTGAGTACATACTTAGCTTCAAAGTTGGGAATTGAATTTCTCTTTTAACAGAGATCTCCTTAAACTTAGCATGCCGTGTTGGCAAGGACATGGGATTCAATCTTGTTATTGTAATTCCCGTAAAATGTCTTTCTGAAGATTACATGTTAAGGGATCAAGAAACTCCCAGGAGACTTGCATATTGACAAAGCCTTACGATATTTATTTTTCCTATATTTTTGCAAAAGGGGAAAAATCAGGAGCTTCATCTTATTTGTAGATTGTAGTCAAGGTTTCTCAAGAAGCATTGTCTGTTGGATAAGTATGGACTTAAGGTCATTTGGTTAATAATAGTAAGAGACTTGTAAAATCCACGTAAGACCAGGATTAATTAGTACCAGTAAAATTATATTATAATGAATACAATATTTAAAAGCTTTCTGGTTAAGACTATTTCCATCTCACAATACTAGAAAACACATGTTTCTGATTTTCTTTAGGATGTAGAAAAAGAAACATAATGAAATGGGAATATGCATATTCAAAATGAAAATGTTTTTATTTTTTAATATTTATTTATTTACTTACTTATTTAGAGAGTATGTGTGTATCAGAGGGCACTATGTGTCCCTGTGGAGGACCAAAAGTGACTTCAGGAATCATTCTGGCTTGCTTCTACTTCCTTCTTGCTTCGCTCTGGATTTCTCAGGCTTTGCTCACCAGGGCTGGATGTACAGGCCGCTGCAGTGTTTTTATGTAGGACCTAGGATCCAAACTCAGGACCTTCTGCTTGCAAGGCAGCTTTAACCCCTGAGCCATCTCTCCCGCTCTCAAAATGAAAATGTTTTTAAAATAAGACATTACTAATTTAATTTAATAGCTTATGTATTTGAAGAGGGTCTTTAATATCATTGCTTTTGATTGTGTCCTCAAATTTAACATGTGTTAAAAGTAGTATTCAAATAAATATGGTGGGCTGATACACACACACACACACACACACACACACTAAATTTTTTTTAAAAAAACAAATAAATATGGAAAAGACTCTTTATTAAATGTTACTAGGATTAACATATCTATTAGGACAAATAAGATTGATACCTTATTTTTTTCATGGATCCAGACAAATCAAACTTCCAAACATAAAGAATTAAAGCTATGAAAGCACTAGAGGAAGTTTTTGGTTTATATTTTTATAATATGAAGCAACAAAGACTTTCTGAACGTTATACTGATAACCAAAAATGTGCTTTTATTATCATATATCATAAACCATCTCTAAACTACTATCTACTATCTCAAGAGTCAAACAGTTGGTCAAGCAGTTCTTCTGTGATTCTCCCCTAAGCTTACTTTTGAAGTTGCTTTTATGGTAGTTGTTCAATGGTGAAGAATCTAACAGGCTGTAATCTTTTCCTGGTATCTGAGTTTTGATAGACTAAAGACAGAAGCCTTGAGGATCTAGGTTTTAGAACTTGTGCATTTCATGGTCCAAACAAGTTACAGAGTGAGCTAGATATATTAGCTAATAAATGTTTCTACCACCAGGGTAGCATCATCACATTGCAAGGGAGTATAGCGATAACAAGGCATAATCAGAATGGTCTCCTTCAGTGTCCTTTGAAATGTAAAATATGGAAACATTGCTTGCAAACAAGAACACAGATGTAGATAACTATTTAGATAAATTTCTTATGTCCTGAACTTTTGCTTCTTGCTTTCTGAAACCTAAGACCTAAATAGATTTGAGGTGTTTTACCTCATTATCTGACCTTATTTACCCTGTTAGCACTATAGTAGCTTTGATTAGGATAAGCTTTAGTATAGTTCTTTTAATGTTTCTTCTTGTTCTTGGGTTTCAGTGAGATTCTTAAATTTAAGAGGTTATAGTTTTCAAACCATAATTCTCCCCATTTCTCTCATCTCAGTGGATTTTTGTATCTCAGGAATCATTGTACTTCATTATTTGATTTTTGGTATCTTGAAAAATCATTTTCATATGCTGTCCAGTGTTTTGGTTGTTTCAAATGAAAAGATAAAATCTTCCTTTCACTGCTGGCTGAAATTCAAAGTAATCAGGTTAACGACTTTAGATATTTGTATTTTCAGCATATTAAAAATAAATGACAGTACTATAGGTTTAAAGACAAAAATGATAGCCTGTGGGATATTTTTAATTATTGTATCTAACTGAGAATTAATAACCTCAATTTATAAAGCAAATCTTATAAATCATATAAAGTAATTGATCTATTCACAAAACTAGGAAAGAAATATTTTTGTTTGCTTATTTGTGTTCTTTTAAACTGGTAGCTAACAAAAGAAGTGGAAACGGCTAATAAATATATAAAATGGTTGTTCTAATGCTAGGATGAATGTATTAATTGAAATGATCAAAATATTTTTATTAATTTTTAAAAGTAATTTTTAAATATATAATAATTTTTAACACATATAAATTTTAATTTAATATTTTATTATTTTTTCAAAGAAGAAAATAACTGATGATGCAAGTATATTTCTACATTTGATGAGAATATTCAAATGTTTAGAATTTTTCTGGAAGGCAGCCAAGTGATATATACCAAATGTCAAAGTATATAATGTAACCTGACAATTTGTAATCTAGAAATCAATACTTAACAAATAATCTCTGTTTGGGGGAGGATGGCTCGATGGCTAAGGACTGTGTGAACATGAGGATCTGAGTTCCTGATCCCAATACCCATGTAAAAAGCCATGTTTACCATAGCATGCCTGCAATCTCAGCACTGGGAGGAAGAGACAGGAGGATTCCTGGTTGCCTACCAGCAAGTCTACCCAATTAGTGAGCTCCAGGTTCAATGAGAGATGCTCTGTCAAAGAAAAAAGGCAGAGAGTGAGGAGGATACCTAATGTCAAGTCCTGGCCTACACACACACAGTTGAATGTACACACTGCACACAAAATACAAATAAAAAAAACACTGGAAATACTTATCATAGAATTTTCAATAAAGATATTGGAAAGAATTTTGGTGTTAGTCAGTCATTCTTTGCTTATGCAAATAGTTAATGTTTATAATGCATTAAATACCTTTGCATTTTTTGCAGTTATTTCTTCAGCTGTTCAATATGTGTTTATATACACTCTGAATACCACATTCTTCTGTTACAAATAATGAGGTAAGGGCTAGCGAGATGATTCAGTGCGTAAAGACACTTGCCACCAAACCTCATGACCAATTTGATCCCCAAAACCCACATGGTAGAATAAGAGAACAAACAATGAAGTAGATATATTATGACTATGAAAAGTTGTTCTTTATGTAGTGAATAAAGCAAGTTACAAATTAGTATTTAGGGGAAACGTACACATAAACAAACATGACACATACACATACATACATGTATGTATATAGATATTCATAGATATACATAATGCTTTTTACAGTCAACAAATAAAGGAAGGAAACAAAGGAAAAAGGGGGGAAATCTATTTTAAAGGTCTTTCTATACAGTCCTTTATGGCGCTGAACTTGTGGCCACTACCTTGCCCTAGCCTCCTGGGTATTGAAATTACAGATGTATGCCACTGTAGTGGGCCAGCTCTTAGCAAATCTTCACAGAATTGCCATGGAAGGTGTATAGAAACTAAGGTTTTAAGGAGAGATGAACTGTGATATATCCGTGTAGGGCTTGGGTGGTAGAAGAAACTCGTCCTAAGTATGAGCTGAGCTCTGCTTCTTCCCCTGATCATATGCTGATCATAGACAAATTACGTAGCATTACTGACTTTGATGGTTTTAAAGTAACTGCTTTCAAGTTATATAATGCAATTATTATATTTATATAGGCAGTTTAAGCCCTCAGAAAAGAATAGATTGTTTTTATAAATTTATGGGATGAATTGATAAGGGGAAAGGAAGGTATGGGAGGGAGCGGGTATGGAGAGAAACAGTCCTCAATAAGCTTGTAAAACTAAAAAATAAATTTAAAAAAAGAAAAGATTAGGTTGTTTTTATAATTTTAAAAAGATAAGCAATGAAAATAGTTGCTACAAATATAAGATACGTTTGGATTGTGGAATAAATTTACTATTTATTATCATGATATAATTATCTCTATATGAAAACTGCTATCTTTAATTTCAGTTAAGAGCAATTTTGTCTAAAATCTGATTTTTAATGATGAGAACCATAGAGTATTTGTTTCATTTAGTTTTTACTATTTTAGCTATCCTCACCGACAGTGGTTCGCTCTTGACCCTTCTTCCTGCAGTGTGCCTGAGCCCAACAGGTTCCTGCTGACATCGTCCATGGGTGGATGCTTGGATTTGGGCAGAAATATGCTCAGGCTTATGTTTTGACTTCTGTCCTTCCTCATGGGGATTTCTTAGGCTTCTTCCACTTCTTTAAATATATTTTTTAAATTTTTTTATTATTTATTATTTATTCAATTGTGCATGTATGTGTGTGCGCATGTGTGTATGTATGTGTGTGTGTGTAGAATCACGGACGAATTCGGGAACCACCATGGATGCTTCCACCTCCCCCTTGTTTATTTTGCCCGGGATTCACAGGCTCTGCCCTACCAGGACCGGAAACGCAGGTCACCCCTGCTTCCGCCCGGCGTCTATACGTGGGGTCTAAGATCCGAACTCAGGACCTTCCGCCTGCAAGGCAGAGGCTTAACCCCTGAGCCACCTCTCCAGCCCCTTCTTCCACTTCTTAACCACTCCTTGAGTTTAGCTATAAGCTGGGTCTGAAGAATAAAAAGAATGATGCTTTTCTTATAACAAAGTATGATTCGTAGAAAAGTAAATAGACATTAATGATCTTGAATTCTTCAAATGAAATGTCTACCATCATGACATCCCAGTTTTGGGGACTTCACAAAGGTGAGAAGCCTATCAGCTTCCTCCCATGGCATTAAATATATTTTTTGCCAGTAATATTTGGAATAGAAGCTAGCATTTATTTCAAAAGATATTAGCAATCTTACAAATGAAAACACCAGCATACCATCTATCGCATAGATATGATTTTACAGTCAAATAAAGACTCAAAGCATCAGTGCTACAGTCTGTCTGGGTTTGGAATATTTTTATGCACTGCTGTGAGAAAAGCAGGTGCACTCACACATCTATTTCTAAGATTTGACTATTTTGTCAGATGATTTGGGTTTAAAATTTCTGCAGATGTCAATTTAAGCCATCTTTTTGCTATTAGTAGCACAGTTTAAAAGTTAAGTTCCTGTAAGTCTCGCAGATCTATTTCCTGTGGAATGACTTAGAAACAAAGTGAGCTCAAGAAGGAAGCTTCTCGCCGTTGGAATATTGCTGCTCATTGTCTCTCAGTCTTTTCCAGTCTGGTATCAGCACTGCTTTCAATTTCTTTGCTGCCCTCTAGCCCTTTGACTTCGCCTTCTATTATTGTATTTCCTTGACGAGGGTCTGTGCCAGGCTCGGAGACATTGAAGGCAGGCATTCTGGCTAACTAGGCCAACATCACTTTCAAAGTCTTGAGAGTTTATAATGGACGCATCCATCCAGAATGGCCAAAGTTTGTTGTGGGGTTCCTGGTGATAAATGTGAGCTAACCTAATAAGGTAAAGTTCCTGCAAACATACTATGTAGACTAATACTTTTAATTAGTAACTTACATACTTCCACCCTATGCACTGCTATCTCTCTATTGTCTTCACCTTTTGCTTGTGAAATCATATAATTAAATAATATCTTTTAATTATAATCTTTAATGCCCATATTATTATGGATCATAATGTATGGTCATATTAATTAGGTTCTCTTCTATTAAAATATCTAAAAAGAAATGTAGAGATACTCCCATGGATTGGATTGCTCACATAAAAATCTTCTGAATTTTCTTAAGGTGAATGTCATGGTAAATCAGATGTATTTAATGATATTTGAACTAACTTACTTTAGTATACTTTTTTTTTTATTTAGCAAGACTCATTACCATGAAACTGTTAAGCCCCTTATATTGAAAATATAATTTTTTTTTGCAGTGTAAGGAATCTAATCTGAGGTCTTGGGTATGCTAGGTAAGTGCTTTATCCCAGTTCCAAAATAGCTTGTTACATGTTTTATAGAGAAGAAATTAGTCAACCTTAATTATTTTGATTAAAGAAGGAATTTTTGTTCTTGAATAAGAATGCTATGCAACAAAATAGAATTTATTGTGGATACTAATGACCTTTAACCCTATAAATGTTAGCATTGAAATTTAAAACCACCTTATTTTTGCAAAATCTAAGCAACCTTCAATAGATGAGTCATGAGATTATAATGGTAAGGAATAAAATACCAGAATATTTCACAGAAGGATGTGCAGAGGTTATATACAAATACTTCAACATTTTGTGTTAGAAGTTTGAGCTTCCTTGGATTTTTCTATTCACAGGATTTGTTTGTGTATGCATGCACACGTGCACATATGTGCATATATGTATGTTTTCTGGATCCAATCCACCTCAGGTACCAAAGAAAGACTACAAAATCCCTTTCACAGTTGCTTTAAAAAGCTGTAAAAAAAAGTTTCCAAGGTAGAAACATAAATCCTTTGTTCTCTAAATTCAAATGTAGCATCATTTTCATTATATTAGTTGTTTTTAGTAATCAAATACCCTGTACTTGTACTATGCAAAACAAATATGTGACTACTTTAATATCCTTGTTCATGTTTGTCATCAAACCAAGGCAATCTTGTAAAGTTGCACTGGTGTTTTTCATGCCCCCACAAGCAATGTGGTGAAAGAGCTGCTTCACACTGGTTTGGGCCTAGGAGAGAATGGAGTATGGAGCCAGAGTACTAGAGAGAAGAAAATAGCTCTTTCAACAGGTTTGACAATAACACTGCCACCATCACCAGTCACAAGACAAATACAGATACCACAGGGAAAAAGTGGAATAGTTATTTCCTACTGTAACATTTTGTCTAGGTTCTGCTGCTTCTTTATTATCTCATCCAACAATGGCAAAATTTTTCTTTGTAAAAATCTGAAGTGAGTTAAAGGTATTCTTTTAATTTAGATTTACCAGTTTTGAGATACAAGATTAAATATTTGTCTTTCTACAAGTTTCATATTTTAACAACAAAATAATATTTTGTGTGGTAATAATGAACTTAATTTTATTAGTTTGTTTTGAAACAGGGTCTTGCTGGGTATTCCAGACTGGTCTTAAACTCCTAATCCTTCTACTTCTGGTTTCCAGTTGTCTAATTTCCGACCATGTACACCATCATGCCTGACTTTAATTATTTTTAGTTGACCTTAGTTTCCTTTAATTGTTTACTCTTAGCTTTAGCTACCATTTCAAATGAAGGAATTGTTTCTTATACTTCCATATTTAATAAGATAGCCCATGAGATCAAGATCATTGTGTAGAAAACATTCAGAACTGGGTAAGGTTTACAGTAACAACAGAAGTCAGTTTTACTAGCAATCTAAGAAAGGACTTGGTAAGACAATTTAGTTGATGGAATGCTTAATCAACACACATGAAGATTTCCAGAACCTATATAAAAAGCTGGGTATGATAGTATGTGCAATTCTAGTGCTGAGGAGGAAAAACTGGAGAATCCCTAAAGCTCATTGGCCAAGCAGTCATGCAAAGTCAATAAGCTCTAGATTCAGCAAAAGAGCCTGTCTCAAAAAATATGGCGGAAGGCAAGAGAAGACATCCATTATCAAATTCTGGCTTCCATATCTGTGTGCATATATACATGCACACGCACATACACAAAATTGGGCGTGCTGACACTACTTGAAATCTCATTATTGGGGAAGTATAGATAAGATAGATTTCCTGGGGCTTTCTGGTCAACTTGCTTAAACTAATTGGTGAGTTCCACAGCCATAGAAAGATAAACAAACAAACAAACAAAACAAGGTATCACATACACATGTGCACATGTATCTGTGCACACACACTACCCATGCACACACAGACATGCACAGAAGAACAAGATCACTGGATCTACAGTGATTCCTAATAAGTCATCCTGGTAAATAATATGTGAATCTTTGTCCAGCTCATCCACAACATGCAGACTAGTTAGTAGCATTGAAATATAATAAAGTGAACTTTTTAACGGCAAGGAAATAATATTATACTTTAAATTTAATTTATGGTTAACTAGTGACTTGACATAAACCATGGAAAAACTACACTAATTTGGAAAGCTTTCTTTCACCTAGAGGAGAAATATCAAATTAGTTCAACTGCAACCTCACCAAGATTGTATTTCTTAGATCATCAATTAAAAAAATTGAAATAGAAACATTTGTCAGCCAAACCTGAATGTATTACTTAATTGAAGCAAAACTTGGGTTTCGGAAACAAAAGATGCAATTTGTGTAATGGATCTTTATAGCTTGATAGATTTTAAAATGAATTGATTAAAGGAGCTGGAGAAATGGCTCAGTGGTTAAGACTCTGCCTCCCAAGGTCCTGTCTTTCAAATCCCAGGTCCTACATAAAACGGTGATGGCCTCCACTTCACTTTTGGTGGGCAGGGCCTGGGAAGTCCCAAAGCAAAATCAAAAGGAAGTAGCAGCAATCCAGGATGATTCTGAAAGTTATCATTGGTTCTCCACAGGGACATACAGTGCCCTCTGACAAACATATACTCACACACATGCACACACATGCAAATAAATAAGTTCAAAAATAAATTTATTAATGTTTAAAATAAATATGTTTTATTAACCTTTTTAGTAATTTTAAGGCAACAATTTGTAAGTACTGCATAATTTCAGTAAAGATAAAACTTAAGGGATATTTGCATGGCTATTAATTGCGAAGACATTGTGATTTACTGTGTGTATTTATAATTAATCAGAGCTAAGTACATTAATAAATATACACTTAAATATTTCTATGTTACTTACAAATGTAATGACATTTATAGATGTGGAGAGTGTTTAATTTATAGTGACAGAACTATATGAAATCAACAGTGACAGCATTTCAATTTTCCAATATTTTGCATTGTGTATGGTAGACTATGCTTTTGTTCAGAAAATAGTTATGTAACTCTCTTAAAGTCAATATCAATAATCATAAACAAGATAATCTTATCAACATAAGTCAGTCTTGCTCTGCATATATTAATTTAGCATGATATTACACTTAATAAATTATCATTAATCACAAATACATTTTTGCCTGTGCATATTTAAAGCCTTTAACATTCACAGTCTTGGTGTTTTTGATGTGCTAAGGTAAAAGGCACTCATTTCAAATCTGAAAAGCAGCATAACCAGCCTTTTGAAGCCCACTGCAATCAATATCTATGCAAATGCAATAGCTGTGCAATTTGCACTGCTTTGTCAGTCAGCCACTACTGGAGTCCCATCCTGCACTCAATGTATTAAGAGATTTTTTTTCTTTTAAAAGACAGTATTTTCTCTAAATAATTTTACATGAATGAATGCTACTGCTTTGTCTGTCTACTCCCTGTTCTTTTCCTACCGTGTATGTGTTGACTCAGACTGTCATTCTCTCTCCATGTGATAGAATCTGGGTCAAGGGTTTCCTGAGCTCCACCCCTGGTTCTTTCATGGTCATATTTTTGGTTCTGAATTCTTGGAAGAAGAATCAGACCCTCAGTAACTCAAAGTTGGTTGAAGCAACATCCAGAGAACACTGATCACTGTGTTCCCTACTTGCAGCAGAGAGACCTTCCGTGGATCTCCGAAGGGTTCTTCTGTTCTAGTCACTTCATCCTTAAAAACTGAGGTGACATAGAACACTTGGTAACCAAATAAGCAGAAGGTAAAAGGTAGGAAGGACAATTCAGGAGGTTTGATATTACAACGGGTCCAAGATTTATTTCCATTGTATGGGTAATAAGTGATAGCAAGTAAGAGTGTAGTAGGGGACAGTCTTAAGTTCTGCACTTACATGAAGGAAAAACAGACAACATATACTAGATAGGAAAATGGTTTAACCACACTTCTAGTAAGTAAAACAAGACACAAGTTGTTTGAGTTGCCATCAAGCAACTTGTGAGCTTGTGATATTGAGGACTTCTGGGAAGTTCATGCATACAGCTATCTTGGAACATGGGGAAAAGAGCTAACAATAACCCTATTCTTGGTACTGGTTAGGTTACATCTGGTCAGTTGTATTCAGGTCTATGCTATGCTTGAACCTGTTAGAGGATGGTGACTCATAATGAAGGAATTGAAAATGTTTTAAAGAGGATATGTAGGTATCAGAAAGCACACATAGAAGGGCTTCTCTCATGTAAGCACTTATGGATGTGGCTGATCCTGTACTGTTAAAACCATTCTATATAGTTTTTTAAAGTAAATTAATTTATTTATTTTGCACACACGCACATTTGTGTGTGTGTGTGTGTGTGTGTGTGTGTGTGTGTGTGTGCGTGCGCGCGTGTGTATCAGAGGATACTGTGTGCCTGTGGAGGCCTGTGTGCCTGTGTAAGTGGCAATCACCCTGGGTTGTGCTACCTCCTCTTTGCTTTTTGCTGGAGTTTGCCAGACTCTGCTTTCAGGGACCAGAAGTACAGGCAACTGCCAGATGCCATTTCTACTCGTTATTTTTTACGTGGGATCCAGGATCTGAAGTCAGGACTTCTGTTTACAGGGCAGAGGCTTAACCCCCTTAGCCATCTCTTCAGCTTCCCCCCCAGTTCCATTAAGTCTTTGAGGACTTGAATTCTGGTAGTTTCACCCTGTGGCTTTTTCTGTCTTCACAATCACCTCATAATAAGTTACCGAAGGTCCTGCAGTCATAAATTTATTCCAGACTGCAGGAAGATGGGTGGTATGAGGGAAATACGTATTTGTTCCTGTCTAATAAAACTTCTGCAACATCTTTATCTCATGGGTCTACCTGGCTGCAGAAAACAGTAAGATCATTTTTTTAGCTAGAACTTTTGCTCATATTTTTTTCTTTAGGGAAGAAAGAGAACAGTGGATATTCAGAAGCAAGTAGCTTTAATGCAGCACATTTGATTCAGAAGATTTAATGGAGTGGGTTGATAAAAGTTCAAGAAGTAAAATTTTATCAATTACGTATAGAAAAGAATTTCCTGGTAGTTTCATCAGTTCCAAATTAAATTGGCCTTTTTAAAGATTTTGATGTTATTATATATGATGATTAGTATTAATTGTCAATGTGACCCAGGAGACAGAACTATAGGAACACCTAAGAGGAATTTTGTAAGTTAAGCCAGGTTTCTGGACGTGCCTGTAAAGAGATCATCTTGACTGCATAATCGACAGAAGAAGACTCAGCCCATTGTGAGAAGCAACTTTCCCTAGAGAGGTAGTATGGACCATGTGAAGATAGAACTAATCAGGAAGGCGAGCAAATCAGGGAGCAAGTATGCATCGTTGGTCCTTACTCTTCACTCTTGGTGTGAATCTAACATGACCAGCTGTTTCAAGCTCCTTTAAGCTGTACCTTCCCTGCAGTAACGGACTGTCGACTAGAATTAGGAGCCAATAAAAACTTTTTCCTTAAGTTGCTTGGATAAGGTGTTTTGTTGCAACAAAGTGTAGTGAAACTAAAACAGACGTTGGATCATAAAGTGTGTTTGTTAGAGTGATGGACTTTTTCTAGAGGCTTTTGTGCCTCTAGAAATGCTTTGTGGGAAAAGGGTTGGAAACTTTGGGCTAGAGAAGCCACTGATTGCTGGAAGCAGAGTTTGATGGGCCATTCCAGTGGGAGCTTGTAGGATAGCCATAAGAAAGAGGTGAAGACTGTGAAGGCCCAATTGGGCAAGGATTTTGCAGAACAAGGCCTGTATCGAGAGCTAGGCTAGGTACCATGTATGTGATATTTTGACCAAGAATCTGACTTCATTCTGTTTGTGTCCAGAAAACCTGAATGAAGCAGAATTATAAAGTGATGGTGTGGCAGAAGACATTCAAGGCAGGGAGTGTTCAGGCCAGTACTTGAGAGAGCAGCCGTGGCTGCTTCAGCACCGCTGAAGAGTAACATCTTGTGTTGAACTGGAGTGGTATGAAAGAGAGCTAAACCTCTCCGAGGCTCTTTTGTGAGGATCCAGACTCATGTAGAGGAAGAAAGCCTGAACAGAAGCTCTCAAGTCCTGAAAGCAGTGCCCTAAGAAAGTGTTTCTCCTGGCCTAGCACACAGAAGCCAGGCCCCATCCTGAGCTGGCAGCAACATTTAATGGCATTTTCCAGGTGGCATAGATGTTTTAGGCATGGATGATACAAGACCGAGGGAGTCATGAAGAGAAACTGAAGTCTGGCACCATGTGAAAAGGGTTTTAGTCCTTGCAAAAGAAATGGAAATGTGATGTTGGAGATATCAGAACCACTGGACATGAACTGAGGCATAGATTGGAGCCAGTCCAGAGAGAAGTTGCATGTGTGTGTGTGTGTATGTGTGTGTGTGTGTGTGTGTGTGTGTGTGTGTGTGTGCGTGTCAGAAGTGGGGGGGAGGTAGGAGGCAGTGGAGCTGGCTGTGTGAAGCTAACTGCACAGACTTATGAGGGTTATTTGATAACATGGCTCTACAATGGTGGACATTGAGCTACCAGGATTTGGTATTTTTCATGCTGGATTTTGCTTTTGTGTTGATTTAATCATTCCTTATCATGCCCTGATTTTTCCATTTTGAAATAGGAATGTTTATAATGTTTTGCATGTTGGAAATCTGTATCTTGCTTTTGATTTTCCAGGAGCTCATGGAAAGAAACTAGACTTTTAAAGTGTTGAAACTGTTACTGACTATGGAAACTTTTAAAAGCAGACCCTGGGAACTTTCAAAATTGTACTGAATACATTTTATATTTTAAGATGCTCCTGAGACCTTGGCGACAAGGGACGGATGGAAATGACTGAAAGGTGATATAATTTGGTGTCAGGTTGACAAGGAATGGAGATGTGATGAATTGTATTAATTATCAACCTGACATGCAGGAGGCTAGACTCCAGGTACATTTGAGATGATTTTCCTAAATTAAAACAGGCCTCGTGGAAAATCTGTAGATTGTGTTGATTGTATGATTGAAGTGGGAAGATTCAGTCCATTGTGGAGGAAAACATTTCTTAGGCAGGTGGTACAGGACTTACAAAGACAAAGAGCACTGGGTGGGCAGACTGGCAAGCAAACATGCATGCGTTGGTCCTTGCCCTTTGCTCTCACTGTGGATGTGATGTGACTGGCTCCTTCAAGTTCCTTCAGGCTGTAACTTCCCTGCAATGATGGACCATAGCTTAGAGTTGTGACCCAGTTATACCCTTCTCCCTGACTTGCTTGAGCCAGTTATTATATTGACTTACAATAAAACTCAAACACTGTTGTTGAACACTTAAAAGCAACTAGAAAATTGTATATCAGAGAAGTTTTACTGGGAAATCTGATTTGCATGATTCCATATACCTCTGGGTGCCAAGACTATTTCAGTATATATGTGCAGAAGCCCTGCTGAGTTTTAATTTAACTTTTTTTAACAAGAAATTCTAGTAAGAGAAGATTTCTATTTACTATAGTCAGCAGTGACAAGGGTTCCTTGAAGAAAATGCTTAGTATACAATTCTTGATTTTATCTTTTTAAACTTTTTGTGTACTATGTGTACCCGTGGAGGCCCAGGGGTGATGTCAGGAATCACCCTGAATTGCTTTATCTTCTCTTGGCTTTGCTCTGGAGTTTCTCAGGCTCTGCATTTCAGGATCTGAAGCACAGGCCATCACCATTTCTTCCTGGCATTTTTATGTGGGATATGGGATCTGAACTCAGAACCTTCTGCTTGTGAAGCAGAGGTTTAACCTTTGAGCCATCTCTCCAGCCCCCAAACTGATGCCTTTTGAGTTTGTGGCATATGAAATGTGTAGCTGAAGTCTTGTATTGTTGCAATTTTATTTTCCTGTGGAATTTGAAGTGCATGTTTTTTAGGAAAATATTAAGATGTTAGTATGATATGCATTTTGAATTAATATTAACAATTGTACAAATAAAAGATCCTTAGATCTCAGAGTTATGATTCTGGATCACATGAACCTTCTTTGTACCATAAGTCTTTAGGAAGTACCTCAACAATTCTGGTATTTCCTCTCTATTCTCATTCTTGCTGACATAGAAGATATCAAATAGGTAGATACAATTAGGTGTTAGGTTCTACTGTGCAAGAAATCTGTTGCTTGCCAAATGATAATGAAATAATATAAACAAGAACCTTTTTTCAACAGCTCAAATGGTTAAGCCAATATCAGTAAGAATACAATGGGAAACATTTCTTAAGTGTGCTCTTTTTAAAGATTTAAGTGAATTTTCCAATATATAAAAATGCATTTCAAGTTCTAGATTTGATATTCGTGTGTGTTCTCTTTTTCTCTGTCTTTATATATAGAATGTGTACTTACAAAGAACACTTCTAGAACGCATTTTCCTTCATCCTAGAGTTTTAGTGTTTTCTAATTTTGCAAGGCATGAATTGACAGGGTATCATAGTTCGATACGAGTATCAATTTGATCATTGAAGGTTTGAGCTCTGGGCACATTTGTAGAGAATTAGTAGTTGAGTTAAGCCATAAGTGAACCTGCAGGAGATTATCTAGTTGATGGGGAAGGGCCAGCTCACAGTATGTGGAACTTGTCTCTGGGCAATTGAATAAGATGGAGGGAACTACTTGAGAAAATGGGCTTCCTTCTGTATACTTGGCCAAACATGCTGGTCTGGCAAATAAGGATTGTCTTTCTTTTTTTTTTTTTTTTTTTTTATTAAAAATTTAATTATACATTTTAAAATTTTTTACCAGTTCCCTCCCTCCCCCCTCCCCTTCCCCCAGTGTCTCCCCCCCAATTCCCAGAGAGTCCTTTATTGTGTGCGCCTAACTCTCCACTGGGTCCTCCTCTCCGATGACATATAAGGACCCAGTGGCATTTCGATAAGCCCTTTCTCTTGTTCCCCTTAATCATAAGATTACTACTATGGCTGTCAATCCCTTGCCTCCAGGGGTCTCGGTGCCCTTAACAGATGCTAGACTTTATGAGGGCAACAGTGCGCTGGACATTGCGCAGGGCATGCAAAGTTCCATTATGATTGCTTTGGCCCCAACTATTGTTGAGAATCTTGCAAATCGTTGCTCCTCCCATCCTTTTGCTCTTACAATCTTACCGCCCCCTCTTCCGCAAATGTCCCTGAGCTCCAGGATGGGGAGAGATTAGGCTGTCCTAGTTCTATGTGATTGATATAGAGTCTCTGAAGTTCTGGATTGTGGTTTGTTGATTTTCTTTTGCAGTTTTTCTGCTCCTGCAATTCCCTTCACTCCATTCTGCTGGGCACTGTATGTCACCCCCTGGCCAGAGACAAAAAGCTGTTAAACTGGAGTCTTGTTGTAATAGCACATTCAAGGGTAGATGTAATAAGAGTAGGAAACCTCACTGAGGGCGGGGTCCATTACCCATTTGCAAAATGATTACTTTTTATCTGCTAGACTATATGCCCTCCCCTTCTGGTGAGATCAGGAAAGAACGTCTGTGAACTTAACCAGGTTTCTCATTACTTACTTGCAGACCTTGATGGAGGCCTATTTTCTCTGCTGTAACATGGTCTCCTCTCTCCTTGTTTCTGGTGTGGCCCTCCTAACCCATCTCTCTTGTTCATAATCCTTGCAATTACTGTGTTACATAGGTTTACTTTTGAGTGTCCCAATGTGGGCTGGGCGAGTTTGGTACTAGGAGCCACCTATTAGGGAGTACATACGGCGCTTAATTTTCTGGGTTTGGGATACTTCACTTAATATAATTCTTTCTAATGACATCCATTTCCCAGCAAATTCCAGTAATTCATCATTTTTGATGGCTGAGTAGTACTCCATTGTATAGATGTACCACAGTTTCCTTATCCACTCGTCAACTGTTGGACATTTAGGTTGATTCCATGACTTTGCTATTGTAAACAGTGCTGCTATGAACATGGTCGAGCTTGTGCTATCGAGGCGAACCTCTGCTGCTTGGGGGGTTATTCCCAAAAGTGGGATAGCAGGGTCATATGGCATTTCAATCTTTAATTTCTTCAAGAATCTCCAGACGGCTCGCCAGAGTGGCTGTATGAGCCTGCATTCCCACCAACAATGTAGGAGAGTTCCCCTCTCCCCACATCCTCTCCAGCATTTGTCGTTGTTTGTACTGTGGATTTTTGCCATCCTGACCGGGGTGAGATGATATCTCAGGGAAGTTTTGATTTGCATTTCCCTGATGGCGAAGGAAGTGGAGCATTTTTTAAGATAATTGTTAGACATTTTAATTTCATCCCTGGTAAAGTTTCTTTGAAGTTCCAGGGCCCATTTTTTAATTGGGCCAGTGTTTTCCTTGGAGTTTAATTTTCTAAGTTCTTTGTGCACTCTGGACAGTAGAGCTCTGTCAGATATGTGGTTAGTGAAGATTTTCTCCCATTCTGTGGGTTGCCTTTGAGCTCGTGTGACAATCTCTTTATCTGAACAGAAGCTCTTTAATTTCACAAGATCCCAACTGTTGAGAGTTGGTAGCAGTGACTGTGCCATTGGATGTCTGTTTAGGAAGTGTTGGCCTAGCCCAATCAGCTCGAGGGAGTTCCCTATCCTTTCAACTACGGCTTTTAAAGTCTCTGGCCTGATATCAAGGTCCTTGATCCATTTGGAATTAAGTCTTGTACATGGTGACAAGTACGGGTCCAGCTTTAATCTTCTGCATGTGGAGATCCAGTTTTGCCAGCACCATTTGTTGAAGATGCTGTTCTTTTTCCATTGGATTCTTTGGGCCCCTTTGTCAAAGACCAAATGGCTGTAACTTTGTGGGCTTATATCTGGGTCTTCAATCCTTATCCATTGATCTGTGTGTCTATTTTGGAGCCAGTACCAGGCTGTCTTTATAACTATGGATTTGTAGTATAGACTTAGGTTTGGTATGGTAATACCTCCAGCTGTGTTTTTGTTACTCAGGATTGTTTTTGCTATCCTGGGTCTTTTGTGCCTCCATATGAACTTTGAGATTGTTTGGTCAACTTCTTTGAAGAATTGCTTTGGGATTTTGATTGGTATAGCATTGAATCTGTATATTGCCTTTGGTAGGATGGTCATTTTTACAATGTTGATTCTGCCAATCCAGGAACAAGGGAGGTCTTTCCACCTTCTGGTGTCTTCTGCAATTTCTTTCTTTAGGGTTTTAAAGTTTTCATTGTAAAGGTCTTTTACCTCCTTAGTTAGGTTTATACCAAGGTATTTCATTTTTTAGGGGTTATAGTAAATGGCATGGTTTCTCTCAAGGCTTTTTCACTTCTTTCATTCTGGGCATATAGGAAGGCCTCTGATTTTTGCACATTTATTTTGTATCCTGCCACCCTGCTGAACTTCTCAATTAGTTCCAGGAGCTTCCTGGTGGAGTTTTTGGGATCACTCAGGTATAAGATCATGTCATCTGCAAATAGAGATAGCTTGACTTCTTCCTTGCCAATTTGAATCCCTCTTATGTCCCTTTCTTGTCTTATGGCTTCGGCTAAGACTTCAAGTACAATATTGAATAGAAGTGGTGAGAGTGGACAGCCTTGTCTTGTTCCTGATCGAAGTGGGAATGCTTCCAATTGTTCCCCATTGAGCATAATCCTTGCTGTGGGCTTGTTGTATACAGCTTTTATTATATTGATAAAAGTTCCTTCCATTCCTACTGTCTCTAGCGTTTTGATCATAAAAGGCTGTTGGATCTTGTCAAAAGCTTTTTCTGCATCTATCGAGAGTATCATGTGGTCTTGGACTTTGGACTGGTTTACATGATGAATTACATTTATTGATTTGCGTATGTTGAACCAACCTTGTGTGCCGGGGATGAAGCCTACTTGGTCCCCATGAATGATCTTTTTAATATGTTTTTGAATCCGATTTGCTAAGACTTTGTTGAGAATCTTTGCATCTGTGTTCATCAGGGAGATCGGCCTATAGTTTTCTTTTTTAAGTGAATCTTTATTAGGTTTTGGGATTAAAACGATATTAGCTTCATAGAAGGAATTTGGTAGTGTTCCTTCCTTTGCTATTTGATGGAACAGTTTAAAGGATTGTCTTTCTATCAGCCATTACGTGGATATGGTGTGGCCAGTTCCCTTAGTCCTTGGTGTTGGTGTGGGCTTTCCTGCCAAGCTGGAGAAAGAACTGTATCAGACCATCTTGAGAATAAACTTCTCTTTCCCTTAAGCTGTTTTGTCATGATTTTATCAGCAACCATGAAGTCAAACTGCTTAACAGCATTTGAAGGAAATCTAGGAAAGGCCATCTTTCCAAGTAGTATGTAGCTAGTGTCTTCAATACACATTAGACAAGTTACAGTTTGGCATTGTTAACTGTGTTCTATGTAATTAACTGCTGTATCGTAGTGGATTTGTCTTCCTCTTTCTAGGTATCTGGGTCTCATTTTACATTCAGTTTTAATACTTTAGTTTGAAAAATACTAAGTTGATTTTCAGATGAAACCTTTATCTAACATTAAATGAATGGTGTTGAAATGAATTGAGTTATACTTTCTAAAGACCGTAGCTTATTTTCAGGGGGCAAAGGGAGAAAGATTAAATAAGAAGAATGGATGTTTTTTGTTGTTGTTTTGTTTTTTTCTCTAACTTTTCCCAAAGGGCAGGGGAAGGACCAATCTTCTTCTGCTTCCTACTATATAGCATTCTATGGATAACTCATCTAGGTGGCAGGCTGTTTATCTGTAGATAAGGCCAAAAATAGCTGTCATGTAACAGTTGTAACAAGTCATTTCAGTAAATGTTTCAAATACATTCTTATTTTTGGTCTAGTAGAATAATTTGTAAAGTTTTTAACATAACATTTAGTATAGAGAGAAAAACAGCTGTTGACCAAGACCTCATCAAGCCCAGCCCTTTGCCAGGGAGCTCAAGGTTAGCTGTTCTGCTCTGACTTTGTGACCTGTGGCTTGCTAGTTGGCTCAATTCTCAGCCTCTCTCCCACCGCGGTTGTACCTTAACTTCCCCTCCAAAGACTTTCCTATAGAATTCATGCTACATTGCACTTGTATATGCGTGGCTATCATAGGCCTCAGTGGTATTTTTCCTACCTGTGACTTTTTGTTAAAGTTCTGTGAGTTGTCACAAAGCGATATATATCCAGTACTCAGATGAAGAAACAGTTCCCAGGCCCCCAGCATCCTGTTTTGGTACTTTCAGTCATTGTGTGCTTTCCAGCAATCACCACTGATTGACATCTGTCACTTATATTCATTTTACCTCTTTTTATCATAACACCACACATTATTTTGATGTTGTTTGTAAATTCATTCCAATTGTATGCGGGTCTTTGTTCATTCTGACTGATGTATACCATTCTATTCCATTTTGTCATATGAATAGGTTATTTTGTAAAATGATGAATATTTATGTTCTTTCTGGGTTTTGGCTATTGTACAATGCTGCTGCAAACATACTTATAGGTATTTTTTGAACCTCGACATATATTTTTGTTGGGTTATTCCTAGGAGTGAACTGATAGGTAACTGCATCATTGTATATGTATTATCCATATTTTGCATGATAATATCTAAGATAATTTACATAATTTACACTTTTGCTTGCCCAATAGTTTTTGCAGACTCTATTGCCTGTGGATAGAGTAAAGAAAGTAAAATTTGTGTTGAAAATTTCTTATCCTGTTTCTTCAAAATTAGTTATCAATTTAAAAATATTTTGTCAATTTGCAGCTAAATCTGTGGGATTGAAAATAGCAACATGGGAATTAATATGTGTAATATGTTTTTATATAGTATTTGACAACTGGTTTAAATCTAATTTTGTTTTACATGTCAGCAGTTGCTAGTATTAACTCAATTCTCTACTGATATTAGCTGTTTTGTTGGGATTAACTGAAGGCAACAGAGCAAACAGACAGTTACAGCCATTTGTAGCTAGTAAGTTTTTTTTTTTTCTTTTTTCTTTATAACCACCATTAGTATGTTGAATTAGCTTTTTAGGTAGGGTCTGAAAAACAGAAATTAAATTGTAGTGTTGAAACTACAGAGGAAAACATATTGCATAATCATAGAGTAATACTGTTAACATTACTATTTAGAGGAAAACATCTGATTATAAAGTATATTCATATAAATGTATTTCTGTTTCAGAAATGTCTAGTGTGATTGTTTTGTAGGTGTTTGGAAATAACCCTGACATCATTGAGTTGATTTTGTGGTCAGTTCATGCATCAGTGTAGATAGGACTAGGTATCGTGCTGAATACCTCATAATGTCAGTGTTTGGTGTCCCCACGCATGTGCATGTAATGGCATCAACATAGCTGGAGCTATGGTAAGTGGATTTCCTTGACATCTTCTGTACAAAGGTTGGGCAATAGTTCACTGTTCGGTTTGTGGCTTATAGGGTAAATGGGTTACCATAAGGAATATAAAAAGCATAACTTTGATTGGATACGATTGTTTGTCTTTTATAACAAACCACATTACATGGTTCCTGTGCTCATTCATCACTGTGTTGATATGATGTTAAACGAAAATTAATCACATTTTCTGGATATTTTTCTTTTCACTTCAAAATGTCTTTTTAGATATTGTCTAACTGCCAGCTAATTTACAGCTCTGAAACCTCGTTGTATCATTTGGAATAGTGTTGGATAATTTAAAGTGGAATGAATCATTATACAATGAAGAATTGCTGTTAAGTCTTCTGAAATATAAGGATTTCTTTGCCACAATCATATATGTAATTGTGCATTTCAGTGAGGATGCCCTCTGAACATTAGAGGACATATTCATGAGCTGAAATTCCAGGTGCAGTTCTAAAGATCTGACAGCCTTGCTCAGCATTCTCAAGGCTGCATATACTGGATGACAGAGTCAGAGTATTTGGGAATGTCCTTGTGCACGCTGACCTGCCCCTGCCTGGTACTCTGTGCTTGGATGTCAGGTCACATGGCATCCACCTAAGAGAGGCACCTACCCTGGGCAGTGGAAGAGGTTAAATGTCAAGAATTTGTACATTAGAATGGCAACGACATTATGCCATGGTGGCTAAACTGTTATTCTTGTTCACATGCAGCATTTCTTAAAGAAAAATAATTTTCAAAATGCGTGGAATGGGTTGAAAATAAAATTTGACTTTCCCATGTCTGGCTTCAACAAAATTCTTGGAGACTACAAATTAGAGGATAGAATAAATATTATTGTAAATATTTGACAGTAGCTACAAGCAGATCCAAATATAAATGACTATTTTTCCTATTTGGCTTCTTCTGACAAGACTAGTGCTTTTTAATATTACGGCACTTCATCTTTATGGATAATCAAGAATGTGCATGAAACCATAATTTTCAGCACAGAAGGATAATTGCTTAGAGATCATTTACTTTCTTTAATACATATCTGAATATAAACTAAGACAGAAACTAAGAAAGCAAACTACTTTTCAGATAGCATTAAGATACTATATGAAATCAGATGGGATATGAAAAAGCTACTCACCTTAGTAGTTTATTTTTTGCCCACCTTATTTCTCAGCAACGTAAATGTATCTGTCTAGTTTACCTGGTTAGCCATGGAATCATGGTGAGCAGCTTGCTGCTTACTAGTAATCCTAACCGTTGTAAGTTTGTGATTTGCTCAGTGGCAGAGGTCCTCCACACTTCTTAGCTACATGAATCCACTGTCTTTTCCACTTGTCTGTGGTTTTCTGTTTTTCTTTGTTTCAACTCTAAGGGTTAAAAACACATAGGAGCGGGTATTTGTTTTAAGAGGGAACATAGGTCTTTAATAGTGATGTCTCTGCCAGGCTCTGGTTAATGTTACTATGTTATCATTTAAAATAATTGTCATAAGCTATATCATAGTTGTTGCATGTACATATGCAGAACAGCTATAGTCTGTGAATGTTCGCCCTAAGACCTGACCTCATTTTCTATTTGCTTCCTCTGTGAGCAAGCAGAAAACCATCCTAAAGTAAGAGAAAGGAGAATAGAGCAGTAACAAAGAACAACAGTTTGAGAGTTGGTGTGCTGTCTGGGGGACCCTTCTCCAGCTTCATGTGATGGCATGCAGGAGAGAAAAGGTTCTTTCAGCAAGTGTTTAGGAAAATATGTTCCAGAAGATCTGCATAACATTAGTGTAACCAAGTGTTCCTCTCTGTGGCTTCCTGTTTTGGAATTAAATGCCTTCAGGGTACTCAGAATAACTCTGTTTAGAAACACAAGAAGAATTTAACTGTTTATGTTCCTAATCAGTTTTTAAAAACATATGGATTAATTAGAAAGAAAAAGATCTCATCCTATTTTGTTTCTCAAAAAGAATCAAGCTAAAATTTAATACTGTTTATACGTAAAGTGGGTGGTTTATTTAGAAAACAAAGACATTGTCAGAAATTAGTATTAAAATTATAAGGTCGGGGTTGTCTCTTTTTAAACCATTTTCAAAGACAAACTTTTTATAGATGGGATTATTTCCAAATGAGGTCATTGGAAAATTTCTGCTCTGGCTGTTTGCAGAAGGTAAAGGGTGTAGATACGCTGATCCCATGTTTACTTCTTTGTGCTGTTATTGTTAGACATTCTGAAATTGCTGCTGCAAAGCCAGCAGAGGGAGCACGGAACAATATTTTTGTTTCCTTAAAGCTTTCTAAGTTTTCTCCCCTTGCTTGTATTAAAAAGATGTTTACAACCGATTATTCATTGATTATACACTTTCACCGTGTAGCTTTAACCTTTAAGATGCTGTTTTTAAAAAAAAAATTAAAAATTTTGAAATTTGCTTTGAAATTAAGTCACTTAAAAGAAGTCTTGTCTATGCAGTTCAATTCTGTAAATCTTCATTAAATGCTTAATGCATGTAAAACTTGAAGTGATATGGAGCGAAAAGGTGATTGTTGTACATCTACCTTTGAATATACTCTTATAACAAGACTCTAATTTAACAGGTTTTTAATCTCTGGTCAGGGGATGATAGCCAATAGCCATCAGGATGGAGTGAAGGGCATTGCAGGAGCAGCAAAACTGAAAAAAATAAATCAACGAACCATAATCCAGAACATCAGAGACTCTATATCAATCACTTGGAACTAGGTCAGCCTAATCTCTCCCCATCCTGAAGCTCAGGGAAATTTGTGGAAGAGGGGGCGGTAAGATTGTAAGAGCACAAGGAGGGGAAGAGTAATGATATGCTAGATACTCCACACAAGTTAGGGCCGAAGCAATTATAATTGGACTTTGCATGCCCACGCGATGTCCTACACACTATTAACTCCACAAAGTCTAGCGTTTGCTAAAGGCACTAGGATCCTTGGAGGCAAGGGATTGACAGCACAGTAGTGTTCCTATGCTTAAAGGGAACACAGGAAATGGTTCTGGGAAATGTCCCTGGGTCCTTGCACCTGATCGGAGAGGAGGACCCAGAGGAGAGTTTGGCTTACTCATTAAAGGAGGCTCCGGGGATGGGAGGGGCTAGCACTGGGGGATAGGGATGAAGAGGGGGTTGGGAGTACAGGGGGATGGGGGGTTGGAGGGAGGGGGGGGCCGGTATACCTGTTAAGTTTGTATGAGTGAAAATTTAAAAAAAAATTAAAAATTTTGAAATTTGCTTTGAAATTAAGTCACTTAAAAGAAGTCTTGTCTATGCAATTCAATTCTGTAAACCTTCATTAAATGCTTAATGCATGTAAAACGAAGTGATATGGAGTGAAAGGTGATTGTTGTAAACCTCTGTACTCCAAAAAAAGTTATAATTTAGTTATAATTATTTTCAAGACAGAATAATGTTAAAGGGAGAATAAGGTCCAATTGTAGATCAAGTATCAGTGGAATCATTATTGAGGTGACATTTGAATTGGACCTTGAAAGAAAAGTTTCCCAAAATGGGAACTGTATGCTAGATGAGACAGTATACATGAAGAGTATGTTTGGAGGAAAGAAAGTTGCAGGGCAAGAACTGTACTAGCACCAGAACTTGCGTGTTAGAAGGGGTGCCCTGAGAAGGCATGTCGGGAGGTGAAGTTGGAGTTTAATCATGAAGCTATTGAAATCCATTCTAAGGACTTGTGATTTTAAAATTAGGAGGATACAAATGGTGTTTTAGTCACATAATTCTGTTTTCAATGAAAGTTTCCTATGGAACAAAGAAATTAAAGATTGTGCATTTCCATTGCTAAGTAAGGTCAGACATTATAGTACCTTGGATAATAATGATAATACTCTTCATTTGTGTTCAAATGTGTACATATAAATACTTGTGAATTTGTATATGTAAGGACACCTAGATACTTATGCACCCCATCATAAATAATGCTAATGTTCTTATATGCATATATACACATGCATATATTTCATATATATGTTCATAATCCTTCAATATTCCTAGGATTTAAAAATTTATATTCAAAATATTAGGTAATGTATAAAAGGTCTTATAGCAACTTCAACTTACAGCACTCTAGGCAAATGTGTTACCGTTTTCATCATATTTGCTGCTTTTGCATTATGTAATGTTAACTTGGGTGGGAAGGATAGAATTTGCACAAGAGACATTATGAAATTATAAAAATAGAGGGGTTAAAGGCATCTCCCAGGGTTTTACTTATATAATGAGGAAGCAGAATGGTTCTGCCATTATTCCCATGTAAGTCAGGAGGTCACGTGGGTGACAGAAAGGAAGAGAGATGATTCTATTATGCCATTTCTATTTTGCCAAATTTGAGGTGCCAGAGTATTCCTTTTCTTTTTATTTCTTCCACTCATACAAAATTGATAAGTACCCCATTCCCCTCCCTCCCTCCATCCCTCCCTGTATCCCCTTGCTCCCTCCCCACCTTTTCCCTTTCCTTTCCCCTCTCCCTCACTTTCTCCCAGTCCTCCCTCCTCCCATTCCTGGAGCATCCTTTAATGTGCATGTCAAACTTCCCTCTGGGTCTCTGGAGAGTATTCTTATGCAGGTATCTAGCATTTATTTCAAATTGTTTGCACCTCAGAAGATAAGCCTCAGCTAACTTGGAAGTGGCTGAGATAACTCAGGGAAAGCTCACAGCCTCATGAGAGGGCTGTGAAGTGAGATGCAAATTGGGGAGATGCCTACATACAGGAGTTTAAGTAAAGGAAGAGGAGTTGGGAGAGTGACATTTTGGAGGAATATTGCACAGACATCAACAGATAGGAGCCATTAGGGGAAAGTGGTACTTATCGGTCAGCACATGCTTGCATTCCTGCTGTATACAGGTCACTGAGCCTCTGCCCAGAGTGTAACAGAAGGGACCATAGCATAGCCAGATGTCCTTAGGGACAACTTAAGGGGATGACCAAGGGAAGACCATTGGCCATGTTTACTTGCAAGGTCAGATTTCCTAAGTTCACAGAACTTTAGTTGTATACTAAAGTACAAAGCAGACTTTCACCTCCTCAGATATCAAGCTCTTGACCTGATATCTATGAACTACCACTTTGATACCTAGGTGTGTCAAAAGATATGTATAATGACCTGCAACCTTTATTATTATTATTGTCTTTATTTTGTCATTTATTTAATTTTATTGTTGTGTGCATGGTGTGTGTGTATTTGTGTGTGTGTGTGTATGTGTGTGTGTATGTGTGTACATGTAGTTCGTATATATGTGGAGGTCACACATTTGTGGAGTTGGTTCTGTCTATCCACTTTAGTATGGATTCTAGGGATTGAACTCAGGTCTTTAGGCTTGAACAGGAAATTCTTTTGACTTCTCAGACTTACTGCCAGCCTTCATTTATTCTTTTTTTTTTATGAGAGAAAAATAACAAGAGGATTGTTAGAAAAAAATACTACCTCTAATAAAAAACAGAGAACATTAAATAACTACAAATACTGATTTCTTCTTCACTTAATTTCTTGTTCTATACTAGTTACTTTTCTAGTTGTTGTCAGTCAAATAACTGATGATAAACAATTTAAAAGAGAGGAAAGGTTTATTTGCCTTACCATTACAAGGAATAGATTCCATCATGGCTGGGAAAGGGAAGTGAAAGGAGGATCTCAGAAAAGTAGTGCAGATAGTCACTTTGCTTCCACAGTCAGGAATCAGATGAAGGGCTGGAAAGGGACCATGCTAAGAAATAAGGCCTGTCCCCAATGATACCCTTCTTCTAGGGAGGCGGCACCTCAAGGTCTTACCTAATTTGAGGCCAAGTGTTCATCCCTGGAACTGTATGCCAAATGCTCTATGAGCATTTCTCACCATACTCTCCCTTGTTCTCTCTTTTCTTCCTATTGCTCTGCTTGACCAAACATGCATGTTGCATTAAATAAAATGAACTTAAAGATGTAAAAAAGAAAACTCTAGTGGTGCTTAATATAGAACCTGCTTCTTTGCTGCAAAGGATAGTGCATGCATAGTGCTGTATCAACATATTTAGTTGTATAAAATAGTGAACCTTTTAATAATATTTTCATGCATATATGTAATATATTTTCATCATAATCAGCCCTGTCATGGCCTGAGTGTGAATTGTTCCTCACAGGCTCGTGTGCCTGAATTGCTGATCCCCAGATGAGAAGGTCATGGGACCCTTAGGAGCATTTAATGGGACATGAGGCATGACAACCTGGTCCCAATTCCAGTTCCCTCTTTCTTTCACTCTCTGCCTTCTGAATCAGCCTCCTGCTTTGGGCACCATGCCTACCACCATGTGTTCTCCATTATAATGGCTTCTATCATCCCTGGAACTGTACGCCAAATAATAGACACTTTCTTCCTTAAGTTGCATGCTAAGAGTTGTTTTTTACAGCAACAGAAGAGTACCTGTAGACAAGCCACCCTTACCTCTCTCATCTTCTCTCACTAAGCTTGCTCTTTCTTTGCGTATTTCTTTTTGTTTAAAGTTGAGTGAGAAGATTGTGGTGCAAATGAGGTCAGGATTATGATTTTAAAAACACATGTCTTAGCTGGGCATGGTGCACTAGTCTATAATCCCAACACTCAGGAGGTTGAGGCTGGAGGACCCACTGCTTGTGATCAGTCTGGGCTGTAGAACAAGGTCCTCTTTGAACAGCAAAATAAGAGTCAGTAAGATAGCTCAGTGGGTATAGTGTCTGCTTATTAAACCTAGAGACCTGAGTTGAATCCCTGGAAGCCCATGTGGTACCTCTCTCTCTCTATGTCTCTCTCTCTGTCTCTCTCTCTCTCTCAAGAAGTTTCCTTCTTTTAGAAACTTGCAGATGTTGGTCCATTTTTCTCTGGTCTTGATAGTTGTAGTCTGAGGCCAGCCCAGTTGATCTGTTTTGTATGAGATTTCTATTTTCCTTCTTTTCTTTCATTTTCTTAAAAAAAATTGGTATCTCAACTAAATTTTAATGTTATTAGCATATGGAAAATAAATTCATTTGAGCACTTATTTTATGATATATCGCAGAATAAAACCTTAGGTGGAATGATGAAAAATTTTCAAAGAAACTTTACTTTCAGTATTTGGAAACACTGGTGACCCTCAAATCTTTCAACAAATGGCCTCAAGTTAGAAACCACAAAGGAATGATCTGCAAGACTTCCTGCATCTAAAGAAAAATAAAAACAAAAGATTACTAAAAAAAAATGATGAGGGAAGAGAAAACTGCAAATGGTTATATATAACATATACTAAATGATAGATAATTGTCATATGTGTGGTGTAGTTACAGTAAAATCAGCACTGCAAAGAAAAGTGGATAAAGGACACAGGCATTTCACAAGTGGATAAATAAAGTGATAGAAAAATCTCATTTTGTGTAATTTTATGTATCTCTAAAAACAAACTCTAGAGATAATAGACATTTTCTTGTTTTCTGTATGGAATTTCTCAGGAGCGGTTACAGATACGATCCCTGCAAGTATGAAGGTGCTTAGATAACATGCTGTAACGGTTTGTCATTTTTGTGTCTTGTCCTTGCTGCTGCCTTCTCCTTCCTTAGTTCAAGAAAGTCTCGAGTATCTTTCTGTTTCATTTGTGCATCTTTTTGTTTTCCATGGTGTCTTGCCTATAACTACATATAATGGTTCAGAAATATTTACTAAATAGTAATTACAATGAGTTTAGAAGTTTTTCCTCATTACTCGATGCAATAGAGAGTTTAGCAACTGTTTTTTAGAGATACTTTAGTGAGTATAATTGATATTTCAGTTTCTTTTAGTAATTTGCAATTGGCCATGCATAGAATTTTGATTAATATATTTCATTATTTGAATTGAAAAATTTATGATTTTATACAATTAATTGTATACCTAAATCTCATTTTGTAAAATTTTTATCAATTTTATTAAAGGGCATATGCATATTGTATTTTTAAACCCTGATTTCTAAAAACTGAAAAGAATTACATTTCATACATATGTGATTTATTGGACACTAATACAGTAAATGCTAAGAGGCTTTCAAAAATAACTGTAGCTGGTTGTGGTGGTGCACACTTGTAATCTCAGGATTTAGGAAGTTGAGATAGTAATACTTTAAGTTTGAGGCCAGCCTGAGCTGCATTGTAAGGCCTTACCCCCCCCCCCCAATACTGTGTGATAGTTAATCCTGGGTGTCAACTTGACACACCTGGCATTAACTAAGATCAGCTGGCAGACCTCCTGAAGAGATTATCCAGATCAATACATTTACAATACGAAGACCAGCCCTAGATCTCATTGGAACCTCCTAGAAGCCAACCAGATAAAAGGAACCATAGAGCAGAAGACTTTGAAGAGAGTCTCTCAGCTTCTTTGACTCTCCAGGAATCTTCCAGTCTTCAGCCATCATCCACTGGCTACTGGACTGAGGAGCTCTGAGCCTCCAGGATGTTTGCAGTGACTTAGTTGCCTCCAGCTTCAGCCACCGCTTTGTTGCCTCTGCTATGAAAGAATGCTTTTGTCCTCTGGAACCCTAAGCTGAATAAATCTCCCTTTCTCCCTTAAGTTGCTTGACTTTGGAATGCTCTCTCACAGCAACAGTTAAGAGTAACTATTGCATACTGTAACACGAAAAGACCATGGCATTAAAGTGTGCTTTGAAGACATGATTAAAGTTAGTAATAACTGACTGTTTTGTTATGTTGATTTAAATAGAAAGACTAGATATTTTCTTAAATGAAGGTACATATTCCAAGTGACAGAATGATTTTGTAGGCAAGTTAACTATAAACTTTATTTGGAAAAGCCTACTGTGTAAGTGGTTAGTAATATTAAAGTTGGTTTCAGCATCAAGATAAGATGTGTTTATTTTTAACTTTTATGCAGATATAGTCATTAAAATGTACATTTCAAGTAAATTTTGAGTGTCTTTCAAATTATTTTTGATGATCTCCATCTCTGAGGTAAGGAGCTAGATTTGTTATTAATCCAAATATAGTAATATAGCTTATTTTATTGATCTTTCTATGATTTTTAAAACTAGGAGTGAGAAAAGTCACAGGCGTAGCTTGTTGACATATTGCAACCCATATGTGTGCTTTTCTGATAAAGAAGGTATAGCATATACCATTCCTCCAGAACATTTAGTACCAGATTTATGATTTTTCTAATTTGGTTTGTAGCTTGCCAATGAGCATGTGAGTGCATATTTGATCAGAAGCATATTTTGCCTTGAATCAGATGAAGAATACTTAATGAGTCAATGCTTAGAAGTAATGCAGACAAGGTAAAGGCTAGCAGAACAAAAGGGGTTTTCAAATGGTGTAATGCAAACTATAATATAGAGTTAAGGTAATAATATTTAGAAAGGAAAGTTTTCTCATTTTTTCATAACCACCCCCTTAATGAAATTCTCTACCACAACTACTGGGAATGATATTTGACATGCATATGGATAGAACTTATATTTGCATGGGGTAAAATCATCTCTAGTGTCTTGTATTCTTCTCAGAAACACTAGCTTTATCTCAGAGGTGCCAATAGCCAGCTCCTACTAGCAAGTGTCTCTGTAAAAAATGTGTCTGGAAATTACTAGTGAACAAGGACTTTTCTTTGTGGTTGATTAATAGGAATTATCTCTTTGTTTTGAATTGCATTTCTTGGATTATCAATGAAGCTATTTTTGTGTTTATTTAGCCATTTATTTCTTCATTGTTAAGTTGTTTATCCTTGTATTTTTAAAACAATCTTATTTGTTTATGAGATTATTTATTAAAGATAATAATGCTTCATCTGTTACAAATATTTTGTCCAAAGTTAAAATTTTATTGGCAAAGTTTGGACATACAAAATTTTAAAAAATAATTATAGTCAAATCTAGTAATCTCTTAGTGTGATTTCTTTCTTTGTTAAAACGTGACAGCTCTGGAATAACCCAGTATTACATGATTTGTTGTTTCCTTTGATACTGTGATACAGGAGGAAATTACCAAAGCAAATCTTTGTATTGCTGAGCCTAAATGTGTTATAAGGAATTTCCTGTGTTTGACTGTATGAGTTTTATTTTTAACAACTTATTTACAGATATCATATACTATTTTACTCTAGACTGTGTGGGCTGTCTTGGAGCATAGCATTCAATTTTTCTTGTTGCTGTGTACTCTCCACAGTGATAGAAAGTGGAAAGAAAAATGGGTCATATTTCCAATGACAGTCTCCTCTCTTCTCTATCCAGAGGAACACTTCTATATACACAAGAATCATACTATCGATAATTATTTGGCTTCTAGTTTAAAATAGCAACAATAATTTTTGTGCTGTAATTCTATAACATTAAGCAATATTTTGATATAAGAAGGTAGTTAAGAATAACGTAAAAATCTGAGTAAAATTATTATGTCTCAAAACAAATATTGCAAATAAACTTTGGAAGTATAGGTTATAGTCTGTCAGTTTGCCATCTTGTGGGAAATAAAGGTCAGAGTAGTTACATTGTCTGGCTGATTCTGAAGCTTCCTCAGTTACTATGCACCTTCTCAGTGAGATGTGTTCCTCAGTTCTATCAAGTTGGATGCAGCCTGACTAGTGTACATGCCACTAGGGTTTGTAGTGCATTAGCAAGCTGACTTTGCTATTATATAGAGTGTATACTATATGGAGTTTACTGAAGAGAGAAATGTCTATTCAATAATCTAATATGAGAGCACTAAGACATAATGTAGTTATTGAACTCTTGAAATGTGGTCTATGACAGAAGCAATTTTACTTTTTACAGTCATTTACTTTTAAGTAATTTTGTTTTCTGTTTGAATGTTTACATGTGTGAATGGCAGTTCTGTTGAAAGTAGCATGGTAAAGTTACCAAAAGACAATAACAGATAGAAAGCTTAGATCCTCAGCTTGTGTAGAGAGTTAAAGGTATTGGCTAGTAACTCTTAGTGGAAGCTGGCTATATTTACCAACATAGCTGACTTGATTTATACTCAGATTAACACTCCTTATTGTAAAAGGCATGTCAAACTATGAAAGAGCTGTCTCTATTTTATCTAAAATAATTGTGATGATGTAGAATTTTGTCTACAAGATGACTTTGAGGTTCTCAAATTCAACTCATTTGTTTATCAAATTCATATTGCATTTCAAAAGTGTACTTGGCATTGAATTATGTATAAAAAGATTAAAGAATTCTGTTTGTGGATGCTCTCAATATTTGAGAGGTAAAATCATAGATATGATTATTCAAGTATTGTAACTAGTGATTTAATTGATTATTGCTTAAAATCAAGAGGAAAAATATATATGTAAAAAGTAGGGGCTAGGGTTGTGGCTCAGTGATGGAGCTCTTTCCTGGGATTCATGAAGCACTGAGTTTGATTCCCAAAACTGCAAAAATTTTTTGAAAATTTGAATGAAAATTCTATGTATGAAACAAAATTTATAAATTTCTAACTTGAAGGCTGTTATTAAAAAAGAACTTTTCCTATAAGTGAATGGTATGCCATAAGCATTTTGCACATTTGTTGCAAGTATACATATTATATGTTTCATATCAGAAATAAGATTTGGGAAAGAATCCCAGCAAATAAGCTCTTAGAAGCTAGGAGTAAGCTTCGGAGTGAATCCCTGTTATGTCATTTCTTCACTGGGATGTAACTATTTAAAAGCAAAGCAAAACAGAACATTATTGAATAGCATCCTATCAGCATTGTGATATTTTCTGAATTATATTTTTACATATACCCTGAGTTATTTAAATATTTTTTTTCTGTGTGCATATGTGTGTATGTGTGGGTGTACATGTCGGGGGAGAGGACATGTGTACAAGAGGGCACTTTGAGTATGTGTGTTTATGGAGGCCTAAGGATGACACTTCTACATTGCTCTGCTTCCTAATTGCTTTGGTCTGGAATTTCCTAAGCTCCCCCTTTCAGTTTTGGAATTACAGGATGCTGCCATTTCCATCACCATTTTCATATGGGATCGGGTTCCAAACTTTGGACCTTTTGCTTTCAAGGCAAAGGCTTTAACCCCTGAGCCATCTCTCCTACCCCGAATATTTCTTTTTGATTCTTACTTCTGAAGTTTTAGTGAAAAAAATTCTCATTCTATATCCAAGCTACTCTATAATCAAAAGCAAAAATATTTCTAAATTAAATAACAAACAGTTGTATCATTAGGTATCACTCAGTTAGTACTCCTTATTCGTTCATCAATTCATTGTATTTATTCATTTAAAAATCTCAGCTGTGCTCTGTTATATCATGATGATAATAGGATGCAGAGCATATAACTCTTACTCTCATGATTTCCTATATTTTAGGTGAGTAAACATGGATGTAAATAATAATTGGGGCTCAGTGTGCCCATTGGAATAAAGGGGATATATGTAAAGGACTAAGCAAACATTGTACATGAAAGGATTATAATCTTGGTTGTCAACATGACTGGACAGAGGAATTGTATAGGGCAATGGAACCTGAAATTATTTCAAATTAAGGGCAAACAATTTGAACATCTGGCTCTGAATTCGTAAAGAGTGTGTCTGGAGATAATTCTAGATTCTAGAGATAGTTAACTAAGTGGGTTCAGACTTGCTTTGAAGATGCAGAATACCACCCTATAGACTTGAGGTCTGAATAGAATAAAGAAAAAAGCGCCTACAAGGACATACTTGCTCTGCTTTCTGGCCCCTGTTTTGGGGGGGGTTCAGTTCTTCCATGCTCCTGCCATGGCAGCTGGAGTGCAAGAGGACCCCTTCCTCCACACTTCGGTGAACCAGGAAGCAGAGACAGGAAAGGAACAGGAGCTGGGGTAGAACCTTCAAAGTCTGCCCCTTAGAAATCCACTTCTTCCAGCTGCACCTCATTTTCTAAAGATTCCACAACTTCTATAACTAGAGACCAGCTAGCAACCAACTGACCAACTTCTCAAACTCATGACCCTGCTGGGGGATTTCACAACAAACCATCATATACTTTTTAAAATAAATTTGTTAAATTTACATTTTTATATACATGCTTCTTGCCTCCCTCGTTCCCCACTCCCTTCCCTCCCGCTCTCATCCCATTCTACCATCCCTCCACATCTTTACATGGGTCCTGTCTATTCCCTCCTATTCTCCTGTCCTTTGGCTCGATGGGGCCTGGGGTTCCCTCAGTATCATCTATTCTCATGGGGATTCAGGCCTCTGTAGAAGATAGAGAGTCCATTCCTTGGGCGGCCTACTGATATGGCTACTCTCCTACCTCTATCTGATACCTTGCCCCTAAGGATCCTGCTACCTGAAACCAGTTCTCCTGAGATCCCCACCATCCATGGGGGCATATTGACATGTTCACCACTATGCAGGTCTGATGAGATCAAGTCCCATTGTTGAGAGTTCCTGTCCAGACCTGTCCAGCAATGGAACTCTCCATCTTTAGGCTCTTACAGTCTTACCTGCCTTCTCTTCTGTAGAGTTCCATGAGCCTCTGGATAGGAATGGATTTGGCTAGTCTGTTTCCACGTAAACATTATAGGGTTGAGGGTAGTCTGTATTCATATTGGTGGTTGTTGTTCATTTTGCTATTCTTGCACTGCACAAGGCTGCATCTCTTGAGATCCTCTTCTATCCAACCATACAGAAACTGTTAAAGTGAGGCCTTTAGGTAAGAGAAGGCTTGAAGGAGAGGAAAGATCAGAAGTAGGGCACAGTAGTGGGTGGGGTCAACCTCCAGGACATCATCTGGCTGTCTCCTAATTACTAACTACCCCCCTTATGACAGGGAACACAGGTCCAGTGTTTCAAACTACTCTAAGCACCAGTTATCAGGAAGGAGACTAACCATGGATTGGATCAGATATCTTCCTAATTATGAGTCTTTCTTGATGGTGGCCTCATTTCTCTATTGAACTTTGTTCCTTTTTCTTCATTCTGTTTGGGTCTTCTTTGCCCTACCTTCCTGTTTCAAATCCTTTGTTGTTGTAAAGGGTAATAAAAAGATTTTCCCTAGAGTATGTCATTATGAGGGCTTGGAATTATAAGTGGAATTAGGTTCCACTTATAAAGGAGAACATGCAGCATCTGTTTTTCTATGCTTGGGATATTTTGCTCAGTATGATTTCTTTCAGCTCCATCCATTTAGCAGCAAATTTCATTAATTCACTTCTTTTGATAGCTGTGTAGTATTCCATATTTTCATTATCATTTCATCACTGTCAGACATCTAGGTTGATTCCATGTCTTAGCTATTGTGAATAGTGCTGCAATGAACATGGAAGTACGTATGTCACTATAGAATGATGAAGCATTTTGGGGGGAATATTTCCAGCAGAGGTATTGCAGGGTCATATGGCATTTCAATTTTTAACTTTTTTAGGAAACACTATACTGATTGCCATAGTGGTTGTACAAGTCTGCATTCCCACCAGCAATGTATGAGGGTTTCCTTCTCTCCACATCCTCTCCAGCATGTGTTGGTATATGTCTTTTGGATTTTCGCCATTCTGATTGGTATGAGATGATATCTCAAAGTGGTTTTGATTTGCATTTTTAAGGTATTTATTGGACATTTCAATTTCTTCCTGGGAAAAATGTTTATCTCCTTGGTGTTTAATTTTTTGAGCTGTTTGTACACTCTAGTTATTAGTCCTCTACCTCTATCAGTTATGTGGTTAGTGAAGATTTTCTTCCATTTTGTGGGTTGTCTTTTTGCTCAGTTGACAATATCCATGTTTGTAGTCTTTGTCTTTTGATTGCAGAGTTAATTCCATTAATGTTTAGGGTTATAATTGAGAAATGCCTGTTGGTTCCTGTCATTTTCTGTGTTTTTTTGGTTTTTATGTTTGTATTTCTTTGCTTAGGAAGTTGTGTTTGTCCTTTCTGTCTTCTCACATATGTTTGTTCTTTTCTTCAAGCTTGAGTCTCTTTTCTAACATCTTTTATGTGCCTGGTTTGGTATTCATGTAAGACTTCAATGTGTTCTTATGGGAGAAGATTTTTCTTTCACCCTCCAATTATAACTGGTAGCTTTGATGGGTTTATTGGTCTGGGTTGGCATTCATGCTTATTCATGACCTGAAGTGTATCTTTCCAAGCTTCTGGCTTTTACTGTTTCCTTTGAAAAATCAGCAGTTATTTTAATAGGCTTACCTTTAAATGTGACTTTTTTTCCTCTTGATACTCTCAGCACATTGTCTTTGTATCTGTATTGTTTTGGCTGAAATTTATCATGGCGAGTGTCTATTTTGGTCATATATGAAATGGTGTATGGTATTCCTTTTGTACTTGGATGGGGATCTCTTTTCTTAGATGTAGAAAATTTTCATTTAGTGATAGTGTAAAAAATCTCTTCTGGAGTGGCTTTTTTTTGGGTTTATTCTGGTATTCCATGAATGCACAAGTTTGATTTCTTTAAGGAATCCCATAACTCTTGAATATTTCTCTCCAGTATATATATATGTGTATATATATATATATATATACACACACATATATATATTGCTTTTTCAGTCTCTTTGATTGAATCAATTTGTTTTGCCATCTTGTCTTCTAGTTCTGATATCCTATTCTGCTTCTTTGGTTCTGCTGGTAAGACTTTCTGTTGAATTTTGGATTATAGCTAGTTTATTTTTAAATTCAAGCTTAATCCCTGTATGAGTTTTTTTCAACTGTTCTATCCCTAGTTTTGTTCCTTCAGCTGTCTTTTTCATTTCATCTAGATGCCTGTTGTGCTCCTGTTCATATTCTTTAATGTAGTTGTTTAACTTCTCTCAGATTTCTACTTTCATTGTCAGATTTCTTCCTTCATTGTTTTCATCATGGTAAAGATCATGTTTTGAAAATCCTTGTATTGGTTATTGAATTCTTGAGTAATATCCAAGGGGTTTCTGGTAGGGATCCATTGTTATGGGGGTCAGCGTTTTTTTTTGGGGGGAGTTGTCATAGTTTTTGTTTTTGTTGTTTCTTGTGGATGTATGGTGTGGCTTGGTCATTTTGTGTTTGATTTCTAGGATCTTTCTTAGTGTGTATTTATAATTGTTAAGAGTCAGACAGAATTGCTGCACTTGGACTGTTATTGCTATTGTTTAAGTGTTTAAAGTCTCAGTCTAGGGTTTCTTGCTGTTATTTTGTGGGTAAGGTGATATGCTACCAAAAATAAAAGAAGTGTGAAAGCCCTACTCTGGTTCTACAGGTGATAAGACTTTAGGTCTAGATTTGCCTGGATGTTTGGGATGGATGTCAAGGGTTGTTATCTGTGGTTTGGGTTAAGTATTAGATAAGGTTTATATTATGAAATAGAGTGAGTTTGGTATTTTTTGGTTAGAGCTTAGAGTATGGCATCTATTAGTTTTTTTCAGGTTTATGAAGGTGAATAGTTAATGTTCTGGGAGGTGGGTGTGTGAGGTATTGGTTATGCTGTACAGAGGTCTGAAGCAGAGGTGACTGTCAATTGAGATGAGAAGGAAAGTAAAAAGGGTTGCTTATCTTAGGGGTAAAGATTCCCTTCTGTTCTGTGGAAGGAGCGTTAGGAGTCTCAGTAGCAAGGTGTTGATGCTCTGGTCCTGGGTTTGGGTGCCTGTGAACTCTGCTAAAATCTTGGAGGTTCTATTATTGGTTGACTGATGGGGTTATTTGGTTAAGGCAGTTGTGCCCATGAGAAATCTAATCTGCCGAAACCTGCTGTTGTCCCAGAGTCTAGGGGAGTGACCAAGGACCAGTCAGGAGCCCAATTCTTTGTGCAGACCCCTCGCCCAAAAAGCCATAACACACTTTTACGTTTCTTGCACAATTATGGGTAGTTTTCACTACAACCTTGAAGGATAAGTTGAGTTTGATTAGATTTTGTTACTATTAGCTATTATGAGATTCATATTTTTAAAAAAATTCCTCAAGACAGCCGTCCTTAAATCTATGTGTTGACATAGGTTATGTGAAAAAATCTGAATCCCTGGAAAGTCTCTAGGAAGATCAGGGATTTTTGGAATATGTACTAATATGTGTTTTGCATGAATTCTTGTTTGAATCCTTTAGTTGCTCAAAAGCACTTTAACTTATGAACTTTTTTTGCTACCTTAAACCTATGAAAATTAAGTAAAATTCCTTCCTTACAAGTATGGTTCAGTTAACAAAGCTGATAAATTGTTGAATAACATGAATTATAAGAAGTGACCAAAGTTTGGAAAGAAGTTTCTCTTTATATGAAGTTTATGACATAAAATTATTTTCTCAAGTTTTCATTGTACATTGCTCTTTTCACAAAGTAAATTTTGCTTTTCAATTTATACCATTTTAAAGCAGTTTAGAAGACAAATTAATGTTTAGCCATTAAAATAATTGCTTATGCATAGAATATTATTCTAGCATTTGTGCATATGCTAGTATGTGTTAATAGTTTGAAAAACCTGTAATTGTCCCATTTATAAGTCTTTTTAAGGTACAAGGAACTTTTAAAAATGAAATCTTACATTTTTTTCTGATTTCCTTTGGTAAAGCAAATTATTTTTGTAATAGACTTAATTCCTTTCACTAAACTAGCCAGGGAGAATTAAAAATAACACCATAAAGTATGTATTTGCTTTTATGTATGTATATGTGTATGTGTGTTCCCATTAACTTATATTTTGTGACCACTATTAATTTATTATAAGTATTACATATTGCTTGAAATATCCCCTATTGATATTGTCCTTTGCCCTGTGTAAATAATCAATAAATTTGGGCAAAAGGTTGATTATTGACAAGATTTAGAAGTTACCTAAATGGGGCTGGAGAGATGGTTCAGGGGTTAAGGCCCTGCTACCTAAGCAGAAGATCCTGAGTTCAGATCCTAAATCTACTTAAAAATGCCAGGCAGAAATAGCAGTGGCCTGAACTTCTGACCCTGGTGGGCAGAGCCTGGGAAATTCTAGAGTGAAGCAAAAAGGAAGCAGAAGCAATCCAGGATGATTCCCAAAGTCACCCTTGGTCCTCCAAAGGAAAACACAGTGCTCTCTGATACACACACACACACACACACACACACACACACACACACACACACACACATACACGTGTGCAAAAAGTAAAAAAAAAAATTACCTAAATGTCTGATTCTTTGCAATTATATCAAAATGCCTAGTGTTCTGATTATTCATCAAATGTTTTACGTGGGAGAAACTTCCCTGATCCAATGGTAGCAGGTTAGAGCCACTGAGGATTTTTGACCAGGGATCAAGGCATTCAGCAATATCATGGTTTGCTCAGCTACCATTAACATGATGGAAAGTTTCAGAACCTATAGAATGTCCATGAAAGTAAAAACACAAAATAAATGTGGGACTAGTCAGGCAGGGAAAAATGCTAGGAAAAAAGTTCTCTCTCTCTCTCTCTCTCTCTCTCTCTCTCTCTCTGTCTCTCTCTTTGTGGTAGTGAGTTGAGCCTAGGGCCTTGCACATACTGAACAAGTAGTAAGTGTTGTGTCACTGAGGTGTATTCTTGCCTCCCTCCTCTACTCTTTTTTACTTTTTACTTTCCGGTAGGGTCTTTTTGAGTTGCTTAGACTGGCCTTAAACTCACTGTTTGGCCTGGGTCAGCTTTAAACTTATTGTCCTCCTGCTTCAGTCTCTGAGTAACTAGGCTTTGAAGCTTGTATTGCCATGTTTGACTCAGGTTTTTTTTTTTTTTTAACTAGTCAAATCTTTTCTTTCTTCTTTAACACCACATAAATACAATGAATCTATATGTTTTCATCACTTATTACCTAATTCCTATCCTCCCTCCTCCCCAGCCAGTCTCCTCCTATTTTCTTTGTGCATCCAGTGGTTTTAATCTGGGATGTCTGCATTTATGATTGCCTGAGACCTGCTGGGGTGTGGGTGATCCATCAGTGGCATATCATTGAGTAAGGAAGTTCTCCTTCTCTTGTCTGGCATCATCTTATTTGGTCAAATTGGGCAGATCTTTTCCTCTGGCATGACTTTTAGGGTAGACAAAAGGGTAGACTAAAAAAAATCCTTGCTTTTACATTTTGTTTTGCTTCTGTTAGTCCCAGCCACATCTAATTTATCCCTCTGTTGTCTTTGATATCATGTTGCTTCCCCCCTCAACATTTGTGTCTTTTGGCTGAGCAGAGGACTAAGGACTTAGCCTCAAAAGATTTAGGACAGGAGACTGTAAGCAGGTGATTTAAAAGACAAGTAAAGTGAATCAGGGCTGGCAAGATGGCTTAGTGAGTAGACACCTGCTCACAAACCTGGTGACCGGAGCTCTATCCCCAGAAGGTTCTATGGTGAAAGGAGAGAACTGACTTCTGAAAGTTATCCTCTGGCCTCCACCCGAGCTCTGTAGCAGACGAACATTCTCTCTCTCTCTTTTTCTCTGTCTCTCATTTGCTTGCTCTCTGTCTCACCTCTCTCTCAAATAAATAATTTACAAGTAAACAAACTAATCGATTAATGACAAGTAAAGTGAATCAAGATGGGAGAAGTATTTAGCCATTAGATTTAAAAAAGGTTTTCTTTTTCTGATAGAAGGTTCATATTTATCATAAAGCATTTGTTTGAAGATCTTGAACTATGCTATGTATCAGATGTCCAAATATTATTTTAATGAGTAAAGTGATAGGATTATATTCAATAAAAAGGGATTTCTGATCCTACGCTGGGTTCCAGAGGAAGAGCTATACTATCTGAGAATATTTTTCTTGTATGAAGCATGTCACCATTCTTTTACAGTTACTTCCTTAGCACTGTGCAACAGGCAACATAACCTGAGGGATCTTAGGCCTCGTGGGATGGTCACAGACAGTTTCTATCTCGTTTTCTGTCCATAAGGACTATAGAAGTGACATAAGAAATGAATGTCCTTCTAAACATTTTCAGATTTGGCTGCCTAGAGTTGATCATAATTTACTGAGCCTACTTTTCACACTTAGAAGTTGTAGGTAGAGCTTGTGGACCCTAGTCCAAATATAAAACACTATTAAAAATGAAAGGGAAATAGTTGAGCCGAAAAATATGCTATCTACTTTTTATGCATTTCCCTTAAATTCCTCTTTAGTACTTATAAGACTTAAAACATTTTTGTTGTATCTGTAGAAAATAGCATCACTGTAAAAGTTATTATTTAGTTAGCTCAGGGAAATATGCAGAAGAGGGGGCCGTAAGATTGTAAGAGCCTAAAGATGGGGAGGAGCAATGATATGCAAGATACTCCACACAAGTTAGGGCCGAAGTAACCATAATAGGACTTTGCATGACCTGTACAATGACCCAACATATCATTGAACCCACAAAGTCTAACATGGATCACAGTCACTACAATCCTTAGAGGCAAGGGATTAACAGCCACAATAGTGTTCCTATACTAAAAGGGAACACAAAACAGAGCTCTAGGCAATGCTACTGAGTCCTTACACCTCATTAGAGTGGAGGACCCAGTGGGAAGCTTGACATTCACACTAAAGGATGTTCCAGGAATGGGGAAGAGGGGGTAATGGGAGAAAGGGAGGGAGGGGGGTACAAGGAAGGGAAAAGGGGGAGGGAGCAAGGGGGTCTGGGGAGGAATGGAGAGGGGGAGGGGACCGGGGTACCTACTAAGTTTGTATGAGTGGAAAAAATATATTAATTAAGTAAAAAAGTTATTATTTAGTTGAGGAACAGAATAGGAACCCAGTTGAATAAGGATTCAAAGTAGACTGGGCTAAAGGAATTTAATTTTTGGGGGGGGGTTGAAGCCTATCATGTTGTAAAGGAATTCATGAGTGATATGTTTGATTTGATTAAATAGTTCCTAATCATTGATATTATCCAATTAAGAAGATTGCTTTGGGGACTTAGCTTTGGTGTGTTCTTTTACTTATAATATCTGTGGACTAAGAAGAGAAGTATTTCTTGCCTAATACCCTCTTTTAGCCTCAATCATAATCCTAGCTTTGAGAATGCATAAAAATAAAGAGGAAATGCTAACTATCATTTAAAATCAATTACAATACCCAGAAAAAATTAAATAGATGAAAAAAATTAAAGTAGACTCCATAAAATGCCTAGAGATGCTAACAAATATAGCTTACTATAGACAAAAACAATTAATAAGATTTGTATATAAGATTTAGGAATTTCTTCTTATGTCTTAGGAATCATTCTTATGTATTTTTATAATATAGAACTTTGAATTACACACAGTTGAAGTTACGCACAGAGGCATAGTAAGGCTATTTAAAATAAAGAAAAAGAAAACTGAGTTGAGTAGATGGCCTCAAGTTGTTTCACAACTCAGATACATTACTGAGACACTAATTCTGCCTTTTTTGTTATTCTTATTATTTTTTGAGATGGGGTCTCATTTGGTTATCCAGACTGACCTCAAACTCACCATAAGTCTCCTGCCTCAGCCTCCTGAATTCTGGAATTTATAGGCGTGGACCAGGATACCTGGCTAGTCTTTTCTTTAAAAAAAAAAGTTAAATTCACCTAAAATTAATAGAGTATTTTGATACTTTGACCTACAAAATAATTCTCCCTTTGTCCAGTGAATGTACTGTTGTTACTGCATACATTCTGGAATGTATGTCTTAGACACAGGTCTTCAAGCAGTGAAGAAATGGAAATGTTGGGAGAATCCCCTGAATGACTTCATGTGCTCAGTGAACAGATGTCTTTATCATTTATTTATTGTAATGGTTAGATATGTAGTTGTTAACTTGATAATTTCAAACTGCGCTCTGGCACATTTGTGAGGATTTAGTAGTTAGGCAAGTGCTGAGTAAGCCTGCCAGAGATTGTCTGATTCATTCATGAGGACCCAGCCCGTGGTAGATGGGACTGTCCCCTGGGCGGATGAATAAGATGGAGGAAAGTGGTTCAGTGCATCGGCATTCTTCAGCTTACTTGGACAGACACAGTTTGGCAAATGAGGTTTGATGTGGTGTCGCCATTTCTCTCAGTTCCTGATGTTGGTATGAGCTGTCATCAAGCCGAAGAACTAAAAACTGTAACTAGAGTTGTAACAAAGAATAAAACCCCCTTGTTTCCCTAAGCTCTTTGGTGGTGAATTTATCAGCAACATGTAGGCAAACTACAACATTTATTTATTTATTGTGTGTGTGTGTGTGTGTGTGGGTGTCATGGTTTGAAATGTGTCCCCCACAGTCTCATATGCTTGGCAAGGTCATGGCACTTTTGGCCCTCAACAGATATCTTTTGAGTTTCTGTGTGCTATGCTTAGGGTAAAAACTTCTTTTCTCAAACCAGCAGCCCAGAAGACAGATCATTTCAAACTAAGAAAATACAGTGAAAAAATCGCCACCAAGAAGAAATGCCACTAAATTCGGTATGGGAGCAGCTGTAGTTAAATTTGTCAGAAAATGTCTGCAAGATTTCCTAGTGGAGGTAACCTGTGAGTTGGACCAGAAAGAGAGTGGGCATTTTCCAGGTGGGGTCGATGGGGGCTTTCCTGATTGCAGTGATATATATATATATATATATATATATATATATATATATATATATATGTATATTAAGTCACAAGAGTCATAAGAGAGCAGTAGAACTGCAGGTATGTGCAAAGTCAGGACAAAGGATTCTACTAGAGGATCGGTGGATGCTAGTATGTCTGCCCCTTCCAGTGAAAAGCCTCAAGTGCAATGCTTGGATATAGGACAGAATTTTGACCTGTATGATTACATGGGAAGAACTAGGAGAGTATCAGTTGGCATGGAATGGAGAACAAATTAATAGCAGCACTTAGAATGCACAAAGCATTTTGTTCAGCAGTTAATCTACAGTAGCAAAGGGTTAATCCTGGGATGACTTTTTGACATCTGAGCATCCACACATGTCACTGCAAAACTGAAGGAGCATGAGTAGTTTTATTTTTGCTTGATGGGACAGGGAGTTTAGTTTTAGCCTGTTATGTAAGAGTAAGATCTGAGCTGAAATTGGAAAGATCAGCTCCTTTGGCACAGATGCCTTATTTAGACAAAGGCATGAGCAAAACCATGAGCACTAGGGGCAGGGAGATGGCTCAGCAGGTTAAGATGCCTGCCTGCAAACTTGGCGGTCTGAGTTCAATCCCGGGAAGCCTACATAGTGGAAGGAGAAGGATTATGAGAGTTGTCCTTTGATCTCCACTGATGTGCCATGACATTCGAGATGAATCTCTCTCTCTCTAATAAAATAAAATACAGTTACCCATCTTTTCACAATTACTCTGCATGGTTGCTGATAAAAATCATGATAAAACAGGTTAAGGGAACAAGAGGCTTATTCTCTGTTATGATAGTCTGGCTATAGTTTCTTGTCAAGCTTGTCAGGAGAGCCCACACCAGCACCAGCATTGAGGATTAGAATGTCTGGCCACGTATACAGAAGGATGACAACTTTCTTAACCAGTTTCCTCCCATTTTATTCACCTATTAAGGGTCTAGTCCAACCTACCATGGACTGGGCTTTTCCCCATCAACCAGACAATCCTTTATAGGTTCGTTCTGAGCTTAATTAAACTACTAATTCTCTACAAATGTGCCCAAAGCTCAGACCCCAGCCTTCAAGCTGACACTTGTATCTAGCTATGACATAACCCAATTAAAAGGGAGAGAGGGTGGAGAGATGACTCAGGGGTTAAGACTGTGTCTCACGAGCAGAAGGACCTGAGTTTGGATGCCAGATCCCACATAAAAATGCCAGGAGGAAATGGCAGCCCCTGCACTTCTGACTCTGGAAGGTAGAGCCTGGGAAACACCAGATCAAAGCTTAAAGGTGGTAGAAGCAATACAAGATGATTCCCGATGTCATCCTTGGGCCTCCACAGGCACATACACAGTGTCTTCTGATACTCACATATACACACAAAGACCAACAGCACTGAGTTGGCTGTTGTTGTATAGAGTAAGCCAGAGCAAAGCTTAGAGATAAAGCTAGTGAGACCATCATCATGGAATTCAGAGCCAGGGAGATGAACCCGACACAGAGACAGGTGTCCAAACAATGCAAATGAATAAGTTCCATTGCCCAGAATGGGAGTGAATAAGAAAAGAGATCATCAGCCACCTTGGACATAAAGGAATGTTGGAGTATATCATGTGTGAATCGGCCAAGGCCTTATCCATTTGAACCCTACTTTTCCAGTATATTTGGTGATGACCAAAGAGATAGCATAAGTGTGAAAATGGAATGATATTAGAGAGAGCAAGGCAGCAGGGATCTCACATTAGAGAGAGAGGAAGAGCTTGCCTTCTAGTGGACACCTTGAAGGTGTTCCAAGTGGAGGTTCCAAAGGGAGAATATAGCTGTCTATGGGCTGAGAAGAGGACCAACTTGCTCTGAGTGGTGAGCAGTAGGTCAGGAAATCCCAACCCTGAATGGGGCTCACTGCGAATGTTTGTGAAGAGAAGGATAGACTGAAACAGTAGTTCACAGGAAAATGAAGTCTTCAGTGTAATACTTGTGTATGTGTGGACTTCCATGATAGTAGACATGTGTGTTTCTCATGCACTGAGAATTCTTATGACTGTTTTGTTAAATTTATTCCTAAGTGCTTTATGGATTTTTTAAAATGAAATTTTTGAAAGTTTCACTAAGGTTACTTGCTGTTATTCATGAAAATACAATTGACTTTTGCATATTAACCTTGAATCTTGCAACTTGCAAAATGACTATGTTGCTGTGTAGATTGCTAAGGATTTCTATATAAATAATAATTCTTTGGTAAACATAGTTTTGCTTTTTTCCTTTTAGATTCCTTACTCCCTTCTTTCCATCTTTCCTTATGTCTTCTCTCTTTCCTTCTTCCTTCTTCCCTCCTTTCTTTCCTCTACCCTCTTCTCTGTACTATCCTTATGCAATGGACCTTCAGCACATGTTGAACAGATGTAGTGAGAGTGGATAGTCTCTGATCCTAAAAAATGTATTAGTCTTCATTATTAAAAATGACATTCTTTGGTAGAATTTTTCATGTGCACATCACTTGGATAAAGAAGATTCTTTCTGTGTCTACTTTGCTGAAAAGTGTTAATCATTAATGGATATTCATTTTTCAAATGCCTTTTCTGCATCTATGGAAAACCTATGGTTTTTCTCTTTTATTCTTTTACTGATTAATTAAATTGAATTTTGAGTATTGAACTAACTTTGAATTTTGTGACACATTCTATTGGATCTCATATATTGCTAGATTTAATTTGCTGGAATTTTATTAAGAATTTCTATGTGTTTATGAGGAATATTGATTTGGGGTTTTTTTGGTACATTTTTCTGACTTGTTATCAAGGTAACAATTCTTCTGTCTTGCCTCATCTTTTAGGAATGGAACAACTTGTTGTATTGTCTGTGGGCCTCATTGTTTTTCACATTGTATCTTTTTATCCAGATTAGCTTATATTAATTTTTACCACTTATAATTATTCTTTATTTAGTCTAAGTGAAACCTTTTAAACTGAGATTTCTTATATCCTTTGCAGTTAAGATTGGTGTCTTTATCTATAATTCCTTGCACATGAACATAGCTCATTATCCCATAATTGTTATTCCAGTTACTTATAGTATCTATGATATGAATTGCATAATTTTGCTACCTTACTGAAATATACAGTTTTATGTGAACAATCATGGGGCTTCTTTTCTCAAAGAAACTAAATCTTTTCTTGGCTTGACCTTGAAGGAAGGCACAAAAATTATCTACAGAGTCTTGGCAAATATATGGGAACATGGAGCGATTTCTTGCTGTTTTTCACTCCTAAACTATGTGTATAGCTGAATTTCACAGTTTGTTATTTATTGCTTTATAAGATTTTATGTTCACTTAATCCTGCAAGTGAATTGCTTGAGTTAGATGTTGAAGTTCTTAACACAACCTTTAACCCATTAAAAAAGTGAAAATCATTTATAGAGCAACTGAAATCATTAATTAGGTTGTTTCTCCTTATCTTTTTTATGACACACGTTGCTGTGGGTATAGTACTCTAAAACATCTGCTCAATAGTCCGTTATAGAGGCACAAGAATGCACATGAATGCAATAAAGTAGCAGATGCTGCTTAATGATAGCTTTCCAATTCATTTAGGAAACAAGTCAGTTCTGGATTTGGTTTTGTATTCTAAGTATGGCACCTAGGAAGGCAAGTGATTCCAAAAAAGTTACAACTGACGAATCAAGTCCCTCATATAGTTTTTTAGAGTGCTAGACATTAGTCTTAAAACCTCATCTGATGTAACACTTTAATAAAATTAGCATTTTTCTTACTGTGTGATTCTTTGCTATTATAAGTAATCAAGAAAATACATTGTTAATTCATTCTTATTAGCTATGTTTCTTTACTTTTTTGAAACTCCTGTTGATTTACTATTTCAATGAAGATAGAAATAGTGGAATGCTAAGGCTTTAATAGGAAGACATGGGAGTCATGCCTTGGAATCACTTAGAAGTCAAATATAATAGCTCCCTCGGGGGCACCTCAGAGACATTAGGAGATACTTGTCCCTTTTACAAAGTCATTGTCAGAGCTTGCCTCTCCTCTTTCCCCAAGATAGTGGGAAGATGCCCACAGGGTGTGTTCCAAAGGGTGCCAAGAAAGCCACAGTCACCACCCTTCAAACCACAGTCTCTGTTAACAGAAACTGTATAGTTAGTGATTCATGAAGATTTCTGTGTTCAAAAAGCTTTCTTTCAAATGGCAAAGACTCTGGATAGGATTGGTATATTCAGCCTTCATCATTTGATACTGGTAAGTTTATCAGGCACCTTTTCTGTAAAAGGCAAATCTGAGGGCTATATTTAAGGGCTATATTTAATATATTTATTATATTTATATTTAAGTTATTTAAGAACTTCATGTGGAAAGAAGACATAAGGCTATGAAAAGCAAGGAAGGAAAGCAGAGATTAAGTGTTCCTTCTTCTGAACATCAGCAGTGGTTTGGTTCACCAAGAGGGCTTGGAAAGCAGTGCAGCTGAGATGTGGAAAATAACAGAAGAATTGTTTTTGTGTTCAATTTGATTTAAAAAATACTAATTTTTAAATATGGATTCATGTTTGTGCCTCTACTTTCCTCATTTGTTAGAGAGCCAGGTGTCATGTCTGTTACTTAGAGTGTGAAAAAAGAAAGTGAGTTAAGAAGATGGAAAAAAGTTCACAGGGTCCTCTGAACCATTTCTGTTGCACAGTGTGGTATACTTAGCCATCCATGTTCAGTTAGTACTTTTTTTTTTCTCAGTCTAGGATCTTTACAAGGTTCCTGCAGAGAAATATGAATGAGCAAAAGCATGGTGGAATGTAAAAATAAAATCTAACCAGATTCTTCAAATTTTGTTAGTTCAAGTTTGAGATTAAGTAAATTATTTTAAACATGAAATTAAATTTACTGGTATGATGACTTTCATACTGTATATATTTTGTTTCCTCGTGATAATATTAATCAATTGCTGATTAGCAGTTTATGGAAAAACACTCAGAAAATGAAGACTAAGTACAACTAGAGAAATGGATTGGCATAGTTCTTCTATGTGGACTTGTTGCTCTTTTTCATTCATTACAACATTTAAAAGCACCTATAAAAGAAAGGAGTGAAGAGCTGCAGTTAGACACTAAAAATGCCATGGTATAAAAAAAGTCACATATTCAATGTAATTACTCTTATTTGAATGTGATTGACAAAAGATAGCTCATACTATAATAAATAAAATAATTATTTTTCTGTAGACCAAATGTTTTATTTCCTGTTAAATTTGCAGGTTTGAAACTCAGACTCTTTGTGTATAATTTAGAACTGATTTCTTTATTCACGAATCAAATAGCTTGCATTCATTCATTCATTCATTCATTCATTCATTCATTCACTTATTTGTGTGCATGCCTATGGAGACCCAAGGCTGTCTTTGGGAATCATCCTGGGATTGTTGTTCCGTTTTTTGTTTTCTTTGTTTTGGGGTTTCCCAAACTTTACCTTACAAGGGGCAGAAGCATTTTTTATACAGGATATGAGATCCAAACTCAAGTCCTTCTGCTTTCAAGGCAAAGGTTTAACCCCTGAGCCATCTCTCCAAGCCCAGGAACGAATTAAGTTCTAATACTTTAAAATCTCTTTTGGAATGAAGCTGCTGGTCCCAGTGTTAGGGTGAGGATAAGGAGCCAGTCAAGGCTGTTTGGTACTCACAAGGTAGATAGGAGAGCTACTTCAGTATCCCATGATTCCCTAGAAAATTGCTTTGAGGATTTTTCATATTTGTCTTATCCTCTAATTATTTCTTTGTTACTATATTTTGTAATATACTGTACAAACCACATCAGTGCACATTCATAACTAAGGAAGAGGTATACATTTTTAACTGAGTGTTTACATATTTGGGCTGCTAGAGTTGCAATAAAAGAGTTTAAATCTCTGATTGGTAGGATAGAAAAACAGCAACAGATTATATTTATTCCTTCTGTTTAGTCATTCAACAAGCATTAATTGAATGTCTGCTGTTTGCTAGGGATGCTCAAGATTTGCTAGGGGTCCAATGAATGAATAAGAGAGATAGAAGCTCAGTGCTCACTCACATTCCAGGTACCCCAGTCTTTCATGCTTGCAGCCTGCAACATTCTTGTAGTACTTGGTCTGCAGTGCTCTCATCAAGTGATCATTGGTCCAGATAAAGGTTCGTGCTCCCCCTCCCACACTCTCTAGCTGTAAGCTCTTTGCAAGGAAAGGTCATGTCTGTTGTTTTTTAATCAATATTTCTTCATAGCCAGTACCATGCCTTGCTCATGGTAAGCTGCTCAGTGATCAGTAGTTGGATGAATATGTGTGCGTTCTGCCTACACATGGCAAACAGGCACGCCTGTGCATGGTTAGATGTAAGAATGGGGAATGGGTGAAGCTGAGCAAGAATCTTTTACTGGTTTCGGTAATGTATGGGAGCAGACCACAGTGTGGATGGAGGTCTTTTAAATGTGCTGCAGTAAGAATTAGGGAAAAGTGCAAATAGAGGGGTTAGAGTCAGACATTGTTTGGTATTCTAGTTGGTAAATTTGAACAATCTGAAGCATTTAGACAAAAACAATTCCTAAAAAACTGGGTAAGTGGAATGTTCATTGAATTGAAAATAATCCTCGCCATAGGGTGATTAAGATACACAAATATTTTGCACTAAGCAATACTGCATGAACGAGCTAGAAAAGAAGATTAAAATCTCACAAATCAAATTTATAGATGTAAAAATTGTATGCTCTTGAAACTATGAACATTTCTTTAATAGCTCTTGCTGTAACTGAAATTATTATAGTTATTTGTGTGATTATTTGTTTAATCATTATTTGTATGTCTTCACTTTAGGGCATAATATTGTTACTGTCCTCTGCTCTGTTCCCAGATCTTAGGAGACAGTGTTTAAAATAAGAGTTGTCAATCATTGGTTTGCTGCTTATTTTGTATAGCTCACAACGTAAGCATGGTTTTCACATTTTCACCTAGTTAAAAAATAAAAATGATAATATTTCATGAGTCATTAAAATTATGTGAAACTTAAAATTTTAGTGTCCATAAATAACATTTCATTGGAACAAATCCACACTCGCTGACTTACATATTTTCTGGGCTGCTCTCATACATTGAGTGGTTTCTGACAAAAAGAGTCATAAAACCTAAAATTGTTGACTACTGAGGCTGGAGTGATGGGTCAGTGAGTAGAGCACATGCCACGTAAATGTGAGAACTCAGGTTCAGTTCCCCAGAATCTATGCAAAATCAGACATGATGGCCCATGTCTGTAATTACAGTATTTCTATGGATGGGAAGCAAAGACAGAACAATTGCCCAAGACTTGTGAACCAGCTAACGGCATATACAGCAGTAAACATCTAGAGACTGTTTCAAAGTGAGGGTCAACACTGGAGATCGTTCTCTAGCCTGCATATACACACCATGGCATGTATGTCTGAACTCACACACATGTACACACATACCATATACAATCCTCCACATATGGAATATATTTTTTAAAAATTTCTGTCTTGAAGACACTGTTTCAGAACCTTGAATTTGCGTATAGAGATGTTCTTTAATATATAAGTTAGTAAGTAAGCCTATTATGTGCTGGGCAGTTTTACATGTCATCTTGTTTAAGATGACATTAGTGAAGGGAATGCAGGAGTAAAATTACTTTTTTTATTTAGGAAGTGAATAAATATGAGGAGCTTTATGATCTGATCATTCTACCACAGCAGAGGCAAGAATTCAATCCAACTCCAAGTTCCGTCCAGAATTTCCTGTCTCTTTGGGAAATTTAGCATCCTGGCATAGACAAAATAAAAAAGGGGATGAGTTCACTAAATGAAGGTACAGGTCCTTTGGTGATTCTGCTTATAAAAGCAAAGTAAAATTGTGTTGTATTTGCATAAGACCTTGAGATGAGTTTTCAGGGCAGGCAAGTGAACATTCATGAGCTGCTTATTTTGCCCATAGAATGTTATTGGACCGCCACCTGGCCATTATTTCTCTGCTTTCATCACTGTTTTCCTGCTACAGCATTAGAGACTTGATGGCCTACAAGGTTGAACAACTTACTTTATGATCCTCTAAGAAAAAGGTTTAAGTAAGATATAAGGATAGGAAATCTGTTGACTTCTTCATATTTTGACAGACTATTATATATAAAAATAGTGACTCTTAATTCATCATTTCCCCCAAAAATAAGTCTAATAGAAACTGATATACCTGGTAGCAAGGTCACAATGAAGAATTTTCTGGATGTGAAGTAGTGTGGTGGTACATCATAAAAGGAGCTTCATATGATAACATCCATGTATGGTAAAAAAAAAAATCCATGCCTGTTTGCTAGCTCAAGTTCCAGTATTAAATAATCCTGTTGACTAGGCTTATCAATCACTGATCTGATGTTGAATACAATAATTGATTCATGCTCAAGGGCAAGACAGAAGGAAAGAAACACAGAAACCTAGCAGAGCACATCTGGTTGCTTGCTGGGTACATTGTGCAGTCTGTAGTCCTGTTTCCTTGCACACTGCACAGGAGAGTCCTGCTTATAAAAACGTAATTACATTAAATCGAATAAGGCTTTCAGATGGATTTTCATCTAATAACACACTAGCCCACTAATGGTCATTATGCAAGAAGACACGAATCAGAAGAAAAAGGAGAAAAACCAAAGAGGACTTAGAATAGGATCGCTTAAAGGAAGGGCAGTAAACTGGGAACCCAAGGTTTTAAGGTAGTAGAGTGATTTAGGTTTCCTGTGAGAGAAGACCGAATGAGATATTAGGGCATCTAATAGCTAGTGAAAGTCTAATCTAGAATGTTGGTTAACTGGACTTTTCTGACTTTATAATTGCATAGCATGCAAACATAGACTCCCAAAGCAAATCCTCCATAGATACATGAGTGCTCCATTAACACCTGTATTAGCATCATAAGGAACAGTGTGAATAAGGTGAGTTCTTGAGTCTCAGCGCAGAACTACTGAATCAGAAATTTATCAGTGGAACCCAGGAACACATATGCTTGACATTCAGTCCTCACCCCTCTTTGCAGAGCGGAAGAGCTCCAGACTTGGATCCCAAAGGCTTATGTCTGTGTTCTGGCTTGGCTTCTTAGTTGCTGGGGAATTTTTACTTCCTAAAGCAAAGAAACAAATGACATACTTACCTTAATAAGGTTTTTTTCCCCTCTAAAACCCATAAATCCTATAACTGCAGTTTTCTTAATAAACATGTAAAAGGTAACTGACAAGAATCTCATCTAATTTCTCAAACTTAGAATGCCCGAAAACCTCCCATCTTCTTTTATTTAGTCATGGTTTACATAAAGGATGTCAGATTTCAAATCCCTTACATTGCTAATTCATTTACTCTTAGACACGTAGAAATCTTAAAAGAGAACTGGCTGGCCCCTTTAAAAGATTGTCTCAGCCCTCCTGGATTTTTTTTTTTGGAAAGCAGTGGTTTTTTCCATGTTGTTATGATGTAAGGACTAACTGCTGTTAACACACAGTAGATGCTGTGAAGTAGTTTTACTCTTTCCTATCGCCAGTGGACCCCCGTTTGCTAGCATGGACTCTCTATTAGACAGCCTCCTTTCACAGATATCCATTGCATTCATCCCGTTGGCTAACTGCCAGCTCAGTCTGTGCAGTCTGCAAGGAAATCAGTACTAAGAACTGTACAGTGGACCCTGGCTATAAACATCCAGGATACTTGCAGCGGTGCTCTTCTAGCTTTCTGTGTCTCCTCCCTTCTACCTTGTCCTTGAGCACGCTGGTCTTTGGAGGATGATTCCATTTTGCACTGGAGACAGAATCTTCCTCAATGGGGACCCACTTGACCTTGAGGCTGCTAGTACAAAGGGAGCGCAAACAGTGACTCCTTCTTTTACCTTTTAGCAATCAGCAGTATGGTGACATTACTGGTAAAGCTACACCCTCACCAAGATGCTAGCTGTGGATTTCATGGTCTTGTGGCCACTCTGTTGATTCAGTGTTGCCCTGAAAGCTGCCTAATGGCAGCCTGCCTTTCGTGGAGCATCTTGTGGATACAATGAAAAGGCAGTCTTGGTACCAGCACTGCCTGACTGACACTGGCACTTCAGCTATGATTTTGAGCCACTAATGTTAGGTTTGAGCTAAAGACCTGACTGGTAGAACATAAACAAATTGATATTCTTGTCCTTGAGGAATATTATGAATAAAGTTCATTCCTTGTGTTTGCTCAATAATAGTAATAGAGATTATTAGTGATGGAAGTATAATTTTTCTTCTTTAATTATCCCTGTAGGATAAATAGAGATCTGGATCTCATTTCCAAAGCTCAACATTCTATTTGGGTTTGCTTTCAATAATATATCTATGAATTGTCTTCAGCATGATCCCTATTTAATGGGATTTAGTTGTAAAGCTTAATTTATATCAGATTTTCTAAATGAGAGATCACAGTCAACTTATTGTTAATTGAATTCAATAAAATCAAGGTTTCTATAATTAATGTGAACCACTTAATCTTTTAGTTCATTGAATGAATGTAATTTTCTAAACACAGGTATCTTTTCATTTATTAAAATAGCAATATTATGAGGAAAATAAATATAATTCTTTTTTAATAATTTATAATTTCAAATTAAACTTAAAATCTTTTCAAATCACATAGTCAAGAAAATAATAAAATGTTAAAATGAAAAGTGTGAAGATGTTTGGAGCATTAGCTGGTGATGATTAAGAAATGGCTTATTACAGTTATTGAGTGACTTTTCCTAAAAAAAAAAAAAAAAAACAAAACAAAACTTTTCTGTTCAGGTTGGACAACATGAGAGTATAGATAAATCAGTCCATTCAAGTCCAGCTTGGTGAGCCAATAATTTGGCGTGTGCTACTTACAGGTGACAGGGTGACTCAGAGCTAGCTGAATCACCAAAAAGCCCATCCTAGTATAAGTGGTAACTATACATCCCTGGAGCTCTCTGCCCAACTTGTAGGTAACTCCACGGACGCCTCCTCTTCCCCAGAAATGGCTTACTGCATATATAACCTTGAGGCCTAGTGAGTCTTGTAAATTTTGTGAGGCTCCTGAGCACTGTTTCAGTGCTTCCTCCTCCAGGAGAGTGTGGCTTTGGTTCCTAGAAAATATCTATACAAGAGCAGTGCACAGTCTCAGCCTGAGCCTCTGATGACCTTTCTAATATTGGATGTGCCTCATTTGTAAATGTAAGCTGAGAATATTAGGCTAGATGGAAAGATTAAGGTTTCTTTTCTTATTAGAATTCTTGAATTCTATGTGTTGTGATATGATGTCACAAATTTTTACCTTTTTTTATTTTGGAGAATTTAAATATTGAAGAAGTAGGGAGAGCAGTAAGACAAATATACTGGAATCTATCAAGCAAACTGAATACCAATCCATATGTGACCAGTCATGCCTCCCTATATGTCCATGTACTCACTACCATATTATTTAAACTAGTCTCAGACCTTAGGCTCTCTTTGTTAACATTATCCCTCTGCATGACGTGGTGAGCACCTCTAGGTCTTAGAAATTTTATTTTTAGCAGTCATCAAAGTGCCTCACATTTTCTTTGCTCTTCATTTCATTCATAACAAGAATATTGACATGGATACAGTAAACCAGTTGTACTGAATTTCCATTTTTACCTGTATACTCATGGTGTTTGTTTATTTGTAACTACACAATGTCATCTCATGTGGGAGTACATAGCCACTACTACTAAAGGACAAATACCTAATGGCTTCATCACTACAAATATTTCTCAAACTCCAGTTTTATAACCAGATCTACCTCACTCTATCCCACTCTGTTCTTCATTTCACAAAATTTCAAAAGTGTTCCACAGGGGGAAATCATATGGGATTTAACATTTTTGGACTGACCTTTATCCCTCAGCGTTGCTTCCTGGACATTCATGGAGGTCGTGTGTCAACACCTTGCTTCTTTAAACTGTTAAGTATTATGGTACCACAGTTTAGCCATTGGTATCTGAATTATTTCAATTTTTTAGCTACTCTTTACAATTACTGTGAACATTCATGTACTTTTTTTTCTTGGAAGAAAAAGGCCCAAAAGTGCACTTGGTGGACTATCTGGTAAGTGTATGTTTAACTTCGCAAGAAATTGCATTTGATTTTTCAGAGAGATTATGTTGTTTAATATTCCAGACAGTGGATACGCATGATATAGTTTCTCTGTATCTTTACCAACATTTTTGGTGATATTGATACAGGGTTTTTGAGAACAGCAGGACCTTTTCTGGCCTAGTTGTGCGTAGCCCAAGGAGCTAAAATGCTGCACATTCATACTCATCATAGGCCTGTGACAGTGACTATGAGTTCATAGCCTGTGCCATGATTCCCCAAGAGTGAGCAGAACAGGTGCAAGTTTTATTAATAGACATTACAGAAAAGTGAGAGAGACTCCCAAGAGTTTCAGGGGTTTCCAAGAGAGGAGAAAGGCATTCATATGGGAAAAGGCTAAGGTGATCTCTATTGAGATTGGGTAGTTCTCTATGCACACTCCATTGGCCCAGCCCAGGTGATGAATGTATGCTTTACGTGCTGCCCACCCAGTTAAGGATGGTTGAAGGGGTGGTTTTGTCCACCTCAGACTTGTACTTTGTTAGTTGATGATCTTGGCAACCTGTTAGTCACTATGGGAACAGATTAAATTAGAAAAGTTTTCTTCCTAGGGTTCTCATCCCTGTATCAGTGTCTTGCCTCTGGAAATACAAAGATGAATAAGAACTTCATTCTTGAAGTTCTAAAACTATCTGGTACTTTTAACTGGAAAAGGAAGCAGAAAAAAACAGATTTCCAAGTTACATGATGTCGATATTTGTATGGGTAAAGGTGACTGAGAAATGGAAAACTATTAATAGATACAAAAAAGGTTTTAATTAATTATATGAATAAGTGATGCAAAATGTCTCTGCATCTGTGTGGTCACTCCAGGTCAAGTGAACAACACAGTAGCAGTCTCAATTTGAAGGGAACTACTTTTGGCTTTCATATCCTTCAAAGTTGCCACTGAGACTTCAACAGTTTCTTTAGGAAGCTTGTTTGTTCCTCTGCCTTCTTTTTGTGTTTCATATTTAACTGTTCTAGGGAATCTAGATCTCTACCCAGTCAATCACCATATGTAAATGCTTGGTCTCTCCCCTAGCACAATCCTGAGTTCTTGATCTGAATGTGGGCGAAGAACATTCTTTTGAAAAATGTAATCTCCTCTACTGAGACTGGGTGTCATGAAATCTGTCTCTACAGTTTTCAGTAGAAATTCAAGACCTAATTAATGCCTTAGATTCAGTACGTTTCTTAAGAATTGTACAACGATGAGCTAAAAAGAGAAATATCTCAGATTTTAAGCATACACACATTCCTAAATTATGGTCATGGCAACATTTCAAATCAATGAGAAAACCAAATGGACCGTTTGAATGTGGGACAGTGTGGAACAAGCTTGTGACCTCAGCTTTGGAAGGTGAGGCAGGGGAACCGAAAGTTTGAGGTTCTTCTGGCCAGGTAGGTAGATCCCATCTCAAAAAGGCATCTGGAACAAAGCTCTTATGCTCATATTAATGAAGATTTAGGTAGACTAATGATCTAAGTGTTAATTTAATAAAATATGTCTAGAAAAGAAACTTAACATATGCAGGGTTATTAAGAGTGAGGTGGAATATATCAAGAGACCTTCTGTTGGAGGCATGTAACTCAGAGCTTCCAACAAACCTGGCAGATTTGATGCAAATGTTAAAAATGACTTCATGATAAAAGTGTAAAAGAGCTACAGCAAGCTGAAAACATTCCTTTTGTGTGTGTGTGTTATATGTATCCAGATGTGTGTGTGAACGTGTGTACAAGAGGCACTTCAGTGTGTATGCCTTTGGAGGTTCAAAGGTGACATCAGGAATTAGTCTGGATTGCTTCACCTCCATATTGCTTTGCTGGAGTTTCCCAGGCTCTGCTTTCCAGGGCCAGAATTAGATCGCTGTCATATCTGGCCAGTATGTGGGATCTGGGAATTCAAACTCAGGTACTTTTGCTTGTGAAACAAAGATTTTTAACCCTGAGCCCATGCTTTTTAAAAATGTTTGTGGGGCTGGAGAGATAGTTCAGGGGTTAAGACTCTTTTGCAATCAGAAGGTCCCACTTAAAAAACACCATGTGGAACTTTCAGTGGTCTGCACTTCCGGCCCTGGGTGGAGCTCTGGAAAATCCCAGAGCAAAGCAAGAAGGAGATAGAAACAATCCAGGATGATTCTGGAAGTCAAGAAGTCACGCTTGGTCCTCCACAGGGACACAGAGTGCCCTCTGATACACACACACACACACACACACACACACAATAAATTTTAAAATGTGTATGTAGGTCACACATACTCTTAGGCACTTTTATCCTATGGTATAGATAAAGTATTTTTCTGATATATACAGACTTTATGTAATTCAGCAATAAAATTCATAAAATTAGTCAAATAAGGACCAACACTAAATAGAATAAACATTACAAGTAAATATATTAGTAGATATATTTCACTGATTCTTAAGAAAGTAGGAACTAAATAAAAATCGGTATTTAAAATTTCATCATGAGCAAAATGAGGAATAATGCTAAGTATTAATTGGACATGGGAAAATGGAGGGCACATGGAAGGGAGTTAGGTTATTGGGGATGTGCTCTTGCAGTGGTATTGGAACCCTGAACCTTTCCTGTGTCTCTGCTTGCTGTGTGAGTTGTATATAGTTGTTTATATCTTATGGATATTTTTATGCTCTTGTCAGTATAAACTCAGTGCCTTCGCAATATTCCAAGGCAGAATTATGTCATAGATGTTTTATTTAACATTTCCTTGCTAGATAGCTACTAGGTATTTTAAGTTGGTTATATAATTTTTCTTCTATTATGAATTGTATTGCAGGAAATATCCTAGCTTCCGTGGCCTTAATACACCCCTTTTTCCCCCTATGGTATAGATTTCTAATGGTAAAAGTACTGTATTAAAGAGGGTATAACTTTTGAAATTGAAGAGACACAATTTGTCCTCAGAAAAAGATTGTATCAATTTATATCACCAGTAAATAGGTCTCAGAACCATTTCTTTTTTTGATTTTTTTTTACATGTGGGGCTTATGCACAGGACATAGGACATGCATGGTGGTCAGTGAACAGTTTGTGGGAGTCAGTTCTCTCCTTCCACCATGTGGATTCCTAGGGTGATACTCAGGTCATTAAACTTAATGGCAACTGCCTTACCTACTGAGCCATCTCCCAGGTTGAGAATCCCCTTCTTAAAATTTTTTTCATCTCCAAATAGTTCCATGTGCTGGTTAGTATCCTTTTCCAGGGATATTTAAGTTCCAAACCATACCAGGAAGTTATAATTCCAAAGCATAGCATTAAATGTTGAAAAAGAAAAGAAGTTGTAAATGTGAAATAACCTAGTAATCAACCAAAGAGGAAAAATTTGGGTAAAAGGATGGCTATAATAGACCTGGCTGCTCATGGCCAAAAAATAAAAAAAAAAAAAACAAATGAACAGAAAACCCCTCCTTTCTTGCTACTGTTTTACTTTTCTGTATCTGGGATATTTATTTCAATGATTTCTCTCTGGTTATTTAATTCATTATACTTAACTGATGGCTTTTCCTGGAGTTTAGTGAAACGTATCTCTCCCATTGTGATTTATCCTTTGCAGTGTCTTTATCATGAGCTGACTATGAATGAAACATAAGTAAAGGAGACAACAGATCTGGAAAGCAGTCCCAGCTCTACTCGTCTCCACGATAAACCTTATGGTGTATTGATACAGTTTGCAGTCTTTCCTGGAGTTCCTTCTGATTGCTTATTGTTGCTGTTACTGTCTTAATGAGAGATTCAAGTGAGCCAAATCTACTTGCTTCATTCTCTCTGCTAATTTAATTTCAAAGGAAATTCCTTAGCTTGAGTAAATAGGTACATGTGGATGGACTCAGAAACCCTGATTCAACATGTCCAACTAGTTGCTTCTAAGCATTAAGTTATGTTCTTAAGAAACCTCCCTGCATAATAATAATACAAAAAATCAGCCAGTGAAGAATGATGAGGTGAGAAATGGAATGTCTGTCACCATCTCTGCTTACAAAGCCTTGTTTGACTTGACATTAATATTTGCCAACTGCTCTATTATAAACCAAGATTTATTCTAGAACTATCCCAAAGATAGCACAATAACGAGAAAGCAGAATTGTCTCAGCATTTGAAACACCTAACAAACTAAACCTCTTGCAAAATAACTTTCTTATTCAAAATGGAACTAGGAATTGTTCGGCATACAATGAATCATCTTTGGCAAGTACAATAGAATCTTTAAGGACATTTCACAGCCTCTTGTTCAATTGTTAGTGTGTTTTTGGCCTTTGCTGGCAGGTAAGATGGAGCTGTATAACTATCATCTTGTTGCTAAAATTGTACATAAAGATTTTTAGAGCTTCTGTTGCAATAAATCTTTTTGCTTATTTTTTTTCATTTCATTGTTTACCCTGAACTGCTTTGTCTCCCCCAACAATCTGGAATTACTTAATGCTAATATTTTCTGCTTTTACTGTTTATTCAAATGTTCAAGCTTCCTTTTCCTTACCTTATGCCCTTATATTTATTTTACAAAAAAAACTCATCTTTCCATCTCTATATTAGTTAACACATTTTGATTTTGCTTTTTTTCAGGAGGCGTTAGAGTTGCCTTCGGATGATTGTGAAGTGACTGAGTTTGAAGCCGCATCTGAAGTGGTTAAATATGAGTATCATGTCCTATACTCCTGCAGCTACCAAGTGCCTGTACTTTACTTTAGGGCAAGCTTCTTAGGTAAGAACATGTCTAAAGCTGAAAACAACTCATAAAATCTACAAGTAAGGCAGAAAGCATATTTGAAAAATCATTCTTGAGAGGAGCAAAAATCAAGATAGAAATAAGAGAGCCGTGGGTGAGGTAAGGTTTTACAGTAAATTTTCTCATGCTTCAGAAAGAGATCAAGACTTCAAGTGAATGATATCATCCCAGCCTCAAATCTGATCTTCAGATTTTTGGCCTCTTGCCTGAAGTTGACTAAGCCCCCTAGCCCTTCTTTCCTTCAAACAAGTAGGGACAGCTTAAAGCTGCAGTGTTTATTTGCTTCTAACTTTACAGGAAAAGTTTCTTTCCCTATCGAGTGATCCCATTAACTCGAAAGCTCCCGTGTCTCCTTCACAAAGGCTAATGGTTATTTCAAGAAGTGTTTGCTGGGTAGTCCAAGGTGTGTTTAAAAATACCACTAACATTTCCTTTGGCCATCTATGCATCTCCAATGCCATAGCTTCCTACAGTGTTGTTACTTAGCTCATTCTCTTGCCAAGAAGGTGGAACACCCGACTCCTTGGAGGCCTCTGCTCATAAAGCTTGTTTAATCAGCAGCCACGTGGTGTGCTCACCCTGCAGTTCAGAGACTTCCTCCTGAGTGTGCACTGGCTAAGCTGGGTCAGCATTGGTCCAGCATCCCCCCACCCCATGCCACACAGAACCTGGCCAACCCCTACCTTTCCTCTCTGTATGTGTGCAGTGCTTTGTTTTTTTTTTTTCAACACTTTGCCTTCAGGATAGTCTCCTAACTTCTGGATAGCTAAGACAACTGAATTTAGCCGATGATATTTTATTTTTAATTAAAAAGTAGCTTAAACTGCTTTGAATGTGTATTTGGTAGATTTAATCACTTGCTGCCTTATATTGTTTAATAGTCTCTAATTTTGCAGTGCTGGCAGTTTAACAAGCATTTAGAATTTAAAACAAGAACAAATTCTCACAGACTCCCTGGTGAGAAGATTTTAATCTGAGGTGCAGTTCCTTAAAACTGACGATTTAAGGTAAAATTTCAACCCGGGACATGAGAGATTGAGAACACTGCTAGTGTACTAACTCTCAAAAAAATTTTTGTAGGTTCATCTGCATGCTTATTATAAGTCTTTATGACAGTGACTTTTTTGTAATTATATTTAATTTGGAGCCCAGAAGTTAAAGGGGACTCCTTGTCAGTGAACTGTGCTTTTTGCTAAAAAGTGAGAGATACATTTATTATGTGAGGCAGCTGGGGGTAGAGGGGTGGGGGGAATCTTTGTTGTCTTCCGTTTGCAGTGATTCTACCTAGATTCTACCTACTAGATGCAAAGACAAGTCGAGGCTGAAGGTAGAGGAAACAGGATAGTACTAATTTAACACTGTATTTCCATAGAATTAGTATTCACCATATGCAGTAAATCACCAGAGAAGAGCTCCCAGAGACAAAACAAGTTGTTTAGCTTGTCAGCGTTAGGGGATAGGAGGTGTTGAAACATGACTGCTTCTAGCTGGAAGTGGGTCTTAACTGTGGCTGGTGATGAGCTCATACTGGTGCTTGCTGCTGTGTGCCAACAGCTCCCCTTAGAGCACAGCACAGCAATTGTTCCAATTATATTTCAGTGACATTACTGTGCTTTCTTCATTCTCATGTTCCTTAAAAGAAAGCCAAACACACCCGTTATTTTGTATAGATGCATTTCCTGCCCCCCCACTTATTTCCCTGTCGCATAGAATGGGTTTTAATTTTTTCAAATTCATTTTAGTTCAGATTTCACTTTATAATTGTTTACATATATTAGAGTATCTTTTTTGCAGAGCATATTGAAATGTTTTCTTGTAGAGGATCATGAAAAAGTGGCTCTCTATCTTAGTGATTACTTTTTTCTTTTTTTAATCTAATTTAAATTATACATAATCCAAAAAATGTGCCATCCTTCACTCTGCAGTCCTAATTTTCCATTTATTCCTCCGGTCCATACCTTTTCTTTTGACATCTGGTCACCGACTGTGCATCTGTTTATATAACAAATCTCTGCCAGTGTGGTGAATGGATCCCTAATGTCTTCCTTTTATTCCAGGTCCAGAGTTTTCTTTGTCTTATTTTAAGAGAATTCTGACCTAGAAAGAGATCATTTATAAAATTTTTTGCCCAGGGGTCTTTTCTTGCTGTTGTTGTTGTTGTTGTTGTTGTTTCAAAAATAGTTTTCTTATACTTGTTTTTGACAAATACTTAGTTTCTTTTGAATTTATTAGTGGCATTTCTCTGCTTCACTTTGATTTTTATGTGCATTTTAATAGGAAAAGCAAAGCAATGATTAAATTGTTCCTTAAACTGACATTGCCTTTTATCAATTGCCTTAGGTTTCTTCTGAAAAATGCTCTGTTTCTTGAAATATGAATCCCTTGTCCTATGAGTTTCATTTATTCCTCTGCATGATCCAGTGTCTCCAGTAGATCAGTGTTTACCTTCTGCTCAAGACACAGTTAACAACATGTCAGCTAGTGCTCTATATCATATACCATGTCATCACAAGTTTGTCTCCTACTGGATGGGTCTAAAAAACATGGAGTAGTGAAGGACATCAATATTGATATCTACAAAGTGAGTAGTCTTATTTATGACTCTGTATGTGATACATAATTACAATAATCTAGCTCATATGTATAATCAGCTGATTAGCTGATACATATACATACACAGTTGTTTAATGAGTCAACAGTGAAGAATCTCTGAGCACAGAGACTCAACCGTGGTGATACTGCATGCTTTACTGTTATGATGGTGTATAAGAAGGAAGCAATGCTCTTGTCTCCAGGAGGCTCAGGAATCGACCATCTATATGTCTTTGATATGCTTCTCATGGACGATAGGAATAGTGGACTAAAGAAAAAATGGAACATTCTGAAGACGCAAAGCAGTCGTCCAAGCTAGCTAAGCAACTGTTCTGTCTCTATAAACACATATTTTTATTGGATCCTTGAAGGCACACAGCCAAGTTCAGATAGCATTCTGTTTTTGGGTGCCTCTCTTTTATATTACTTGGACCTATAGGAGCTCAGTTACTTTTCTCATTCCTGCTTCTCCTTCTCTTCATTTTTTGTTAAATTAAAAAAAAAAAAATGTTATTATTACAGAGAGAGAGAGAGAGCATGTTTGCACCATGCTGCATAGATGGAGGTCAGAGGACAGCTTTCAGAAGTCATTTCTCCCCTTCTACCATATAGGCTTCCTGGTGTTGAACTCAGACCACCTGGTTTGCAAGCAGACACTTACTACCAATCTTTTAAAACATTTTTGGAGATAGGATCGCCTGTAGCCCAGACTATCTTCAAGCTCTTAACTTCCCTCATGCTGGGATTGTGAGTGTGCACCATGACACCTTCCATGAACTTAATTTCCAAGGATATAATAGATTTAAGAGAAGAAATAAGTCCTCAGCATTCTGTTTTTCCCTAACTGCTTTTGCTGTTGCAAGTGTGAGAGAACTGCCAGGCCGTGGTTAATCCCACTTGCCACCCAGCAGTAACTGAGGGGTCACTATAAATGTACAATATAAATTGCCTATATTCAAATGTTTTGTGGTTTAAAAAGTCCATTCCTACAAGGCACTGTCACATTGGAGTATATTAATATTGTTTTTTTTTTAATTATTTTTTCTTTTTTTTTTTAACCCAATTTTTTTTCCCATTTGTGGTATTGGGGATTCAACCAAAGGCCTTCTCTGTACATGCTAGGCAAGCTCTCTATCACTAAGCTATATCCCAGCTCTACCTGCTGCTTTTGAAGCATATATATTATAGTAAACAATCATTTTTATCATGACAGAACCTCCTTTTCTTACTATTGTATTGTTCCATGGACATTCTAAGTCCCATTTTTCCTTGTCTTTGATCAAAAACTTGGTGACAAATATTAGAAGTATAATTAAAAAACATAAATGAGACTTGGATATAAGGCCAGCAAGATAGTTCAGCAAGTAAGGTGCCTGTTTACAAACATGACAACCTGAGTTTAATCCCCGGAAGCCCACATTGTCCAAGGGGACTTTCAAACGTTGTCCTCTGATCTCTACCATAGTGTACATGTGTGCACCTTCTCTACTCCCTTCCCTTCTTATCTCATAACTAGCTAAATAACTAACTAAATATATAAATATATAAATAAAATATTTTTTAAAAACTTGGGCATCTCACAAGAGACCTAGATTTAAACTTTTTCCTTTATATTGTAGCAAAGATTTCTATATTTATTCTAAATTGAATTCTTATTTATTTCTTCCCATCCTCTTTCCTTTTATTCTTAATCATTATTGAGAAACGGACTGAGTGGTTCTTCTCATTTTCAAAATATTTAATTCTTTGGATGACATACAGGTTCTTCTTCAGAGCTGTTTTGACATATTTCTTTAATTAGTCAGGAGGACTGCTTTTGAATATGAAAGGAAACATTTATTCTATTCTGCATTTGAATGTCTATTGGCCCAGGAAGTATGAATGTAGAATTAAAAATGTACCCCAGCTACATCATGTGGAAGATTTATTCAATTATTTTAGTTAATGGATGTTTATGGAGAAATGGAATAGAACAAATAGCCAAACTGTCCTTCTCAAAAGCAGTGTAAAGCAAAGATAAAAGTAATGGAAACTGTGGAATTTTGGTGATATGTAAGTCATCAAAAAGAAGGTGGAAGAGCATCATTCATGGTTTTGAGGATGAGGAAGTCTTTGATTTAAAGTGCACAGAAGAGTTTTCTGGGAAAATAAGAAAGATTGGAGTTAGAGAACGCTGAAGAATCAAAGTAGATATCCAGAGCTCTGAACAACTTGAAGAGATGGCAACAGGTTGGCTTTTCTGAAGACGATGGAAAAGCCTTGCAGAAGGGCAAAGGGTTGCAAGCATCACCTTGGGCCATTTTTTATCATGACAGAACCTCCTTTTCTTACTATTGTATTGTTTCATGGACATTCTAGGTCCCATTTTGCCCTGTTTTTGATCAAAAACTTGGTGACAAATATTAGAAGTATAGTTAAAAAACATAAATGAAACTTGGATATAGGGCCAACAAGATAGTTCAGCAAGTAAGGTGCCTGTTTACAAACATGACAACCTGAGTTTAATCCCTGGAAACCTGGGGTATGTTGAAAAATTCAGAGTATGGGCCCCCCAAATGAACTATTTCAGAAATAGTTGAAGAGATGTGGGGGTTGAATTATGAAGGAGTGTATGGACTGGAAGGAGTTGGCAGACATTAAAAGAAAAAGCGAGAGACTGAGCTGAATTGTACTAAAAGAAGATATTTCCTAGAAATGGTAAGGTGGGAAGATAAATAAATAGATGAAGGATGAGAATGAAATAGAAAGAAAAAGATTTTGGCACCCTTGTTGTTATCAACATCATTAAAATTCTATAATAGTAACCTCTTAGAGAAGTTCGTATTTCCACATAGAATTATTTCATATACTAGAAGCTAAGGCAGCTTATTGAACAGGAAGAAAAGGTGGATTAAAGACTGGAGCAAAAACGATTCCAGTATTACAATGGACAGAAGATAGAAAGTAAATTGACAAGTAATTTTACCCATAATCTCATTTGATTATAAAAAAAATCTTTATGTTCATAAATTTATATTCATTCATATAATAATGAATCTTTCCAAAGCCTTAATAATGACCTACAACATAAATTTTGGTAGATTAAAAATATGTTCTAGGGATTGAGCTGGGATTGGAAGAACAAACAGCAAATATTATTATGGAAAATTATTTAACCATACAAAGAAATTCAAATAAAATAAAAATGCAAATCATGGATATAATTTAATGAAAATTATTTGTTGAGCCCTGTACATGTTTAAAATATTACGAGTCATTAGTGTAGAGCAGGATATTGAAGAGAACATTACAGAAACAAAATGTCATTCAGAAACATCTAGCTTTGTGGTAATAAGGTACTAAATGAATAGTGCCAAAGAAAAAGCTGCCTTGTCAGAATTCACTAAAAGACTTATTCTAACCTGTGTTAGTACAAACCACCTTATAGACACAAAATGCCGCATACATGTAAAAAATATAACAAATTATAAAAGGACCCCAAGCCATAGACGAGAACATAAAAAAATAAGCTTATTTGTTTGTAAGGAAGTATATTTTAGGTCTCCCAGAAAAATGATTGTTTGTGAATCTTATTTGAAATCTCCATTAAAGCATGACTCCATGGTCAGTGAGATGACAGTAGCTAAAAGATGACCCTTGCCATGTAAGCCTAATGACCTGAGTTCATTTTTCAGAACACATGTAAAAGTGGAAAGAGAACCATCTTCATAAAGTTTTCCTCTGATTTTCACACATGTACTATATAATGTACACACACATACACACATATTAAATAGAAATTTAAAAAAGCATATGGATCCGAAGTCTGAAACATCATGTTTGCAGAAAAATGAAGGTAACTCAAGATCATGTTAAGATAACCAACCCAAACTAAGAAAGACATACATTAGATGTTTTCCATCATATGCGGAATCTATAATGGGAGGGGAATGAGCATAAAGAATTAGGTGCATAAAGAATTAGGAAAGAGACCAGCAGAAGTAGGTAGGAGTTTGAGGATGATATTTGGGATTTCAATCTATGTATCTCATATACACATATAAAATGGCATAATGAACCTGCTATATTGTACAAATAATATATTTTATTTATAATCATTGAAAAAATACAACTACTACTCTGTGCACAGTATTAACTTTTTTTAAAAACAAATTGATTAAAAAAAAAACACAAAACATTGCCAAAATTGTAAATGTCCTGGTTCGAATGTGAGTTGACCCTTGCAGGCAGGCTCAAGTGTTTGAATCCTTACCTGGTGTTTAAAGTTTGGGGAGATTGTGGCACCTTGAAGGAGGCCTTTCACAGGGGCTGGATCTTGAGACTTGTTAGCTTGGCCCTGCTTCCCCTCAGTTTGCTGCTGTTCTTTCTGATCTCTTGATTGCTGCATGACCTGAGCCAGCCTTCAGCTTCTGCCTCTGACTATGTCTTCTGCTGCTATATCCCCCTGTAACTCTAAGCCAAATAAACTGGTTGTGTGAAAGTGTTGTCTCACAGCAAAATAAGAATGGCTGTGACAGTAAATAAATAGCTGCTTTTATCCTTATGATTATCATGGGCTACAGAGATGGCTCAACGGTTAAGTCTTTGCCTCAGAAGCAAAAGGGCCTGAGTTTGGATCCCAGGTCCCATGCAAAAATGACAGGTGGAAATTACTGAAGTAGTTCAAATTGGCTTAGAATTGGCCCCTTTATGTGTTGTTGGGAATATGTCTCACAAAAATAGACTATAGCTTACACTCAGTTTCTCATATAATTAAAGCACTCTGTAGGCATTTTTTTTCTATTCAATCTGTAAGATAAATATATTTTACAGATCAGGGCTACTAAAAGAAACTTTTGAAACTGCTGTATTAACAAAGTTGAAAATAATTGAATCAGACCAAGGAAAGCAGAAACGAACTTGAAATTGATTATAAGGCCAAACAAAGATAGTATAGTGACAAAGTGAGGACATGTCCCCTCCTATGGCTTTAGTAGTAAGAAGTTGAGCTCTACCTTCCACTTATTTAATTCTTGCCCAAATTGGAAGTATATTTGGATACCAAAAATTCAAATATTGTACTATGTCTGCTCATATGGATTTGCATAGGGTTTTTATATAAATGCAAAACATTCACTGATATTTTTTAAAAATTTTCTACTCTTGTCTTACTCTTAGTAAGAATTATGCCTACTGCTCTAAAGGTTATATTGGATTTTCATTTACCCATAATCTGACAGTATTCTGCAGATGTTCACATTTGTGAACAAGGAGAATTGATAGTGAGTGATGCTCTTGGGGAGCTTACAGTCTAGAGAAGAATGCATGATTGTTAGAAGTAGAGTATGCTCAGGATCATAGGGTGGTGAAAAGTGACACTAAAGGGTCAGAGGACTAAGATAACTTTGAGCCTACCCAGGACTTGGCAATCAAGAAAAGGACAAAAGGTAGGTTTTGTCCACACAAGGAGAGGGAAAAGGATAGGCAGGCCTCATAAGAAAACCAGGAAAGGAAAAATTAGGCAGCATTGGTGATGGCCATTAGTGGCAGCAGCAACTGCACAAGTAATATATGTAGGTATCACCTTACAACTTATAAATCGTGTGTGTGTACACAGCGATTGTGTAATGGTGTATGAATACAAACAAGGTCTGCAGTCCGAAAGTCTTCTTTCTGATTTCTAATTCTGCTTCTTACAGCTTTGGAACTTGAGCAAGGTGTTGGACCTTCCTTTTTTCTTTTTGCATCACCTAAAAGCAAATTTCACAATGTTTGTGGTTTCTTGATTAATATATGAGACCCCGAGTGCTTTTAGATCATGACAGCTCACTCCATGTTTTAGTCTTCATAATGCCATGTAAAGATGGGAGTTATTCTTCATGCTCAAGCAGTAAACAGTGCTTTCAGGGGTTAAATGACTCATCAAGACTGCATAGCCCATTTTCCATTGTACAACACTATCATTCAAATAATTAGCTGAAATTTAAGAAATATAGGAGTGAAATTAACATTAGTGTTGAACATAAGTGAAAAACAAGTTGCCATGAGCTGTGTTTTTAGGGTTTTTCACTAAGATTTCTCAATATCAGTAGCACTGCAAAGTACTAAATGTTCATAAGGATAAATACAGATTACAGAATTAGCTAGCCTAGCAGCTGATGAGAATGCACAGGAACAATTACGTTCATTTCAAATCACAGTATAATTTTCTCGCTGAAGCAAAAATGAATTTTCTCCTTTGGTGGAGCATCAGCTGTGCCTCCCCGTGGAGTATGACATGAATTTTTATATCCTTCAAAGCTCTGTGGAAGACCATTTTATTGAATAATGACATATTTCATTGTGACAAATTCTTTCTAGTTTCTTTTTTATTTCTAATGACCATTTCCATGACATTACTATTAAACCTACTATGAATAATTTATATTCATTCAAATCTTTTTAGAAGTTAAAAAATTTTAGTGAAACCAAGCACAATAAAGGTAGGGGTGACTTTAGTGAGCTTGCACTAGAGTTGGGTCATGATAGTGAAATATCTCATGCTATTATTAGATTCATGAAAACTAATAGCCCTGAGAAATTTAATTTAGAAAGCTGTACATTTTGAGTAATATATAGATTACTTGACATGTAGGTTATTATTCAATTGAGAGATTTTATATGAAAATGTTAAATTAAATGATACTGATATTTGCTAAAAACTGTAGTTTTTAATTATCCCATTTTTTGCTCAATATCTCTTTCTTTTCTTGTCACTGGAATATGACCCAGAATAGTGACAGATTTCTGACAGAACAGTGCTTTTGCAAAAACATGTAGTATCATTCCAGTTAACACCAGCACACAGTAGGAATCAGTGTCCACCTCTTAAGGCCTCAATCAGTATGCTTACCTCCTAGTTTTACTGAAGTTGCCTGGGTTTCTAGTTCAGATATTCAAATTTTTAAGCGACTTTACTGAGTTTCTTGGCCTTGATGTGATTTGTTGGATTTCTAAGTATGTAAAAATGGTTGCTATTGAGTATCTCATATCTGAACCTTAGGAGCGGTAGAATATGATGTCAGAAAGGAAAAATATATCTTCTTAACATGACATGAAGTTTCTGGCTGGAGATCCTTTTACTGAGCATATCAGTACAAAATAATGTATTTTATGTGTTAACCAAGTACTTGTTCAGGCTCAGATTTTAATTTTAAGTTAAATGATTGGCTGTTTAGTTTTCTTTTTTTTTTTTCTTTCCCTTATCACATGTATTTTTTTATTTTTGCATGGGGTGGTTTTGTGTGTGTGTGTGTGTGTGTGTGTGTGTGTGTGTGTGTGTGTTGCATGTGTGTGGATACATATACTTGTGTGGGCACATGCATGTGGAGCCCCAAGGTTGATGTTAGGAATTATCTTCAATTGTTTTTTCACTTTATTCTTGTTTCCACATCTCTAATTAAACCCAGGGTTCAGTGAGGGTACTAGTCTGACTAACCAGCTTGTTATGGGGGATTCCTAGACTTCACCTTCCCGTGCTGGAATTACAGGCAGCTACATTTAGACATTTACCTGAGGTCTGAGTATCCATACTGTGATTCTTTAGCTTACACAGCAAATACTTTAACCACTGAACCACTTCTGCAGCCCAGTTTTTCAGTTTTCAAAATTTCATATTTGTACAAAAAAGACTTTATGACTGTCCTATTTAAGCTCTGATTCGATAAGTTCTTTACATAGTTGGGTCAGTTCAATGGTACACTGGAATTCCTGAAGACTCCATTTTAATTTTTGAAGGAAAATAACTCATATTGAAATCATTTTTAATTCATTTGACGTTTCCCTAGTGTATGCTAGGAATTGGAAGATATTGGTGATCAGGTTTAGTTTATTTTTGTGTGAAAGACAGGAAAATGTAATACTTGGATATCTGTGATCATGAAGTTATGAACTAGGCAAACCAACCTTAAAGGTTTAGAGCAGAGAACCCATATCATGCTTTATTATGTTGTATGTCCTCAGCTTTTACAATAGAAATGGTTATCAGAAACTGGAATTACAAAGATTCAGAGGAAAAGCAAATTACAGATTTGATTTCTTCCCTTCCTTATAACTAGAAGTTGGCAGGTATCACCCATTAGGGAGGAGTTTGCTTGGTGCCACAAAATTTACCTGTAACCCATTATAGGGAATAAGACAGGCATACCTTTTTAAATTATTATTGCAGTCTAATTGTGCCTGCAAAGCAGATTTTCCTTGTCTGGCTCTGAAGATGCTTCCAAAAAGCAATTCCACTGGCAGCACTGAAGCATTGCTGGAATTAACCTCCCTTGGTGGCAACTTTGGGGTATGGTGGTCTTTTAAATGTTTAAGACCTGGAAAATCTGTTTAAAACACATGATCTTTATAGTCCCATCAGACCTGCCGTAGCTTAGCAGAAGGTGCCAAATACAGGACCTCCAGATGTGCTCCAGGGTCTTTGTAAGACCTTTGAGAACTAGCTGGTACATACACAGAGAGAACAAAGAAGCAAATACTTTGACAAACTTATTTTAATTGTTTATTGGTTTTCCCCAGTTTTATAATCCTTGTCAAACCAAGTGATTCCTCTTTTGAGAACATTCCAAAGTATCTCGTTTCAAAAGTCAGCATCATTCTCAGAATTAAACACAGAAGTATATTTCCATTGTTTTGGATTAGGCAAAGTTTAGATATGACAACAAAATTATCAATGGAAAAATTGATAAATAACTTCATCAAGATTATGAACTTTGTGTGTTAAAAGAAAAGGGGTTTTGAGAGATGGCCCAGGGGTTAAATCTGTGCCTCACAAGCAGAAGAACCTGAGTTCAGATCCCAGATACCAGGTGGAAATGGCAGAGGCCTGCACTTCTGACTCTAGAAAGTGGAGTCTGGGAAATCGGAGAGCCAAGCAAAAAAGAGGTAGAAACAATCCAGGATGATTCCCAATATCTCCCTTTGACCTCTGATACATACAGACACACAGACAGACAATCAGACACACACACACACACACACACACACACTAAAGATAAAAATTTAAATAAAAAAGAAAAGATAACTCATATAAATGGAGGAAATACTTGTGAATGCATACATCTAACAAAGGTCTTTTATTGAGATATATATAATCTCAATATAAAGAATGCAGCACTGAAACTGATAATCCAGCCTTAAAAATTGGAACAATCTGGTAGCTTCCTAAAAGGTAATATGGATACTACAAGACCTTCTAATTCTACTCCTGAGTAAAGAAAACCAAAAAGATTACATATCAATAGTATAATTATTTATAGTACCCAAAATATGCATTGTATAGATGCCACGTGTCCATCACCTGATGAATGGCATAGAATACAATAAAATATAATTGGATTATAAAAATGAATGAAGTATAGATACATTCTACTGTATAGAAAGTCTTGAAAAGGATACTGAAAAAAAGAAAACACCCATGTGGTCATATTGTGCATCATTCATAGAAAAAGAAACTGAAACTGGACCGTAGGGAGTTCGTGAGGAATGACCGATAATGGGTGTGGGATTTCCTCATCAAGTGTTGAAAGTACTCTAAAAATGGCTGAGGTGGTGATTCCCTAGCTTTGAAACTGTTGTGGAATTAATGCACTTGAATTCCAAGTGCACTACAGGTGCACTACATAGATGTGAAACAGGTGAACTATATAGATGTGAGTTGTAACTTGACAAAACTTTAAAAAATATTTTAAGTGTCCCCCAGTGCTGTGATCCTCCCACCCTGCTCTCTCTGGTCTTTCCAGTGATTCATGCTCCCCTCTCCCTTTAGCGAGTTGTCACCTGTGCCCACACTTCCTAATATGTCTCAGTGAGCTCTGAAATTAAAAACTCAATGCTGCTTGACTGGCCTTATCTTAAATTTATTTTGCTATAGTATATATCCTCTCTTAACTTTCTAAATGATTTACTCATTTGTTATGTGCATTATTTTGTGTTATCCTTCCTGGCTAGAATGTAACTTCCAGAAAATATTATTTTGCTGGCTGATGTATCACAAAGGGTTATAGCAAGATTTGGCATGTAGTAGGTGCCAAATAATATAAATATCTATTTCTAAAATTAGCTTCTTATCTCATTACCCCAAGGAGGATCTTGCAGGGTGAGATACTAGTTCTTCTGTCTTGAATTAAAACAGTTATTTTTCACTTTGACTTAGTAATTCCGCTCTAGGAAATTTATCAAAAGAAAATAATTGAAAAGAAGAAAAATTGCTATGGCTTACTTTGTGACTACTTTGTGGCAGGTTCTGTTTCAAAGCTGGTAATATTTTTAAATGACCAAAAATAGTGGAATATTTAACTAAGTAAGTAAATTACCAAGTGTCATGAATGCACTATCACGTAACCAGTAAAATCATAGTAATGACTTTCAGCCACCATGGGAAGTGTTTATACCAAATAATAAAAAATATAGAAATTTTGATTTATGCTATGGATTTCCAAGTCTTTATTGATGACTTAGAGTGTGTCATACCTTGTTCCAGGTGGCAAATATATGTAGGGTAAGAGCCTCATAGTTGGAAATGCAAGAAATGAGAAATGTATGAACAACATAACTTCAAAGTGCTATTTGTTTTGAAAAACAAAATTCCCATAATGCAAAGAATTGACTGGTTCTCATGGATGTGTGGTGGAGTGGAGTCACTGACCAGTCTAAGGGCTGCTTTCCAGGGAGGAATAGCAATGCTGAAGACTGGCCAGTCCACAGGGGCCAGAATCCCTAAGTGTTCAGATTTTACACTTTGGACAGAGGAGAACTAGAGAGTGGAATTCAGTGGAGACAGCCTGCTGGATTTGTGTTTGAAATTAGCAGGAGGGAGGACCCAGAACAAAAGCTTGGAGGACCAACAAAAGTTATTGTTGAAAGCATGAGCTTGAAAGCCAGAGCAACATGAATGGAAAGGAGAACACAAACTGTGAAGGAATTTAGAGTGTGATAACAGAGCACAGATTTCATCATGAGGTAGAAGGTTGAGAAAAAGAAGAATGTAGAATAACTGTCAGTAACCAGAAGGTTTTGCAATATTATATGGGTAATAGAGAAAACACAATCTGGGGGGGTTGTGTGCTGTGGCTTGAATCTGAGCCTTATATATACTAAGAATATCCTGTACCACTAAATATAACCATATTACACATTTTGGAATGAATTTGAAATCAAGGAATGTAGAGAAATGCATTCGTACTAATCATTCTCCTTTCATTCTTTTGTATTAAAAAGTACAAATACAAGTAGCATGGTATTGTCTTCTTAAAAAACTAGAATTTAAAAAGCTAGAAAGGGTCCATTTTGGAATGCCCCCAAGCCCCAAAAATAAGAGTCTGATGTGAGTATAGGATGGCATCAGCAGCTTGAGATTATTTTTAACACCTGTGATTGTTATTCTTGATTAGATTTGTTTGCACTGAGAACTTCACTTTTCTCTGGAGTTTATATTGTCTGAAAACTTTTAGTACATTCCCTAACTTACAGTACCTTCCCTCAGTTCTAGCCTTAAGTATGATGACAATTCCTGTACATTTGCTTTGGGTTTCTCCATTCTTTGCTAGGCTGCTTATTACTATATTTTATATGAATACTGGAAAGCAGAGTATGCAGGTTTCTACTCCATGACTAACCTAGGTTATTGACTGAGATATTTTAAAGAACAAAAATCAAAGTCATTACTGGCCACCAAATACAACACCCATCATTTTTCCATAGACCTACAAAGTTTACTGTCTTAGTAGAAACAGTGGTACTATAAGGATTCTTTCATCATTTTTCAGTACAGGTTTATAAAGCGCCTGCAGTGTTTTTCCTCTGAGACAACAGGAGGAGCACTAGATTCAAAGTCCTGAAACTTGGATTCTGTCCAGCTCAATTGTGAACTGACTGTGTAACTTTGGATTATGCATTACCCAAGACATTGGTTGCCTATTTATAAAATTGGTAGTTGTAACAGTTCTAACATTTCATTATTCTACCACTTGATTTCTTCTAATGTTGATGCCTTATCTTTTGTAATTCGATTACTTCGTTTATTGTCTGAACTGAAGTACTTAAGCCCTTCCTTACCTCTTTAGAGTCAGTACACATGTTATCCGAAGAACAGAGTTTGGCCCTACTCTGCAAATGTGTTCAGAAAACAATATAACACAGATATTGAAAGCGGCTTGTTTTTTAACTTGTAGCTAAACATGACATTCAAATGTTAATTGGGTGAATAAATCTTGTTCATTTTACAGACATGGAAATGTCAATGGAATAAAACTATTTATCACAAGATAATGGTCTCCTGCCGCCAAATAAATGCCAAGATGAAGATACTTATTGAAAATGTATCAAAATATTCCATTGCTATTTATTGAAAATAAAGGTTGAGGAAAAGTTCAACTTTTCAGGTCAAACATGAGAAATGCCTGGTTTATGCTATAGTTCATTATGACTGTATCAAAGACTACATATACATGGTGGGAAAACATGAACCATTTTAAGAAATAACAGTTCAGAAGTTAATGTTTTAGCTTTAAGAATTACTGAATACTGGTACAGGTGGCTGAGAGATGCCTAGTGTTTATTGAGCTTTTATTATCACCCTAATTTGGTCCTGGGTGGGTTCACTAATGTAGGCCTCATTTGAAAAGGATTAGTATCCTCATAATATTGTAGAAAAAGCTAGAAGTAAAATAAGTTCTGGTCACACAGAGAGTAATTAGCACCCCAAGTTTAAACCTAGCCCAGATTCCAAATCTAGTGCTTTTCCCACACACCTCACATTTCTTCTTATACTCTGTAAGTATAAGCACTATAGTGAGTTTTAGTTTTTTGGTGTGTTGTGTGTGTGTGTGTGTGTGTGTGTGTGTGTGTGTGTGTGTGTGTGTGTGTGTGTGTGCGCGCGCGCATGCACATTCATGTGTTGCTGGCAGACCTGAGGGTTAAATTTAGGACTTTTCTGCATGCTAAGCAAGTTTTGACTCCTGAGCTACATTCTCAACCCTTAGCGATTTTGAGTAGAGTATTTTCTCCAGGTTTTCTTCCACGCCTTGGTTCTGGCTCTTCAGTACATTATTTGTTCTCTTCAGGTGGCATTGAACCCATCTGTTGTCTTGAAACCTCATAGCTGGGAAGGGGTTGAGTAACACTAAATTCTGCCATTTGACACATTTTTTGCAGTGCTTTGAAATTCTTAGCAGCTCTCTATTTCTTCTTTGTTTTTTAAGCATAGACACCTATTTTCCTCTTACCAGCATGCTTTGGGAGTACCCTAGTAGTCTTCATAAAACATCTTATTTGAGTAGTATCTACTGAGAAGTAAATAACATTATGACACCAGACCTTTCCTGTGGTCTTCACTCTAGCTGTCCCTTTCCTCACCCACATATAGGCACTGGGTGCTAGTGTCTCTCCTCTGAACTGTCATGCAACTCCAGGTATTCTTTGGCAGTGACCTCTTTCTACCCAGTATTTTTAGTGACTAATATACTTGTCATAATGCATTTGCTGCCCTCGCCATTCAAACCTGATGAGTTGAATTTGGATCCCCAGAAACCCTACATGGTAAAGCAAAAAACAGTGGCATAAATGGCTTGTCATCCTGTAGGGGATTACAGGAATGGGAGGCAAAGGCCAGAGAATATCCAGAAGCTTGTCAGCCAGCCAGCCTGGTTTGTGCAGCTGTGGTGAAGAGACTTGGTCTCAGATAGGGAGGAAAGGCCAGGAACAGAAGCTGACAGCTTTTCTCTGACCTTCCATGTGCTCCATAGTATGCTCTTGCACATACATACACTCACACAAATAAATGTATGAATGACATGTCATAAGTTACCTTAGTAGGTAGTAAGTTTCTTACAGCAAAAACAAAAAATCATCTTTACATCTTTTTCTTTTTCTTATTACCAGGTAGAGTGATTTGAACCCTGTTACTATCTACAGGAATGAAAAAGGCGGGGATATGGTCTCTGTTTTAAAGACTAGAGAAAGTGTTAAAGTTCACTAGCATCCACAGTAAACTTGTGAATATGAGAATCCATTATTTGGTCTTTTTTTCTACTTTTATTGGCCTTTACTTATTGTATAATTCTTACAGGTGATAAATGGACAGATAGTTTGGCTATGCTTTGGATACAAAGGAGAAAAGCTTGAATGTTTACACTTCCTCAGATTGAAAACAGTAATTTATATGCTGGCTTTGACAGATTAATCAGTATGTTCACTGAGAGTTTTGAGGAGGTCGTCATAGTCTTCCAGGCCTTTTGGTCAGCACCAGGCACCATTGCGTCCCCTGCTAACTCAGTCTCACCATGTATTTTCACAGATGGGACACCTCTAGCCCTGAAGGACATATGGGAAGGAGTCCATGAGTGCTACAAGACACGGCTACTGCAGGGACCGTGGGACACCATCACCCAGCAGGTCAGAGGCCATTTTCATACGTGAACTTCTCTAACTTTGCCCTTTCTCATTTAGTCCTCCCACCTCCTCCCTTCTTTTTTCTAATCTACATCCCTAGAGATTTTTTTTAAAACTTTTTTTTATTTATTCAGTTGTGCATGTATGCGCGTGTGTATGTATGTATTCAGTTGTGCGTGTGTGCGCATGTGTGTGCAGAACCACGGACGAATTCGGGAACCACCATGGACGCCTCCACCTCCTCCTTGTTTACTCTGCTCCGCCCTACCAGGACCAGAAATGCAGGCCGCCCCCCCACTTCCGCCTGGCGTCTATATGTGGGGTCTAGGATCCGAACTCAGGACCTTCCGCCTGCAAGGCAGAGGCTTAACCCCTGAACTACCTCTCTAGCCTCCCCTAGAGATTTTTGTTTGAAGAGAATATCCTTAAAAAGATCTCTCAGACTCCGGGTGCTTACTTTTATTATTGTTGTTAGTTGTGTGTGTGTGCGTGTGTGCCAAAAAAACACTTAAGTGTGTGTGCTTACGGAGGCCCAAAGGTGATGATGGGAATAACCCTGTATTGCTCTACCTCATTATTGCTTTGCTTTGGCGTTTTCCAGCTTCTGCCTTCCAGGCCAAGAACTGGCAGGCCACAGCCATTTCCACCTGATTTTTTTTTTTTGTGGGATTTCCTTATTACTCTCCTTATTATATCTCCTATAATTTTCCATGAGCTTATTATAGTTCTGAATTACAAATTTGAATGATTTCTTTAAAAAATATTTTCTTGTGAGCTCCCTTGTAGGCTGATAGTGCCTGCTTTTTGTCATTGTTGTTGTTTTACTCTTCATCATATAGAATACCAGCATAGTACCTATCCTACAGTACGTACTGAACACAGTGTATTCTATAAGTGAATGGAAACTGAGAGTTGATATATATTGAGAAATATATAAGTAATAAAATACTTGCTGCACAAATATGAAGACCCAAGTTCAGTTCTCCAGGCACACCTGTGTACCCCTCTAACATCAGTGCTAGGGTTCAGAGAGAGTGGATCCCTGGAGTTCATTGGCAGCCATTCCACCCATTGAGTCCTTGCTCAGGAAGAGACACTGTCTCAAGAAATAAGCAACAAAAAGGAGGACACCCAATGTCAGCCTCGCCTGCCATTTATGTACACAGCCCACATCTACCTGCATGCACGCAAACACAACCATACACAGCACTATGCATGCATGCAGAAATAGGTATTTAGACTTCTGTTGTCTCTATGTTTCACAGTTTTACTCATAAATGCAAAAGATGGAAACTTTTGACTCGTAAAAAGTTTGCAAAATAGTAATTTGCAGAAGATGAAAAACAGATCTGCAAAAGAAAATACAAGAAGTAAATTTGCAAAATGTAGAGAAGACAGATCTGTCAATCTTATGTCATTATTATTGCTTTACTAATATCAGTGATTATTTTAGAAATTTAAAATACTCATTATCCTGCAAACAATCATGATCTTAAAAATAATTTTTTACTAATGTCAAAAATCTTTTTCCAAGCCTCTGACTTAATGAAAGCTCCCTTTAAAAATGTTGTCATCCATTATAATTTTATGGCCTCATGCATTTGATCATAAAAATGGTCATTTATCTCCCTATCAATGTTAAAATCCTTGACATTTCAATGGGAATTCTTTGATAATGACTGCAAGTGACCATTTTGTAGATTTTAATCAAGGACAAAACTAGCTTGGAGCATTTTTCACACCACCCTTCGGATTCATCTTGAAGTCTTACTATATCCTCTGAGGTTAAGCCCTGTGACCTCACCTGGAACAATGATTATAGTAAAGCCTATTTACTTTTCTGCTCCTTTCCTTTCACCTGCCCCTTCACTGGTCGCATAAGCAGTGCATATGTATTTCACCCATGCCCACACCTGTAACAGCTCTGCAAGGGCTGATGGGACAGGGTCCGAATGCCTTACCTGGACTTCAGCAGCTACCACTCCCTGGCTTCCACCTGCTTTTTAAATGTCATTTCCTCCTCCTCCACTCTACACAGCCGCTGTCAAACACAGCTATCGATTTCTCAGTAGTTATCTTGTGCATTTTGTTCTTGGAATTTTTTTCAGGTTTAACACCTTCTCTCTTCCCACATGTTCCTGCATGTTCTCAAATTAACCCAGCTTCCTGTGAAATCCAAGCCCTGTAGACCAGGTGTGTGTGGTTACTGGAAAGTGCAATAGGATGATATGCAAACAGTACAGATCTAAAGGTTTTGGGCAAGAGCATCTTATTTTATAAAAACCACTTTTTATTCATTTTAAGAATGCCAAAGTGAATGTTAAGCTGCACTACTATGTCAACAACCACAAACTACCCAGAAGTGTATACTGTAGAGTCAGAACCTATACGACACAATAAATGTTTAAGGAACCAAAAAGTATATCGAAAAACAGCAAGAACATATCTAAGGAGAAACACAGGAAGAATGTATTTAAGATATAAGTACATTAAACTTTATATCTTTTCCCCAGTTGCTTCTCAGTTACTTCTTCCATTGTGCTCATGAGCCCAGTTCTTAAATTATTAACTTTTTGCTTGCTTGACTAACAGTCCTATGATTTAGCTCAGCATCACAAATTGTGCTGTGTGCAGTTGTGTGTTTTATTTCTACAAATCTGTGTTCTGATTCATGAAATAGGGAAAGGATTTTGAATTCAACTATATTTTCTTACTTTCCTAATTTGATGCCGATAGATTTCTTTACATTGATATAACTTTTAAGGTGTTTAAACAGTCAAATATACCAATCTGTACAGTGTTAAGAATTGAATAATACATTTAAATTTATGGACATTTGAGTAAACCTGTTTATTACGATCCCATTTGATGATAGTAGAAATCAAAGTGTATACAATAATCACTGTGATTTTGTTATAACTCTAAGAGCTTTTTTAATAGGAAAAATATCGTATGTCCCAAACTACAACCAAATTATATAATTTAGATGGTCTTTTGGATTCTGTTTTATTTGGAGTTGGTCTGTGGACAGGTAAATTAACATCTTCTAATAACTTCTAGTAAAAACTTCATTTAAACTTCAGTGTTGCTTAACACAGTGCCTGTCCAGGCAGTCAGGACTAAGTAAGGAACATTCACTTGTAACTACCACCCTGACTGGCATTTGAAAGTAAGTTTGCGTGTTTCTTTTGAAGATCTTGTTTTTTAATCTCAGATTGGTTAATGGGTCCATGTCCATGCCTTTTTCTCAGCTTGAGATCTTTGAGAAAGCAGATCTTCATTTTCATAAGTTTATATAGAGGAAAAACAAGATGTCCAAAGTGGAATGGAGGAGGAAGAGGAGACCATACATCTCTAGGGAAGAAGAGGCTGATGGTGTAATAGTGATGCTGAATAGTAGACATTTTGCAGAGTTATGCTAAAAAAATCATTAGCTTGCAGACCGAACATTATAATAATATCCTGTTCTTCGGAATGACTTAGAAACAAAAGCAGCCATTGCATAATATAAAATGCATTTCGCTTCATTTTCAGCCCTGATTGTGCTCATATAGTTTGTTCTTCTTCATCTTTAGTAATCACACTTCTGTTCTCTCAGCATTTGTCTTGATGATAAGGGCTTGTTCATGTCAGACACGACCCTTCTCTTTTGAAGACAAGCCACTCGTGAATCTCATGCATTTGATTATGGTGATCACTCACCTGCCTTTGTCCAATTTCACAGACTACCTATTATCTCATCCTGCAACCTAATAAGGAACTTGCAAAAGAAAGTGAGGAGTGCCTAGATTGTATCTGCCTAAACTCGTGCATTAAATAGTAAGTGACCATTATTGAAGGGGTAGGCTCTGTGTTTTAGGGGAAAGTGCAATGGTCTTGACATGAACTAAAGTCACAAAAGATGTTAAAAAGCATTCCTTTCAATTTTGCTAAAAGATATTTTATTGTGGAGGTGAGAAGTGGTCAGATAAGTTTTTATTTCTTTTTGAAAAGAACTTTTTATATTTTAGACATCTTATACATATACAGAAGTATAGATCATAATATGATGCATTTATAAGCTCACAGTGATCTTATTTGTTTACTTTTTAAATGTAGCTCCAAGGAATTGAACCTTAGGCACTAATCACACTTTCTATCACTGAGCTACATCCTCAGTCACTGACTTATCTATTTCCTAAATCAGTCAGAAGTTGTTTTTAAAAAAAAAATCCTAAATTATCTAAAATAAAATTTTAATAATTTCAAAGTGAAAATAAAAATAAAATGTACTAAAATTAAAAAAAAGAAAAAAATCCTAAGCATCAGTTTTTATCTTATTCATAAGTATTTACATGTGTATCTTTGAAATGTAGGAGCTTTACATAAACATTTATACTAATTGTATTTATAATAGCCCCAAAATGGAAGCAACCTAAGTGTCTTTCAGTAGATGTTTAACAGACTGTGGTACACCCTTACTTTGGAATGCTATTCAGCAATCAAAAGGAACCAACTATCTATGCACTCAGTAATCTGGGATGAATCACTAGACAATTGTACTCAGTGCAACATAACAATCCCCAAAGGTTGTATAGTACATGATTCCATTTCTGTAGCACTTTTGAAATGACAGAATTATAGACTGGACAACCAACTTGTGGTTGTCAGGTGTTAGGAGGATTTGCAACTGTGACTGTCCAAGGTGACACAGAGAAACATATGGCCAGAGAACCACTCTGCACCATCGCAGAGTGAGTATCCTTATCTCAGCTGTGATCCATACTGTGGTTCTGAAAGACATTGCTGTTAGGAGGGACTGGGGATGGTTGTAAAAGGAATTTTTTTCTATCATTTCTTTCAACTGAATGGATTTGTAATTACCTTAAAATGGAAAGTTTTAAAAATATAAAGACCCTTAAAATGTAAACACAATCTTTGATCACAACTAAAATTGCTCATAATTTATAATATCACCAGGTAAATATTACTGTTTATATTTACAAGTCACTTTTATAGTTTATTTGAGTCAAGATCCAAATCGGGCTTACTACATATTAAAATTGTTAACATCTCAAGACTTTTGAACCTGTGCAGAATTTGTATCAATCCTCATCACTTCTGTTTTTTTTCTGGCAAGTTTTAGTTGAAGAAACAGATTCTATAATATTTTCCAGGTTGGATTCCTGTTTCTAATTGTGTCTTCCCTATATATTCTATAAACTGATTCTATAAAGTTCAGTCAAATTCAAGTTTGATTTTCATGGCAAGAACACTTCATAGACATGTCTGGCTATTTCCCTACAGAATGGAAGTAACTTCTCATAACAATCCTATTAAAAACTTCATTTAAGCTTCAGAGTTGCTTAACACAGTGCCTGCCCAGCACTTGTAGCCACAGCACTGTTTGACATTTGAAAGTCAGTTTGTGTGTTTCCTTTGAAGGTCTTGGTTTTCCATCTCAGATGAGGTCATGATTATGTGTCTTCTTTGCTTAAGACCTTTGGGAGAGCAGATCTCCATTTTCATACGTTTATATAGAAGAAAAACAAGATATCTAAGGTGGAATGAGGAGGAGGGCTCTAGGAGAGAAGAAGTTGATAGAGAAAGAGTGATGCCAAATAGTCATTGTCTGTGGCTCCCTTTGTGATGTTAGCAGCCATTGATGCCCCTGCACCATTAGTCTATAAAGGTTTGAAAAATGATGATATTTTAATTCTGTCCCTCACTATTCACTTTTTGGACTTGTTCTGTAGTAGCAACGTGTCTCCTACCAGTTTATAGATATGCTGAGATATGCTTTCAATATTAAAAGCAGCAAAGCTGCTTGATTTTTTCCTTCATTTGTTACAACTTTGCAGATATTGAATTGGTTCTTTAGCAGCTTCCAGAGATTACTCGAGAGATTTTTAAATGAATTTACATGGACTCCTCTATATAAGTTAAATGTTTTGCTTATTTTACTTCATGGTAATGGTTATCTTGACTGCTTTTCACTTTGCTTCATCATTGATCCCTTAATTTCTGAGTTGTTTTGGTGCACTCCATGTGTTTTCAATGGCTTTCTTGTTTTCTGGGATAGCACATTGTCTATTCATCTTGTGAACTTCTTGTCCAGACTTGAAATCAGCCATTTCCCAAAGACAATTGGTTGCTTTACCAAATGGTAGTCCTATTTTTGGAGCATTAGAGCCAGATAGAAGAGATTTGGCTAAGCCTCAACATGCACAGTGCATGATTTTCAACAGATTAGAAGCATCTCTGTGTCTTAGTTTTCCAATGGAAATGATGTTAGCTAGTTGCTGGGAAGACTAAATGAATCAATCTTTGTAAGGTATTTTGAACATTGTCTAATATATAATGAACAAGAAAAATATTTATAAATAATCATCATAATCATTATTTTTAGGTAAACACAGTTACTTGAGTGCTTTTTTTTCAGTAATTGCTAATTAAACTAGAATAAGTTTATGATTTGACCCATCCTGCTCTTTTACACAGGAGTTTATACTAATCCTGGCCTTAGTCAGATGCATATACTTCAAGGTTCTTATTTTGGCTCTATGTCCCATCTCTCTCTCTTCTTCTTCTTCTTTTCACTCTTTCACCAAGGTTTGCATTCCATGGCTATATTCTGACTACTTTGGGTCATAGAAACATTTTCCCTCATGGACCATGTATTAGTTCAGTTTGGTAATGTAAAGTATCTGAATGTGAGTACTTTATTTGAAAAAAAATCAACTTGAGAATCATCAGTTATCGCTCATGGCTGAAGAGTGCATGTAGACTGCTCTGAATCTTGGCTCCGGATCTAAATTACGTGGATCTGTTGCAACCCCAGGCTTATGAGACATACCTAGAGACCAGCTGCTCTGTGAACAGGATAGAGACTGACTATTTTGAATTTTGCTGCGTCCCTATCCAACTAATCTGGTAGAATATGTCTCAGTTTGGAAAAGATGGATTCAAAATAACATGTTTTGGGATAAGGACATGGCTTTATTTAAAAGAAATAAAGAAAAATATGGGAATTGTCAGGCCTTGGTGTTTCTTCCTAGCTCAGGCCTAAAGCCTGTTCCCTGGGGAAGGTCACAGTAACGCCCATGAACAGGGGCTGGACACTCTCTCCTCGATAATTCGGGTTCTGCCTCAGGCAGGAAGAATTCTGGGAATTAGGAGTGCCCCTTACCTAGGTTTTGTTTTTTGGGGATAATTCAAGTTTTGCCTCTGGCAGGAAGAATTCTTCTGGGAATTAGGAGTGCCCTTTACCTGCTCCTAGGGTTTTTTTGGAACTAGCTTCCTGCTCTCTGTTCTAGAGAAGAAGCCTGCTTTTTAAGTTTTAGTCAAATACTAAATGGAGATTTCATGTCTAGTCACTTACAATAAGTAGACTTGTTAGCCAGAATGTGTGCACTGATTTTGAGGAAATTAGAGACTAACTTCTAGAGTCTTAAAACATAGGTGGGTAAAATTCCCACCTATGTACTAACTCAGAAATTCCAGAAGTATAAGACTATATTATCAGTCCACTAGAATCTTAAAAGAAACTGTGATACCCTCTTACCCTGGCTGAAGGCCAAGGAAGACACCATCATGCCAGAAAGTCTAGATGCCAAGACTGCCCCTGGAGATGGTATTTGCAATCCAAACTGGGAGAATCCAAGTCAGAAGCAAAGGGGGCCCTGTCTTTCCTATCCCAAACAGCACTCTTATGAGAACATTTGAGTGCACTCCCACCAATGATTGCCTCCGCCCAGAAAGAGACACCCTTGGCATATGGGGCCTGACTGGACCCCAGGTTTGGAGTATGCATGGTTCACAGATGGGTCATCTAACTGATGGCAATATACTTCTGGAATTCCTCAAAGGAAGACATAAGCAACCTTACTATTAAAAGAGTAGAAGGATGCTATTATAGGAGAAGTTATTCTTCTAATGACTATATTGCTTAAGTGTTTTCTTCAGTGCATACCTCAGTAGTGCTCCATCGACAGAACCAGCTATAGCTTATGGGCCTTGAGTATCCAAGTCAAGACCCCCCTTCGAGATGTGGTTTAAGCTTGGATAGTAGGGACTGCATGAGCTGCATACGTCTTCCCAAGTTAGAACCTGCTGCCCATGTCGACCTGCCTGGCTGAGAGTATCAACATGGAGAGGACAACAGCAAAAGCTCATGCTGGGACTTAGGGGGTGTTGGGGACTCCTATAGTTAATTGTAAAATATGTTCCTTGCTGAAATCAAAAGGAGATCATTTTGCCCCTGTGTATTTTTTTTTAAAGCAGTCTCTATTAAAATATGGGCTCTGCCCCAATAGCTATCCGGTGAAGCACTATAGAATAGATAAGAGAATAATTCTGTTTAGTGCCTTTACCCTCAGGTTCTTGAAAAAAAGGGTCCACTCTGAAGGTGATTTTGCTGATTAGAAAATTATCCATTGTATATGCAACATTCTTTACCCCAAAATTTTCTGTATAAAAGTTGTCATGAAAGTTTTAATAAATGGGTTCAGAATCCACTGGGCCAAAACGGAGTTGCGTGTGTTCTGTTCTCCACCTGGTCCTGGGGAGCCCTGATCTCGAGGCCGCGACTCCGGTCTGCGGCAGAATTTATTTACCCTCTGACCTCCTGCAGCATCAGGAAATCTTTTCATATGTGGAACATCTCAATGAAAGCTCGCTCTCATATGAACTAGTGATTTTAAATATCAGAGCTTATGTTCCAATCATGTGCTCCGTTGAAAGAAGGTTCAGATTCAACTTCATGGAAAGACAGGTAGTGAATGACAACAGTCGTTCTGGGGAAACAAGGACAATTAAGAAACCAGAATGTGACATCAAATCAAGGGAAAAATTTGGGGACCCAACGATTTCCTAAAATTCAGCTGTAAGTTTGGATGATCAAGACAACCTTAACCTTGACTGAATGTGGCATTATTTTTCAGAAGCTGGACAGATGCCTATGGATATTTTCTTTTACTTTTTAAATGTTCTTAAAATGAGCTTGTTTCACTGTACATAGCTTTTAAAGGGGCTTGTTCAAACTTTCAAAATCATTTTAGTGAAAGGCATTTTTAAAAAATAAAGTTTCAAATACCTGAAAAAAAATCATCTTACTGCAGTCAGCTCGAGAAAGAACAGTGCCACCCGTTTAGCCTGTGATGGCAGTAGAAAAGCATAGAAAGAAAGAAATGGCCATATGTAAGAGAGATCCCATATTGAAAAGTGAAGGCAGAGGAATTCAGGGCCAACCTTCTATCTGTCTGTCTGTCTGTCTGTCTGTCTGTCTGTCTATCTATCTATCTATCTATCTATCTATTAATTTTAGTTTACTCTCTAGAGAACAAACTGGCATGCCTTGAGAACTACATCAGTAACTTTGAGGGAATCTTCATGGGGAACCACTTAGGAGACTTAACACTGCATCTATTTCCAGAGTCATTTCCAGGGAGTTTTAACTTAGGTGGGAAGACCTGCCCTGGGTGTGGGAGGCAGCATTCATGGGCAGGGATCCCAGACTGAATAAGAAGCAGAAAAGAAGGAAGTTGGTCTGATGCATTCCAGGGCTTTCTGCTGTTTGCTTCTAGATGGTTTGAGGTGTGAGGATTCTAGACCTACATTCCCACCATGAAACCAATCATGCCTTCACGGCCAGTGTAGAATGTCCCCTTTAACTGCCAGCCAAAACAAATGCTTACTCCATTAAATCACTTCTGATAGCAGGAAGAAAAATAAATCAATAAAACCCCCAATGACATAACAACCTTTTACTAGACTCTGTCACCTTCAAAGTACTAACTTGGGGGGTCAAGTTTCTACCACATGAACCTTTTGGGACACGCTGTGAGAATGTACCCAAACCACAGCAGGCTCCTTTCTCTGTAAGAATTATTTTACGTTACATTTTTGTAACTATATTGTTATGAAGTTAACTGTATCCGCCTTATGTTAATATATTTTGTTTAAACCTAAATGTTGATTTTCTTTTACCTGAAAAGTAATTGAAACATTTTCGTGAACTCGAAAAGATGCAATGTACTCTTGGCACTTCACCAATTGGAATGAATAAGTCGATCCCCCTGTAGAGCACTCTTTTCTGCAACATGACAGGGCTGTGGAAATCTCAGATAGTCCCTGATTTTCTCATGCCCAGATGAGTCTCTCTATCATTTCTGCTTGGTGCCTGTGGAAGAGACTTTCCTTCTTAAGATCTCACAACTTTGAAACTCAAGTGTTAGACCCATATCCTTTCTGTTCTCAGATCTCAAGCCACAAGGGATTCTTTTGTGTTGTTTCATTTTCTACACATGGCTATACAGTCGTGAGTCTTGAGCACATGTGTATACATACATCCTTATTGGTGAGTGGCCTTCTCAAAATGATCTTTGCTCCAAGCTCTTGCTTTGCTTCTCAGGAGGAAACAGGAGAGCATAGGACACTCAACCTGTGACTTACCTTCTTTTAATGGTTTTTGATGCCAAAGGTGAGTACAAGCCAGTGAATGATGATAGATGACTAAATATAAGGAGAAATTCATTGCTTATTTCTTCTCATTTGATTGTTCCATCCAGGCACTTTGCAAGAACTCAACATATACCATTTAAAAACTAGGTTCAATATTTGCAGAAAGTGGAATAAGAGGAGCCTGTATAATTCACATTTTGCAGATCTCAAATACCACTGATTTCATTTTAAAACTTTTGGCAGTCTTAAAGCAAAATTTAAAGCATGCATACATATAAACAGCATAAAAAGAAAACTCTGTAGGTATCTTTTGGCAAATAGATTGCTTTTGACTCTCAGAGATGCAGGAAGTCACTGGCTAAGGATTCGTAAATAACGAAGCTTCATATGTTGCCTGGTGATTTATAATGATGGCTGATAAGCTGATGATTTAATTGTGCTTCCTCTAGTAATAATCTTAAGTGCTCAAGCGAAGCCCCAGTGATTGGCTTGCCTCTGAACTCAGTCTCCCTGGAGTCTTTAGGCATCTTTTTTACACAACATCCGATAACTGACTTTTAACTGTTCCTATTTTAAATAATACAAATCAATTAAAGCACACAGCTGTTTAACAAAACTTCTCAGTGTTGGCATAGGTCTCGGTGGGTATTTCCTGATGGCTCATAATGACATCAATTTAGTGCACCTGGTAGGATCTGTGTGAACTGGAAGTGGCTTAATTCTTAAATGACAAGAAAATTAAGAAGCTTTCTAGATTGCTGCTGCTTCTCCAGTAGCACTGCCAGCTCTGGGCTGGCTTCTTTTACTGTGAAGTTTTATTTACATAGGGCTGCAGCTATCATGTGATTGTTTTCTCTATAATTTGCTGCTAATTTGTTGAATCTGAATCTGTAGGTATTAGTTTTAAGTATTAATAAGTCCCTCTAGCAGGTGAGCTTATGGCAGCACAATAACCTATCTATCTCACAGGGGCTTTGTAGCCATAATGTTTTTACAGCTCCTGATGATTCTTCCACTTTCTTGTAGGAGGCTGAAATATGCCCCACTGATTGGATTCTTGCTTACTTTGGTATCCTAATAATGACAAAGCTATTTTTCTCTGTGTCTTTTCTAGTGTTTGTAGATTGCTAGTCTGTATGTGCATCATGGCAATTACTATTTCTTGAGTGTAATTTCTTTCCGTGTTCATTCTTTTCTGAGTTCAGAAACACCTGCTGTCATTCATACTCCTTTGTGCTTTAATGTGTGGAGAAAACCCCCACTTTTATGAACTATGAATTTTATTTGTATACTTTCCTTATAATTAAGAAGTATGTGAAATTTCTTCTCCTTTGTCTTTCACTTACTTGTTTTCCTTAACTCTTTGGCTTTTGGATCTTGGATGTAGAGTAGTGTGTGCAGGCAACATACACAGTGCCCATTGACACTGGTGTGACTCTATTTTCTCATCCAACCTTGATTCTGCAGTTTCTAATCATGATCCATCAATTAAACATTCAATTAATCTAAATAAAGACATTCACTTTTCAAACTCTGATCTTGTTAAATACTTCTCAGATGTTTTGCTTTATTTCATTTTATGAGAATTTAAAATTCATAATTTAATATTACATGTCTTATAAACAGCCAGGCTATCCTGGTATTTTTTAGTTTTACTTGTTTAACTGAAAGTTATTTCACTAGAAAATTAAAAGACACTAGTTAATACTTTTTGTTTTGTGTATGTTTAGTAGAACAGAATAATGCTTAGTTTTTAATCCTCCAAGTTACACTTTTGATTCAGCATGTGCCTTAAATTTATATAAAGGTCTTACTTAAGGAATTTAATAGTATTTCATTAAAATTCCTTTTCCTAAAAAGGAGCAGCTTATAAATATAAAAATAAAATGCCATTTAAGATATTTAATAATTAATTAAAGTATTACTCATTTTAGCACATTTCATTTTGATAATTACCTACCATCAATTTTTAATTTTTAATAAACACCTTAGTTCCCAAACTTCAGTTTTGAGGAGTACTTTTATATTCTGATTTCCAGGTTTTTATAAAGAGGTTAATGGTAGATAGATTATAGGCACAGGGCTGAGGATTGGGAGGCCCAGGGATGGGTCGGGGAGAAATACAGGCTCTGCCCATGGTCGTCTCTGAAATGTTTCCATTCAGTAAGGGGCATTTTACTTCCAGACAAAATGTTATTTTCTTGATTTTATGTATTTATTTGTTTATGTATTATGTATTTATTTGTTTTATGTATTTTATGTATTTATTTGTTTATGTATTATGTATTTATGTATTTGTTTCCTCTGCTTTTGAGACTATCTCCTGTAGTCCAGGCTGGCCTTAAACTCACTATGTAGCCAATGCTGCCCTTTAACTCCTGATCCTCCCATCTCCACCTCCCAAGTGCATGTTTGATCTTAATATCTTTGGTAGAATGGTTGGCATACACCCATAAACTTATTTAGCCTTATTTTCATTCCACTTTCTATCCTCTTCGGTTTCTCTTCTCTGATTCACATCTTCTTTCTTCTCTTCTTTTTCACATCAGCTATTAAAGTCCTTACCTTAGCATTTATAGTATATGTATGTTGCAGTTACTCTGCATGATTGCTAATAAAATCACCAGCAAACAGCTTAAGGGAACAAGGGATTTATTTTGTTACAGTAGTCCATTTACAGTTCTTAGTCCAGCTTTGCAGGAGAACAGGTATCATCACTAAGGGACCGAGGGAACTGGACACACCAAATCCACATAATGACTGAAAGAGGGACAATCCGTACTTGCCACACAATCATGTCTGGCCAAGTATGTAAAAGAATGCCAACTCTTTGCATTTTATTCACCTGTTCAGGACCTATTCCCACCCACTGTAGGCTAGGCCTTCCCCATCAACTAGACAGTCTCCTCCTGCAGGTTCACTTTGGGTTTAACTCAACTGCTAATTTTCTACAGATTTTCCCAGAGCTCAAACCCTCAACTGTCAACTTGACAGTTGTATCTTACTATGACAATGTATTATAGCTAAAATATTAGCTCATAGATAAAGATAGTACAGAAGTAGATCAAGTATTTGCACAAGTCATTACCATTTTTTATTTTATGTTGGCGTTATTTCAGTATATTGATTCATATGTACTTCTTTCTAATCTAAAGTGCACACACATATGTATATATACTCTAACATAATGCACACATATGTATATCTGCTTACTCTAATATACTGCATGTGCACATAATAACCATTAAAGCAACTGAGTAAGAACTAAGTGATTGAGGAGAAATAACAGATTCAACAAGAAACCTAGGTCTAAGGAAATGTTCTGAACTTTCTTGGACATCAGCTAGGAAGGAAAACCAATTAATACTTTGCTTTATTCTGTTATGAATAAACAGGACCCTTAATAATGACTTGTGCAAATACTTGATCTACTTCTGTACTATCTTTATCTATGAGCTAATATTTTAGCTATAATACATTGTCATAGTAAGATAAGCGTATCAGAAGAACTAAACTTTTTCTAATTTTAAATTCTTAGTAGATCATTTTGCAAATATAAAACACAGGTCTTTTTACAAATATTACTCAAAGCAATCATAGGAAATGGGAAGGGATGTTTAGTTATTGTATAACAAAGCTGTAGTAATGTGCTATGTGTATAAACTTGCATGTAAGTGTCCTTGCTAGTAGCCTGAAGATATGTTTTGAAATGCTGTTGAATGCTTTTATATTAGTCATGTTTTATAATTAATCATAGTTACATTTGCTCCCTCCTAGTCTGTGTATTTTATGTTTGCCTGATTTCAGAAAGCTTATGAATTTTCCTATTCTTCTTTTTCTTTTCTTTTCTTTTTTTTTTTTTTATTATTCAATTGTGCGTGTGTGTATGTATGTGTGTGTAGAACCACAGACGAATTCGGGAACCACCATGGATGCCTCCACCTCCCCCTTGTTTACTCTGCCCCCGGATTCACATGCTCCACCCTACCAGGACCAGAAACACAGGCCACCCCTGCTTCCGCCCGGCATACATGGGGTCTAGGATCCGAACTCAGGACCTTCTGCCTGCAAGGCAGAGGCTTAACCCCTGAGCCACCTCTCCAGCCTCGAATTGTCCTATTCTTATATTGATACAAAATACAAAATAGGGCAATTTTTTCTGATAAAAAGGTAATGTATATAAATTTTTTAAATAAAATACAAATTTCACAAGAAGGGCAAATAAAAATACTCATAATGGTAAACATTCAGAGTTACCACTGTTAACTTTTAGTACATAGCTTTCCAGAAGTTGTATGTGCTTTACATGTTTAATGTAAATACAAATTAATCATACTATGTATTAAAACATTTGCATTAAAAATAATGCCTCAAATCTAAATAACCTTTCATGACTGCCAAGAAATTTTTTTCATTTTAATATTTTATTCCTTTATTTTCTGTTTTTTAAACTGACAAGATTCATTTTGCTTGATGTAATAAAAGATCAGAAAATGATAATAATAACACAGAAGCCCAAAGGCTGTGTTTGGTAAGACATTTATATTAAATATAAGGAGATAAGTTGAACATACGTTCAAATCAGTAAGCAAGATCAGCAAGCATAAAAACTAGTGTACACCTAATGAAACACATACCCTAATGAGAAAAAAATGAGAAGCAAAATATCTAAATAATCTACTTCCCAGGCCTGACAGTACTTAGCCACATGATCCCATTGGTGAATATAGATTACTGGAGGAACTATGAAGAGGAGGATCTGGAAACTTGTTTCCGCATGCCATTTTTGTTGGTCTTTTCTGTTTATACAAACACCTTAGTTTACAATAGCATGGTAAGCTGGGATATCAGCTTTGGTTTTGCAGATTTGAGATTGGATTTCTGTACCTGTATTTGTTAGCCATTGTAGCAGTCTTGGGGACCCACAGAGACCCTGGGGGTGGGGATAAGGAGGCGCCAAGTAAACGTCACAGACTCCGGAAGTCAGGCAAGTGACTGCCCAGAATTCTAAAATGGTCCCATGACAGTTTTAACCAATTATATATATTTTTCAATCGTTTTTTTTCTAGTTTATTTTCTAGTTCTATTTTATTTTACAAGCATATTGAGTACTTATCTCTGCTTCCCTCCATCCCCCCTCCTTCCCATTTCCCTCCATCCCCCCTCCCTCCCATTTCCCTCCCTTCCTTTCATCAATCCATCCTACTGTTTCCTGCCCTCCTTTCTGTCTAGTTCTATGGACCCGCAGGGTTCCCTCTGGCTCTTCTACTCCTGTGGGGGTTCAGGCCTCTGTGGCATACCAACTTGCCTCTCTTTGGGCCACTCCACTGATGGGGGCATTTCCCTTCACACAACCAGCTTTAGTCCCCAAGGTTTCCACTGTACATTCTTATCTCTCTTGAGTTCCTCAATATTCTATGGGGGCATGTTGATATATCATTATGAAGATCTGTTAAGGACAAGTCTCACTGCAGTGAGTTCCTGGATGCAACAGTACTACCTTGAATGAAATGTCTTGCCCAATGGTGAACCTTCCCGTTTTTAGTTCTCACAATCTCACGGCTCCTTCTTCTGTGAGGCTCCTTAAGTCTTAGGATGGGGAGATATTAGTTTGGCCTGATTCTGGGTAGCTATTGGTTGTCTCCTTGATACTCATGCCACTATTATACTGGGGGTCACCTGTTGCCATGGTGATTTTTATTGCACTTGCAGATCCATGAGTTGAAGAGACCTATGATTAGTTCTCTCCCCCAATAGCCTCTACAGTATTCCTTGGTGTATAAGTTATACACCAGCAAGGAGGAAGTTCTCAGACCAGTTACAGTTGTATTTTGCCCATGTTCTGTGATCTCTATGTGTTGTATCTTCAGTAACAGGGTCTTAGTGACAGGTTTTTGGAGAGCAACAAAGAGCAATGGCAAAAGCCTATAATGTTTGGGGACATTTGAGATCTCTCTGACCAACATTTTATCAGGAAGTGTCACATTCCTGTTACTTCTAGGATAGTTTTAATTGTCACTGGGTTCTAAGTGGATCAACCATTTTCCTCACTCTGTGCTCTTCTGCATAGGGACTGCTAATTCTTGTTTCTTTCTTTAAAAGAATGTGGGTTTTTTTTATTTTTATATATTTCTAGCATAGGAGGTTCCTCCCCACAATCTTAGGTTTTCCTATAAGTCCCTCTATCCCTCCTATATACCATCCTCTCATTTTTCGCTATGTATTTCTCCCAATTATTCTCTTCCTCACCCTACCATGGAATCTTAAATCTCCCATTTAAAAGGTTTCACTGTAACCATTTCTTCCCACCTTTACACTCATTGGTCCCTTTCAAATTTTTTGGTTCTTACAGTAATTCCAAGCCAATATGCTGATATCAGTGCAAACATCCACATATAAGAGAGAGAATGTGGTGCTTCTTCTGGGTCAGAGATACCTCACTCAATATTAAATTTTCCAGTTCCATCCATTTACCACCAAATTCCAAAATCTCATCCTTTCTGATGACTGAGTGATAATATTCCATTGTATATATGTACCACATTTTTATTGTCCATTCCTCTGTTTATGGGTATGTTGGCTGATTCCATTTTCTCACTACTGTGCCAATTTTATATTGTTAATATTGAGTTTTTTCAATTGTTCATACTATGAAGCTTCTTGAGTGAACATCCTCACACATAATTTATGCACATATTTTTAGAAAGGAGTTGGTATGAGTCAATGAGTATTTACTTTTAAAATTCCTACTACAGTAGCATATTAAACACTTTTGGTTCCTTACTTTTGCATGAACTGCCCCATTGGATTATTGTGAGAATAATACATATTATATGCTTAGCATCATGCTTCGGATGTAGTTTGTGCTAAGAATGTAAGTTGTATTTATCTTTAATACATAAATGCTGTGGAATGAACTCTACTTGCATGTAATTTATATTCTGTGTATATATAGCACTCAGATGGTGAATAGAACTGTTAAACTTCATATTTTATACAGCGATGAATTCAGCAGTCCAGACTGACAGTGCATTCATTGATTAGGCTGCAGTGGACGAAGTAGCCCCTCTGGGCCTCAGCGAGAGTCTCTCCATCAGGTTTCTGTTCCAGGTGTGTTATTATCATGTGCTGTTGGGCCTATAGCTAACTGTCTAGGCACAGCTATGTCTCTGGTTGATGACAGCTGCTTAAAAAAACCCACTGGCCTACATATTTCTGGGGACTCTCAACTCCCATCTCTCTGTGGGGGCACTGGGATTACAGGTGCATGCTACCACACTCAGGTTTTCTAGATTCCTGGGATCCAAATACAGGTCATCCTGCTTTCACAACAAGCACCTTAACTACTGATTTACCTCCCCAACCCCCTTTTCACTTTCTTCTGTCCACTGGCTCACCAAATTTTTTAGTATTGATAAAGTTGTTTTTCTTTTTTTTTTTCTTTGAGTTTCCTGTTTTGGGTGTCATAGTTATTTGGGTGTCATATCTAAGGATAGAGATTATGCTATATGCTGCCTTCTAAGAGAATTATGATTTTAGCTTTTAAATGTAAACCTTTAATATATTTTCACATATGTTTATATGTAGTTTTAGGAAGAGATCCAAATTCACTTTTCTGGTTTTAGATACCTAGGTGGCCTAAAACCATTATTTGCTAAACTATTTTTCCCATTTAAATCTACTGTTAAAAACCAACTGACCAATTGACCATAGAAGTATGAATATATTTCTGGGCTCTCAGTTCTATTCCATTGGTACTTATAAACATTCTTATGCCACTTAGCTAGTATCACAGTCTTTGAAAAAAATTTCTTCTTTTTCTTTCTTTCTTGGAGAAAGTGTCTCATGTGCCCAGGCTTGTCTTGAACTTACTTTGTAGCTGAGAGTGACTTTAAACTCCTGATCCTCTTGCCCTCACCTCCCAAGTGCTAATATTACATTTATATAAACCACATCTGGCTCTCAGTCTTGATTACTATGGCCTTAATAGCAATTTGGCTTAATAATAATGTTTTAAAATTAGAAATATGAGCTCTTTAACTATATTCTTTACTAAAGCTGCTTTTTACTTGTTAGAGTCCCTTGTTTGTATTTCCATATTAATTTTAGGATTAACTTCTTTATTTCTGCCAATGAAGATAGTTGGAACTGAGGTATGACTTTCATAGGCCAGTCTCCTTTGAGAAGCCCATATCCACGTTGGATGTGTCCTATTTTCTTCCTGAGCACCATTCTTTCTCTTATTTAGTTATTTGTTTGGTTAGTTAGTTAGTTAGTTAGTTAGCTAGTTAGTTAGTTAATAAGTTACTCATAAGCAAGTACAAGTAAGGCCTGTGCTAATGTGGCAGTCAGGAGACAACTTCATAATTCCCCTTTCATTGTGTGGGCTCCAGCGATCCAACTCAGGTTACCAAGTTTGAACACAGATGCCTTTACCTGCTGAGCCATCTCACTGGTCCAGCCTTCTTTTAACACTAGTGTTTGAAAACCTGCATTAAAAATCTCTTGATAAATTTCAGCCCTGCTTCAAAAATAATTCAGCTTGGGAAGTATTACCGTATTACCAATATTTGTCTTCCAACTCATGAACACAGAATTTACTTAGTTCTTTAAATTTCTTTCAAAAATGTTTTGTAGATGTAGCAGTTCGCCTGCATAGTTGCTGATAATGACCATCAAACAGCTTAAGGGAACAAGGGTTTATTCTCTTACGATTCCTGGTTACAGTTCTTAGTCCAGCTTGACGGAGAGCACGCACCAACACCAGGGCTGAGGGAACTGGCCACACCATCACTGCATAACAGCTGAGAGATGGACAATCCTTACTTGCCAGACTAGCACGTCTGGCCAAGTATACAGAAAGATGCCAACTCTCTCAACCAGCTCTCTGTGATTTATCCAGGGCCTAATCTCACCCACCATGGGCTGCATCTTCCCCATCAGCTGGACAATCTCCGTCAGGTTTGCTCTGGGCTTAACTCAACCATCAACTCTCTACAACTGTGCCCAGAGCTCAAACCCTCAACAGTCAAGTTGACACCTGTGCCTAACTATGACAATAGATTTCCACGTTTCAAGACTACATTCTTCCATTAAAGATATTACTGGATATCTTGATGCTACTGTAGATAGAATTGTTTTTCTAAGTTTGTTTCCAGATAGCTCAGTATACAGAAAGTTTATTTCGTGAATTGTTTTTGCATCCCACAATCTTACTAAACTCATTCACTAGTTATAATAGGTTCTTCTGTATCTTCCCAAGTGTGCTATACATAAGGTCATGTCTTGGAACATGTTTTATGTGTGGTTCCTCAGAAACTCAGAAAAGGTTAATCTGAAATTGTTGAAGAATCACAATTCTTTGTCTCTTTCAGCTAGTCGTGGAATTCTGTTTCATGACCATGTTGGATATTTTGGCATTTGAATGTGTCTTTAATTCTAGCTGGATTATTTCTTTTTCTTTTTTCAGTCATTTCCTCCCCTTCACCTCCCATGATGACTCACATCCTGCTTTAGTTACACCCAGCTGTCTGTTCTCTTATCTAGTATCTTTCTATATCCATTTATATCTAATCTTTCAATCACCATCTATGTATAGGCATAATTCCTTGTATAGCCAATTAAGATCATTTTACTAAATCATATTCAGAGGTTCAGGTGACCTGCCAGATGAACCTCAACGCCATGAAAACTCTTCAGGCAAGGACTGGGGTTTAGCAAGAACCAAGTGCTTTCTACAATCTATGAATGTTATTCTCTGGTCTTGATTAATTTTACATTTTCTGTCCATGGGAAACAAAAGTGTTCATATATTTCAGGTTGAAAATATGAGGGAATTAGGAAACATCAGGAGACTGATGAGGATCTGGGGACCACTAACTGGATACAATAAGCTCTTCCTGTGTTCTTTTAATTTTCCTGCCTGGGTCATTTTTGAGGAAATTAACTTCTTAGACATTCTTTCTGATATTAAACTACATATAGATGGAGTAGAATAATAAGGCCAGCTCTATTTTCAAAATTGATAGAAAGTAAGGGAAATAAACCAGATTTGTCCTTAATAAGCAAAATGCAATGTCAGAATAAAAATGTGAGTTTTCTATATGCTTTTGGTAGTTTTAGCCTTAACTTCCAAACTCATTCTCCCAAAATAGATTCCACAACATGGATCTATCTGTAGTCGAAGAGGTTATTGAACTCATTTTGCCCTAATCTAAGGACAGGCAACTGGGGTATTTTAATTGAAGAAATTCCCAGAAGAGAAACTATAAGAATAGTTTCTTGGAGTCTAGGGACTTGCTTGAACCTTTTCTTAACTGCTGTTTTTCTTGACTTTTCAGATAGACTTTTCTGAAGACCGACCATCCCTATTTTAGCGGAAGTTTTACTTAGTATTTGGTATGATTATTTCAGTTGGTTTCCCATAAGAAGCGTGGGCATGTAGTGAACACTCCAGGTATGCACGTACATCAGAGTCTCACATTGATACCATAATGTGCATTTCCTCCTAGATTTTCTTGCAAATATTTCCCTTCAGAACAGGCTCGTTTCTCTGTTATTTATGACAGTAATAGAGCCATGAAAAGTCTTCAGGGTTCATACTTACTTCTCTGTAGAAAAAAAATATTTTTGAAATTGTTGGTGGGATTGATCTATGACTTTTATTACTATCAAAAGAAAATATGGCAAAGAATCTTCAAGTTACATAAAACAGTTTCACTAGTATTAAGTAAACATTTTCTTGGATGAATATTTATTAACACTTGGTTGATTTTTTTTAAACCATGAAAGCTATAATTTCATGATAGACTTTGTGTGTTTGTGAGAATTTCATGATAGAATTTGTGTTTGTGAGAGATATTCCCCAAATCTTTTAAGTAAATTTTCCATATCTTTTTCCCTTGTGTGTATGTGCATGTGTATGCATGTTTGTGGACATGCACGTGTGTGTGTGTGTGTGTGTGTGTGTGTGTGTGTGTGTATGTGTGTGTGTGTGAGAGAGAGAGACTATGTGTGCCTATGGAGACCCAAGAGTGGCATTGAGAAATCACCCTCGATTGTGTTCCTTATTGTTGTGCGTTGGAGTTCTGCACATTCTAATTTCCTGGCCAAAATTGCACGTTACCATGATATGAACCCAATATTTTTATGTATGATCTGGGGAATTCGAACTCAGGTCCCTTTGTTTACAAGGCAAAGACTTAACCTTTGAAGCGTCTCCCCAGCTCAAGTTTTCTATATCTTAATAACTAGAATGTGAGTGGTTAAGATACAATGAAAGCAACATAGATTTTATAGCAAAAAGCAGGATTTAAGATTATATCTCTTCTTTTATTATTATTATTATTATTATTATTATTTATTCAACTGTGTGCATATGCATGTGTATGTGCACGCACGCGTGTGTGTCTGTGTATGTGTAGAACCACGGACGAATTCACGAACCACCATGGACACCTCCACCTCCTTCTGCCCCGCGATTCACAGGCTCTGCCCTACCAGGACCAGAAGCGCAGGCCACCCCGCTTCCGCCTAGTGTCTATACGTGGGATCTGGGATCTGAACTCAGGACCTTCCGCCTGCAAGGTGGAGGCTTAACCCCTGAGCCACTTCTCCAGCCCCTATATCTCTTCTTATAAGATACTTGTCTACAAGAAGTGACCTAATGATATAGCTAGACCAACTTGCTTTCCATTTTATTTTCCAGATAAACTGCTATTAATATTTCTCTGAATTACTTTTTTTTCCTTGGTGATTAAAAGAGTCTTTTAAATTTATGCACAGTAAATTTTACCTTTTGGTGTATAGTTTTGTATGTAAGTTTTAAAAAGTGAACAGAAATGTATGACTCTTCTGAAAACCAAGAAACAGATCTGCACAAGTATTTGAAGTTAAATTTGTAGTCAACTTTGTCTCCAGTTCTGTCTTTACATTTTTTTGCTAGACCATCATAAATGATTTCATGGCATGCAAATTTGTAGTCAACTTTGTCTCCAGTTCTGTCTTTACATTTTTTTGCTAGAACATCATAAATGATTTCATGGCATGCAAATATGAAACAGCTGAGATTGACTATGTTGTTATCTACATCGATAGTCCACATATTACAAGGAATATGCTATTTTATAAAACAAAACAATGTTTTTTTATCCACTTATTTGCTATAAAATCTTTGGGCTGATTCCAGCTTTTTTTTTTTTAATGAATTAAACTAGTAAGTCAGGTATGATGCCATATACCTGTAGTAACAGTACTTGGCAGTCTGAGATATGAAGTTTCTGAGATGGAAGCCAGTGTACATAGTGAGACTCTGCTTATAGCAAAAGAATAAAATAAAAGTAATAACTAAGCTACTCTAAGCATTGCATTGCAGTGTTTTTCATATATAAGTTTTGATTTTTATTGTGTAAATGCATTGAGAGTGAGATTACTGGTCAGGAGGATAAATGTCTGTAAGAAAAATCTAGACTATTCTCTAAAATATCTAAAATATTTTTTGCTCTCTCCAGCAGTTTCTTTTTTTTAATTTTTTAAAATTTTTATTCAATTGTGTATGTGTGTGTATGTGTGTAGAACCACGGACGAATTCGGGAACCACCATGGACCACCTCCACCTCCTCCTTGTTTACTCTGCCCGGGGATTCACAGGCTCTGCCCTACCAGGTCCAGAAACGCAGGCCGCCCCCGTTTCCGCCGGCATCTATACATGGGATCTGGGATCTGAACTCAGGACCCTCTGCCTACAAGGCAGAGGCTTAACCCCTGAGCCACCTCTCCAACCCTCTCCAGCAGTTTCTGAAAATTGTATTTGATCTATGTCCTCACCAGTACTTGGTATTGTCAGTTTTCTTGTTAATTTTATCCATACCAATTGGCATATAATATTATGATTGTATACCTTTTCAAATATCTTTCTAGTTTTTAGACCAAATCTCTTAATATTCTAATTTCTGGGTCTGAAAATTCTTTACATATTCTAAATATAATACAATACAATACCACATAAGTGATGGCCATATAAGTTCTTCTATTATATGACTTCTTTTTACTTTGTTACTTAATCGTGGTGGTGCTGGGGATTGAACATCAGGCCATGTACGAGCTAGACAAGCCCTACATCTTCAGCCCTTACTGCAATCTTACAAACTTGCTTACCCTCCACTTACTTTTTACATACATGCTTGTGCTGGATATTCTATGGCTATGAGACACCACTCAGACTCAAACAAAGGAAGAAAGGGAGATTTATTCAGCTTACTGTTCCAGAGGGGAGATACAGTCCATTATGGCAGAAAAAGCATGACTGGCAGAAGAAGCTAGAGGCAGTCTAAGTCATGCCCATCAAGGAGACTGAAAGCTACAAGTCAAGAGCAGACTCACTAGCTGAAGCAGGGCAGGACTAGCCAACCTCAAGATCCACCCCTGAAATCCCTGTGACTACCTTCCTGCAGCAAGTTTCTGCCTCATCAAAGTGCTGTGAACTTTCCAAATAACTAAAGTTTCAAGCACACGAGCCTGTTGGGGGACAACTCACATTTCAAATATTGAAGCACTAACACATGTGTTCAGGTTTAATCAGTACTGTTTTCCTGCATGTGAAAACTCCGTGCCTGGACTGTTAATTGAGATGACCACACTTTCTAGAGTGAACTGCCTTTCTGCCTTTGTCAAAACCAGTTGACCATTGAGTAGATTTATTTTCATGCTCTCTGTTGTGTTCCCTTGATTTATCGTTTATCCTTTAACCAGTACTGTACTTCCTTACTTATGTAACTTTATAGAAAATCTTGATATCATGAATTGCCCAATCTTGTTTATCTTTTTCAGAATAGTATCTACTATTCCTTTGGTAGTTATTTTGCCTTTTTTATATAATCATTATTAATATCAACAGAGAATCCTGGTATTCTAATATTTATTTAGATTTAGTTTTTAACAAATATATAATAAAATAAAGATAGGCATATTATGCAAGGCTAATATGGATACTATATAATAGTTCATTCAGTCATTTTAGACATTTATTTCCTTAAACATCATATCTTTTTTTTTCAACTTCAAATGCATACTCATTTTATTGGTGTTTACCTCTTTCAGAGAAAAATTGATATGATAATCTTTCGCACAAAGCTGTTGTAAAATAACATAAGCTCATATATAGTTAAAGTTCTTTGAACAAACTAACAAATACTTAAAGTATCACATCTCATGGTAAAAGTATCAAATCCTTTCTTCTAGTGTTTTGAAAGATAAAACATCACTGCCGTCTACAGTCATGTTATGGTGCAACAAAACTCCAGAACTTTCCATGCCTGTCTAACTAGTCTTAGTTCCTATTGATCAACTTCTTTTCTGTCCCCCCTTTGTAGCCACTATTCTATTCTCAACTTCTATGAGATCAACAGTTTTAGGTTTTAGTACGAGAGAAAGAATGTGGCACTTGTCTTTCTTGCCTGGCTTTTTTCACATAACATAATGATCTGTAATAAAAAAATGACTATTATTAAGGAGAGCGAAGTTCTTGTGAGGATGTAGAGGAAAGAGAAAACTTGTCATGGAAAAATATTTGAAGGTTCCTCAAAAAAATCAAACATAGCTGTGTTATTATTCAGCACTCCCACTAATAGATATATAACAAAGGAAATGAAGTCATGAGAGACAACTGAAATTCCATTCACTCTAAGGGTCCATGGATAAAGAAAAAAACAAATGAAATCCTGTCATTTACAATATTATGGATTAAGCTAAAGATCTTGCCGAGGTCTTAATGGAAAGTATGTTGGATCTAAGGGGCAAATTGGGAAGCATTTCATGTACATGAAACTTTCAATCTGTGAATAAAAGAATAACTTACCAGTTTTGTACCCCCCTTTCCACATCATCTTTAAGGATAGTGTCTCCTTCCTAGCTTGTTCATAATTTTTGTTTAAACATGAATGGATATTTGATTTGTCAAATATTTTTATGAAATGATCATAGGAGTCATCTTCTTTAGGCTATTACATGGTAAATTATTTTAAAATTTTAATATTGGGCCAGGTTTTTCTTTTGGACATAAATTCCAGTTATATTTCAACATGCAGGTTGAAGGTTGTCTAGAGATATTAATTTATAGTTTGTGAACATTCGTTATCTTTTTCTATAGATTTTTTTATTTATTCAATTGTGCATGTATACGTGTGCATGTATGTGTGTGTGTGTGTGTGTGTGTGTGTGTGTGTGTAGAACCACGGGCAAATTTGGGAACCACCATGGACCCCCTCTACCTCCTCCTTGTTTACTCTGCCCCAGGATTCACAGGCTCCGCCCTACCAGGACCAGAAACGCAGGCCGCCCCCCCGCTTTCACCTGGCGTCTATACGTGGGGTCTAGGATCCGAACTCAGGATCTTCCGCCTGCAAGGCAGAGGCTTAACCCCTGAGCTACCTCTCCAGTCCCCTTTTTTTCTATAGATTTTTGAATGAACTTGGATCTTAAGTTCTCCTGTAGGTGCTATCCAGTTATTAATTTTGCAGTCTTTCTTCAGCTTGTATACTTTCTGTTGCTCTTTGTTCAGATTTCTCAGCTGCCACTTGGTTCATCCAGTGGGTTTTATAACTTAGATTTATTTTTTATTTTTTTTATGTTTTCTTCCCAATTTCTGTTCTGTGAAGACATTATGTTCTTTCATTCATTCACTCTTAGGTTGCCTAGCGTTACCTCTTGCAGCACAATTATAATAGCTATTTTAAGATTTTATTTAATTATTCCAATTTTAGTACATTTTGACATTAGCATTTTATTAATTTCATATTAGCATCTGAGATTAGCGTCTTTCAGATTTTCCTTGTTCCTTGTTTTCTAAATAATTTTGAATTTTAGCTTTTCTTTTTTTTTTTTTGCTATTAGGCTGTGAGTTTCTTAGTTCAATTAAAATCCTGAAGTGAATGTTGCCTCTTGCTTTTTAGTAGGCAACCAACCCAATTAGGTTCAGATTACACACTCTATCTCATCTATGAATTCTTTCTAAAGTCAAGTTACTTTCCTAAGGATTTGCAAAGGTGCTTTGCATGGCCTACACTCCTCTCCAGGGTTTGCCTAAGATTTCAGTAATACTCTAAATCTTAGCTCAAGTCTCAAAACCTCTATTGGTCTGTCTGTCCTCATGCAAAAAAAAAGAATAATAATAATTCTGTTTGATACAGAATTAGGGAATCTCTGACTCCAACTATTTCATCTCTAAGATTCCTTCCATACTTTGGATTCCTGGACTTTTAGCCAGAAAGATAAGGGGTTCTTTTAAAGTTTTAGCTCTCCAAACTAGAGACATGGTTCAGGGTTTAAAGTTTTTGCATCTTAAGATATGCAAAACATCTGGTCTGTGCTTCAAGTCCTGGAAGGTGGAGCCTGGGAAACCCCAGAGCAAAACAGTAAGGAGGTAAAGCAATCCAGGATGATTTCAGATGTCACCCTTGGGCCTTCACAGACACACACTCATGCGCCTTCTTCTAGATGCACCACCTCTCCCCACTCCCTTACCCCACAAAATTAACTTCCTGCTCCACAGGTCTCCATGACAAGAGCAAGCAAGAGCAAGTACCCCCGTTTTCAGTCACACTGTTTGCTTTGCTGTCTTTTTGTTTTTATTTTGCTTGTGTTTCTCAAGACTTCACAGCTACTTCCGTTTCGGTTTGAGTCTGAGGTTATTCTTGAGCCAGGGTTGTAAGAAAATAAAGGGAGGAGGGGAGTCTTTTTTTTTAAGCAAAAGTGTTTTTCCCCTTACCTACTTCAGCTCACTGAGACCCTTTTTCCTAGTTTTGTGGAGATTTTTTTTTTACTACATCATTCCACAGTGATAATACAGGACAAATAAGAAAATCTACTGCCCTAAAAAATTAGGGTCCTGGACTGGAGAGATGGCTGGGGGTTCAGTTTCTCCCTCACAAGCAGAAGGTGCTGAGTTTGGATCCCAGATCCTATGTTAAAAAAAAAGAGAGAATGAAAAAGAAAAAATCGCTTGACTTTACAACTACAGGTTCTTAGCTTGTCAACTACTTTCTTTCCAATAGGCCGGTTGTCCTTATCTATTGTCTCTCTGTTTTAACACCTTAAAACTTTCAACACCTAACTTTCTCAATTCTGGCTGGCTCTTTTCTGTTTTGCACTTAAATCTTGGCATACCTCACTTGGATATTCCATGTCTCCTGTGCATCCTGATAAATTAATTTGTCATGTTTCCATCACTCCTCAAGAGTACATCTCTCTACATTTGTTCTAAGCCTCTGAAATCCTCCACTGTCAGCTAATGAGTGTTTTCTTCCCTCTTCACAGAGAAAGTGAGAAGCAGCAAAGCACAGACAGGGCTAACCTTGTCCCTTCACTGCACCACCTTTGCTGGGACTTGGCTCTTACAATCCTACTTTTTCTTGACTTTGTGAGCTCTGTCCTATTAAATTTTAAAAATACTCAAGTTCTTTCCATCATGATCATGGTGACTTGATGATACATAAACTCTTCCACCTCTGTGTCCTTCTCTAAGAACCACCTGCCTTCCTCTCGGAATTCATGAATTGATTATCATCTCAGGCAGCCGCCAAAAAACAGTCTGCTTACCTACACAGGAACGGACTCTCACCTTGTTGCTAAACTTAATGGGTGCATTTTAGTCTTTGCTTATCTAGCTTCTCTGAGGCTGAAATCCACTCATCCTTGGGTTCTTGGGTTCTCAGAATCATCTGAGTTTCTCTGTACCCTGCTTGATGCCCTTCTTAGTGTCTTTCAGTCTTCCGCACTCTCATTCTTATTCTCTCTCTCTCTCTCTCTCTCTCTCTCTCTCTCTCTCTCTCTCTCTCTCTCTTTCTGCATGCAGAGGTGTATGTCTGTGCACGGAGCACTGTGTGTGACTATGGAGGCCCAAGGATGACGTTGTGATCCATCCTGGATTCTGGGGTCCCCATGCTCTGTCTTCCAGGGTTAACATGCAGGCCAATGCTATTTCCACCTAGTGTTTTTGATGGGGGATCTAGAAACTGAACTGAGTTCCTTCTGCTTTCCAGGCAGAGTCTTAGGCCATGAGCCATCTCTCCTGCCCCTTCCTGCTTGTATTTCAAGTGATTATAATGTGTTTAGAATGATCTCTTCAGCTGTCTTCTCTTTCTATTTTACATATGCCTGGACAACCTCAAATATTCCCATGGCTTCATTACCCTTCATCAGTGATAATGTGCAACTCCATGCTTCTAGTCCTGAACTGTCTCCCAAGGTTCAGAGGAATGTTGCTGGGACCTTGTGATTAGGACACTGAGCCATCCCACTTCTCACTTGTCAATGGCATCACATGCCAACCAATTTTCCCAAGACTGTCAATTCCATCTCCTCATCATATCTTATCATCATTATTTTTTTCCACATTCCTCTATTTCATTCTGGGTCATTTTTTTAATTTTGCTTGGTTTGCTGCTTCTCTGTCTCAACTGGTCCACTTGCTCTTGTTTTACTCCCAGTTTTCTCCCCATTACAGCCGGAGAAAGCTACAACTGTTAAATTTGAACATTAAATTATGAGATTCAAGGTAACAGGAACAATGTCTGTTTTGCTAACCTAGCAACTATTATAGTATCTACTAATCAGGAAGCTGTAAGGGAATATTTATCAAAAATATGAACAAATTCACACTGTAGACCTTATCTAACTTGAAAGTGATAAAGTAGTAGCCCTAAAGACTTTGCAGGGGGTGAGTGGGTGTCATGATGTTTACAGTCATCTAGGTGTCCAAGAGTTTAGGATAACTTTTACCTACATTTGCTGAACTGATGAATGAGAGAAAACACATGGAGCTTCATGAGTTGACATGCAAAGTGAAACACAGAAAAGATAAAGCTTCCAGTCTACACTGTCAGCTCTACTCTACAGTGTGTTTTTTTTTCCTGTATGGACAAGATATCAAACTGATTTCCAAGTCCTTACTGTCACATGGAGAGATTCATGCAGCTATCAGCCTTCCACTGAAAAAATTCCTTTTTAGGGGAAGGCATTAATACACCGAATCACAACTGACCAGAGAATAAGAGAATGTGGAGTGTTGGTCCCCAAACAAAGCATCTCTATTACCCTTGACCCCAAAGCTCAGAGAACATCACAGAGCGCTGGTCCCTTTTATGTAGTCCAGGGATTGATGCCACCACATCCTTCCAACCTCAGTTAACTTAATCAAGATATTCCCTTCCTGGCACACTCAGTATAATCCCTCACAGATATACCTATAAACTTGTCTCCTTAGTGATTCTAGATCCTGTGAAATTGTGAGTCAATATTAAACATCCATAATTTATCCATCTCTCTATTGTTGGCCACCTAGGTTGGTTTTGTAACTTAGCTGTTATAAATTATGCTGCAATAAACTCTGTGGGCAAGTATCTCTGTGATGTGTTGATTTGGAGTCTTTCATATAAATACCCATATATAAATGGGTCATGTAGTAGATATATTTTTAGGTTTTTGAGAATCCTCTATACTGACTTACCTCAGTGGCTGGACTACTTTACATACCAACCAGCAGTGTATAAAGTTCCCCCTTTGTCCACATCCTTGTCAGCATTTGTTTTTGTTTTCTTAATGAATGGTATTCCATCTTTGGAATTTCCATATAGCTTTTGCATTTCTCTCATGCTAGTGAGGATGGACAGTTTTCCATGTGTTTATTTCATACGTTTATTTAATCTTTTGAGAACTGTCTGTTTGTTTCATTAGTCCATGTATTGATTGTTTGATTTCTTGTTTACTTTTGTTTTCATATACTCATTATTAATCTTTTTTCTTTTTTTATTATTCATTCAATCATGTGTGTGTGCGTGTGTGTATATGTATGTGTGTGTGTGTGTGTGTGTGTGTGTGTGTGTATGTGTGTGTGTGTGTGTGTGTGTTGAACCACGGGCGAATTCGGGAACCACCATGGACTGCCTCCAGGCTCCACCCTACCAAGACCAGAAACGTAGGCCGCCCTCACTTCCGCCTGGTGTCTATATGTGGGGTCTAGGATCTGAACTCAGAACCTTCTGCCTGGAAGACAGAGGCTTAACCCATGAGCCATCTCTCCAGCCCCTCATTATTAATCTTAATATAGGTATAGCAAAAGTTTTTTCTCACTGTGTAAGCTGTTTTGTCACTCAGTTAACTGCTTCCTTCGCTGTACTAAAGCCTTTTAATTTCTTGAAGCTCCATTTGTTGGTTGTTGGCATCATCTTTTTAGTGACTGGAGCCCTACTCAGAAAGTCCTTGCATATGCTTGTATCTTGAAGTGTTTTCCTTCCCTTTTTCTCTAACACTTTCTGAGTTTCAAGTCCTACATTAAAGTCTTTGATCCATTTGGAGTTGATTTTTGTGCAGGGTGAAAGGAATCTGGTTTCTTTATTCTATATGTGGATATTCAGTTTTCCCAGCACCATTTGTAGAAGAGACTGTGTTTTCTCCAATATGTATTTTTGGCATCCTTTTTCTAACTGAGAAAGTTTTCCTCACTCTTGCTTTACTTTAGTGTTTTTAAGATGTTTATTTTTTATCAAATATAGCTTTCATATCATATAGCTATGTTTTAAGATAATCAAATATTTTTTTTCTTTTTTAACTCTTTAAGTGGTAAATTATATTTAATGTGGTAAATTATTTTTTAAGCATTAAATTAGTTTTGCCTTCCTGGAGAAAAATCCAACTTGGTTATCATATAGTATAGCCAAGAAATGTGAGATTTTCCCAGGAATGCAAAACTGTTTGAGTCTATTGCTGGATTTCATTTGCTAATATTTTCCTAGGACATTTTCATCCATATTCATGAGAGAAATTGGCTTGTAACTTTCCTTTCTTATAATAGCTTTGTCACTTTTAGATATCAAGCATATGTTACCTTCATAAAATGAGTGGAGAAGGGAACTTCTTTTCTTTTTTTGGAGGAGGTTTGTGTTTGCTGATGTTAGTCCTCCTTTGACTGTTTGGGAGAACTAATCAGTGAGGCCATCTGGGTGTGGAATTTTCTTCTTGGTAAAGAAAAAAAACATTCGTTTTCTTTGATAGATGTGGCACTCTGAAGCTCTCAATCTAATTATGGTTTCTTTGTGGTGATCTCTCCTTTTTCAAAGGCTACCGAGCAACTGCTTTTAATAGTAATTTCTTAGTGGTTTTCCACTTTCCTGTATACTGTAGAAGGACATTTTAGTGTCTTCCTCAAATTCATATGTTGAAACATGAATTACCAGTATTATTGTATTTGAAGACTATTTTAGGTGAATAAGTTCAGAGGAAAGAGACCCAATGATGAAACTACATCTGTATAGAAAGAATCCCAGAGGGCTGGGAAGATGGCTCAGTGGTTAAAGCCTTTGCCTAGCAAGCAAAAGAACCTGGGTCCCAATCCCCAGATCTCAGGTAAAAATGCAGAGGGGGGATATCAGTGGCCTTTACTTCTGTCCCCAAATCCCAGATCAAAGCAATAAGGAGGTAGAAGAATCCAGGGTGCGTCCCAGTGTCACCCTTGGGCCTCCACAAGCACACACACTCAAGTGTTCTCTTGTACACACACACACACACACACACACACACACACACACACACACACACACATACAAATACACACTCCCAAAAGTCAGCCTTGTTCTTTCCTCTAAAGGAAGACACAGTGAGGTTTCATAAGCCAGGAACTGGCCTTCATTAATTGCAAAGTCTTCTGATGTCTGATCATGGACGTCTTGTCTTCCTAATATGTCAGAAATGTAGGTTGTTTAAAAGCTATTCTGTCTGTGGTAACTTTGTTATAGCATACTGAATAGAATAATCCATATATCTATACATTTTCTATCTCTCTTCCATGTATGTATGTATGTATGTATGTATGTATGTATATATGTGTGTATGTACGTAAAGTGTTGAAATGCTATTTCTATCTAGGGAAGATTGTCCTCTCAGGTACGCAGTGTGTGTGTGTGTATTATAATATGATATATATATTATATATATTATATTGAGATACATAGTTTCATGAATCTATGGCTTGATGATTTTTACTGTTTTTTTGAATAGTCTTGGTCATTTTCTCTTGCTTCTGCTGCATCATTTCTTTTTGTGACTCCAAACACAGATATTTACACCTCTTTACCATGCTGATGCTTTTTCTTCCATCCTATCATCATTTTGTTTCTCTGTAATTTTTTTCTGAACAATTTTACACTTTCATCTTTTTAAATTGCTTTTAAAACTTTTTATTGAGTTCTAAGTTCAAAATATAGTATTTTTTACCTTTATAATTTTTATTTTGTTTTTACCTTTTCTTTCTGTTCTGCCACTTAAGAACTGGGATTATAGGTATATGCCACCGTGCTTTATTTAGTTAAAAATATTTCAGCACGCCATGTGGCTTAAATCTATAATCCCAGTAGTTAGGAGACTAAAGCAAGAAGAACACCATCTGTTCCAGTCCAATCCAGTTTAGCCCAGTTTAGTCCCAGGTCTGTCTTGGTTACAGTAGGAATTCTAATTCCCTACCAGAATTCTCAAGTTTTCTTGAGTATATTATTAGAAATCAAAGTCTACCTGATACCTCCTTTATCAGGATTATATGGACTCTTTTTATTGTCATCTTTTCTTTTGGGGGGTTTGATTCAAGGCGTGTGTGTGTTTGTGTGGGGGGGTGTCTAGGTTTATGGACATCCTACATATACTTTTGTGCATATATAATAGCTTCTCTTAATTTAGCACTAGATGTTACACATGTAAAATTTTAAAAAAACAACATGACTTGATAAAATGATGTTTCTATACAGAGAAGATTGTCTTCCTGCTTCAGATATTCAGCTCGTTTGAGAGCACTAGCAATTTCTAACCACATTAATCTAAGATTGGGCTACTTTGAAGCTGGATTTTGGACCCCATGAAGACTGGACTATGCCATACTCTTGCTGTTTCATTTCTTCTTATAGGTATTGTGATTTTATTATTTCTTAATATAATCTGCAAGTTCTAGATTATTCTCCTCTTATGATGTCAGTGACTCTACTTACCTAGCTTTGTGGTCCTACAGCCATACCACCATCCAAACCACCACAAGGTCCTTCTTCACTGGCACAGCCTGATTCTGTAGAACCAGGAATCATCAAATGCCAAGATCCCTTCTCTAAGCTTCCCTCCTCATCTCTCTGACCTGCTGAACCAACATCTTTCTATACTACACAATAGAATGGAACTCTTATATCAAAATCAGGGTTTTTGTAACTTTCAGATATTTTCCAACAGATGTTTTTTTTCCAGTTTTCTTAGAGGAAACCGTGGTATATATGTAACTCATTTGAGCCAGAACATTTAAAAAATGTTGAAACAAAGGTAAATAATAATAGCTGTTCCATCTTCTATGACCAACTTTTTACTTGACAGTCTTTGGGACAGTCTGATTTCAGTAGGCACAAAAGGAAAGACTTGACACTGGGTATGCAGATAGGTAAGGGGTATAGAATTGATATAGGGTATGCAGAAAGGTTAATGGACCAATGGATTCAGTGAAGTCAGGAAGTGGGAGTATGATGGGAAAAAAATGAGTCAACTAGAAAGTTTGGAATTGGGAAGACTAAATTATTTCTTTTCTTTTCTTTTGGATGGGTTAGTCAAGCTAGGTGACATCTAACTTCCTATTTAATTTGATATTCTAGGATTCCATTAAATGAAGCTGAGCTTCCATTTAAGTTAATTTAGAAGTTTAATTAGAACTTAAAATTTCTCCTGTAGAGATAAGGAGGCTTATCATCATAAAGAAAACTTCTGGGTTTTAATTTCAGCACAATAGCTCCCAGTTGTAAAACACTGAACCAACTTCTTTCCATAATACACAATGGAATTAGAATTCTTATGCTAAAGGGAGCTAGCTGCATTATTATCTGTTAGGAATTTACTATTCTGTAGGTTATCATGCAGTTTACATTTATGAAATCTGTTTCTTCTTATAGGTATTGTGTTTTTATTATTTCTTAATATAATCTGCAAGTTCTAGATTATTCTCTTCTTATGATGTCAGTGACTCTACTTATCTAGCTTTGTGGTCCTACATCCACCATACACATTCTTTTCTCTCTTCTGACCCTGATTTCCACTTCTGCCCTTCCAGCCATGGTTTTCATTGTGTTCTGAGGAGAATTCTTCTCTGTGAATGGGAGAGTTCTCTACATTCTCTTCTTTTTTATTAAACCTTTTTTCATGTGTTGTCCTCGGTTGAAACCCTAGCTCTCTCAAGAAGATTCTGCTTTCCCTAAGGCTTTCTCTTTCCTATGCATATCAAACTGCAACTTCAAGCTCATGAATTGTTTATTCTTAAATTTTTTTTTATTATTATTATTATTTATTCAATTGTGTGTGTGTGTGTATGTATGTGCGCGCATGTGTGTATGTGTGTGTGTAGAACCACGGACGAATTCGCGAACCACCATGGACGCCTCCACCTCCTTCTGCCCCGGGATTCACAGGCTCCGCCCTACCAGGACCAGAAGCGCAGGCCGCCCCCGCTTCCGCCTGGCGTCTATACGTGGGATCTGGGATCCGAACTCAGGACCTTCCGCCTGCAAGGCGGAAGCTTAACCCCTGAGCCACCTCTCCAGCCCTATTCTTGTATGGAATCTCTAACTCCTGACTAGTCCATCACCCACCCTCCTGACTGTCCTTGGACTACTTTATTTATATATTGCCTATTTTCACACTAGCAGACCTCACTCTACTTCTTGGCTTCACCAAATCCATTTGTCCTTAACCTCTCTGAATAACCACTGTCAATTCTATATCCCTTACCTCTCTGCATACCCAGTGTCGATTCTATACCTTAGGCTAAGTATCATCCTCTTTGAAATTTATTAGTGTCTTTATTTTTTTCTACATCCAATCAGTTAAAAATGAAGTGATAAAAATCAGAGAACCGCTTTTGAGGCTGTCTTCAACTTAATGACCACAAATATCAAGAACATACAAAATTGCCAAGTTACTCTATTCTATTTCTCTAGTAAAAACACTTCTTTCCTTATCCAAGCTCCACTTCTGCTGCTCATATCTCACAGTAAGAGCAGATATCATCAGGGATAGATACTTCTTCTTTGCACCAATTGTGTATCTTACTAACTCACACTCTCTACCATTGTTCCTATTGCCAAAGAAAAAGAGGTCCTGTCCCTTTCCAGTTCCTCCAACCTTTGATTTTTCTCTAAATGCCCAACCTTACTCCTCAAGGATGTGATCTTGCTCTATTCCATCAGCTTGTCCTCCTTTTACAGCTCTTTCCCTTGACTCAAAAGACCTGTCTCAAAAGACTTTCCCTTCAAAGGTTATGAACACAAAATTCTTACATATAAATGATTATTCTTAATATTTGAAAAAATATCAGGGCCATTTATTTTGACTTAAATATTGTGAATTAAAGCCACATTTAATGCATTTTTAACCTATTATAGTGTCAAAGACAAAAATTTAAAATAAATAATTTAGAGAAAGGTATACTTTCTCCCTCTTTCCATTTTTTTCCCAGTACTAGAGCTTGAACTCATGTCCTCTATGAGCTAGTCATGTGTTCTACCACTGTTATACCACCAACCCTGGAAAGGAAAATTTCATATTGCATATCAAAATTATCAAGCATGTCATACCCTTTGAGCTTAGTCTTCTGTCTGAAGTTCGCTCTGTATCAGACCTACGCATTTTAGAATGAACCTGGGGCTTTGCCATTTACTATGTATCCTTTCTAAGTGGTTATATCCAGGCCCATACTTTCAAATGCCTTTTTTGTATGTTACATACTCTAAATTTATGCCTTAAGCTCAGAAGCCCTCCACACTACAGACTAGTGTGTCTATACAGTTTATGTGATTATGTGATGGTACTTCAAACATAAAGTAGCCAAAGAGGATTGATTTTCCTTCTCCTGAAATCTATCCCCACCATCACCAAGCCCTTCTTTTGTCAACAAATGATGTCATTATCATCCCAGCTTCTCAGGCTAAAAAAAAATTAGTATCTTTGATTTTACTTAGCTCTGAACTATTTTTTTTTTTTTGCTTTGTTTATTCCTTGACTTGCTTCTTTGCCTTTGGATGAAGAGCAAGTGCATTTATTCCTTGATTTTATTCTATTTTTAGCCTATGTTGGCTCAAATCTGTTTATCTTGCTCCTCATTTTCCAATTTCTGTTTTAACTTTCTCTTTTTTTAGTTACCCTCTTCCAGATTAGGAGTATAGTCCTAGCTTACCATCTCTTCTTGACTTTATTGCTTTCAACTATATCTTCCATTTTACCAGGGACTTTTCTATTCTCTGGCCACCATCTTACTTCAACAATTTGAATAAAATCCAGAGGATGCTAACTAAATTTCTAAGTGACTTATATGGATGATAATCCCAATGTATGAATTTAGAATTCAGAATTGTGACTGAAAAGTGAATGAAACCTTAAATATTAATTGATGAGGAAGATTACTGGAGGCCACTTTATGACAGATGTAGAGTCTACTTAGCCCAGAAGTACAGCAAGAAGAATTAGATGATCTCAGAAATAGCATCTAGCCTGGTGTGGTAAACATGCATGTAAACAATCACTTGCTCATCAGTAGCTAGGATGTAGGGTTTCTGAGAACAGGTCCAGGTCTTTTATGTTACTTTTTAAATTCAGTGTTTACTGCTGGGTTGGAAACCTTGGGAATTCTCTGTCTTCTGTGACATTTTATTTATACTAAAGTTTGCCCTCTGACTCCTGTTTTCCCTCTGATCTCTGCTAGTTATCCCTCTGCTGTCCATACATTTTGTCATTATTCAAATTAGAGTTGCTTCCTCTCCACTTTGAATGTTAGCTATTGGTTAAGGTGGCCTTTAAACAAACCTGTTCACGCCTCTTTGAGGTTAAGTTCACAAGTTTCCTTTCACTGTCACTTCTGTGTAACTGCCTGACACGCATTGTACTTACAGAAGCAAGATCTCTACTCATACCTATGGATTTACACATTATAGTCTTTACACATTTCATAAGTGTAAATATGGATGACAAGTTGCTTCCAAAAATGTAAAAATGATCTTCAAGAATACAAATTTACCCCTAAAACACTTTAAACAATATCTGAAAGCAATGTGGATATAGGAGCTTACTTATTAGTAAAAAAAATATGGCATTAAAATGAGGTAAATGTATGGTATGTTATAAGCTTGATAGGAATAATTTGATAGAAGCAGATGAAGACTACTAATTTACAAAAGAGTTTCAGTCGCATTGTTGTTGCAACAATTATAATTGGTTTCTAATTATAATTACCATTATGATTAGGATAATGAGATGAGTTTTTTAATATAAAAAATTATTCAAGGCTCATTTTTACCTAGGGCATGAAAGAATTTGAGTGTTTAAGTATTACTTTCTACAGCTTGTGCCTGAGAGGACCACCAGCCCTTGGTGGCACTCATTAAACGTTAAGACTAGTCTTTAGCTGGCAAAAAGCCTTCTACAGGAGAGCAGATGCCAATAGGGAGAGCTTTCTTGTCAGATGGTAGCTAGCACTCACCAGAGCTGTCAGAGGATAACTCAGACAAACTCCCAGCCAGAGAAAAGCACCAGAGGGTAATCTCTTCCTAGGCCTAGAATATGGAGTCATGTGTGTTTGTCTCCACAGCATTCTCAGTACCTGGCTATCTTCCTGGGGTTCCTCTTAAGTATTTACTAAGTATCATAAGTAATGGCATACATTTTAGAACCTTTGGTTTTCATTTGTTGCCACATAACAAATTTCTGTGGATGTGAAAATTAGACATAGCTTAGTTGTGTCCTGTGCCTCTGGACTTCTAGAGGGGCTGAAGTCTTCTCAAGGCTTGCCTGGGATGGGCTGCTTCCTAGCTTTTCAAATGGTTGTTTGGTTTCTGGCCTGATTCGATCCCTTGAAATCTGTTTGAATGTAGCCCTTTGGCACCTTGCCAAATGGTTTGTGCATAGGACATCTCAGAACATGGTAGCTTACACAGTGTCAGAGTCAGCAAGAGCGAGAATAAGGTGAACATCGTAGAATTTTTTATGTAATCATCTGACATCTCATCACATTGATAGAAGAAAGTCATTTGGTCTGGCCCCCATGCAAGGAGATGGGATTACACAAGGGAGAGATTATAAAGAGGTAAGAAATATCAAGACATTTTAGAAAGTTACTTTGTAAGCCTTGTTATTTTTTAGTGGTTCTATTTTCAGAAAAACAATATGAATTAATACATTTTAAAGTTATTTGAAGGACAACATGGTAATACATACCTATAATCCTAGTTCTCAGGAGGCTGAGAGAAGACTATGAGTCAAGGCTAGTCTCAGAGACGTTGCTCAAAAAAGAACCAGACCACTTGTATTAAATGTCATATTTGTTAAGAAACATGTAGATCACTGTATCCTAAAACAAAAAGCAAAGACTAACACTGACAATGTAAAACCCTGCATTGGCTGCATTAAAAAAAATTCCTGGATAGTTACATTATAATAAATAATGACCTTCTAAAACTCAGAGACCCAAATACAAGGGAGTGTATGGTAGCAGACCTAATCAATGTTTAGTGTTGATAGAGTATAAAAATCGAAGAGCCAAGGATAGAAATCAAATTGTCTTTCTGCAGAAAGATCTTCAACAATTGAAAAACTGCTCCATAAAGCTGAAGAACAGCTTGATGATTTAGAAAATAGAAACTGCAAAAATATTCTGTAGATCTTAGATATGTCCCCAATGCTCATTACCCTGTCTGCTTGAGAGTAAAAGGGAAGGGCAACAAAAAGAAATTCAAATTAGTGAATTTTGCCCTGGCCCTGAGCCATACAGGATTAAGACTAAGTAAGTATATACTGGGCTGAAAAAAATTTTCTGCCTTACATTTCTAGGTAAGTTTCTTTTTTAATGTTCAGTCAGGATAGAGACATTAAAATTTTCATTTATATCCTCACTTATTTGCTGAGTTTTTCAGTGGATATGGTGAAATGGTGAAATTACAATTATATGTATGTGTACATATATTTTTATGATTGGTACATATTGTTTCAAGATGGCACAAAATAACACAAGTCACCTGTGTAACTTTCATTACAAGAGTGCTAATTGGGTATGTGCAGAACTAGAGACTGACAATAATCCTTCCAGATATTTGCCCTAAAATCAGGAAATGTCTTCAGCTAACATTGATTGTTGTATTTTTCCCACCATAAAATTCATACTATGATGATGTATTTGAGGTGCACCAATAAGAATGAAGATGATAACAACTTGGACTTTCCTTTTCCTCCTCAGAAGTCTATTCATAGAAACAGAATGCCTATCCACTCTATAAGAATGGTTAGCATTGCTGTGGAATGAGAAGTCATAAACTTCATAATTAGACAGATGTCCGTCTCTGCCCTGCCCCTTACTAGTTATGTGGTCCTGGCTAAGTTACCTAGTGTCCTCTAATATAAAACAGGGAAATGACAACGGTTGATAGTGGTGGGGATCACAGCTGACTTTTGTGAAGCACTTATTAAATGCCAGGCATTGTGTTATTTATGTGTATTCATTTCTGCTTTTAGTACATAGGTTTATTATGTTTGTCCTGTGAGGTATAAAACTATTCTTGTATGTGTGTATAATGTGTATATACACACAAATATATATTTGTGTGTGTATGTCAAAAACTCTTTATATAAATCTTTTTGTGGCATGTTGTAGTGTGTATATTCAGACATATGACATATACACATGAAGTACTGACAGTGTATGTCACAGGATTATCTTAGTTAATCCTTAAAGCAGCTCATGATGAAGGTTGCAAAAAAATTCTTAATACAAACACACACACATATTTTCACAGGATTTTTAAGCATAGTACGTGGTAATGCACTGTTTTCACTGTCACCTATGCATACCCAAGCCCTAGAATTACACATTGTCTGGACTCTGACTCCTTTCTACTAGATATTGAGACAGATCCTTGTGGAAGTTTATAGCCCCACAAATTGTTGGGAATTGTTTTTGCTTCCTGAAAAATGTGGGTGTTTCTACTGCAGGTTCTAAATACTTTCCCCCTCTATTTTAATACTTTTTTTCATCTATACTAATTTGTGTGTGATAATTAAGCTTGAATTTATAGATTCTGTTTTCATGTTTGGACTTTTTTGTATGAAAGAACTCATTGATAATTGCTTTTATTAAGCAAGCTTGGCTGTTCTTGTCACAATAGTCAGTCAGAAGGGAAAAGAGGAAATGCATCCATCATCACTAGAATATGCAGTCTCCTTTTTTTCCTATTTACCATCCTCATCTGGACTATTTTTACATGAATTCAGAGTTTCTATTTTTTAATATGTAGTTAACAATCTGAATGGCACATTCTTTATGGCACCACAATAATTCTGTCTATTACATCACTTAATTTATGGGAGTGCTAACACCAAAATCGATAAACATTATTTCTAAAATGTCAAGAATGTTAATGGTGTGATTAAAAAAGAGAAAGATTTTAAAATCTCTCTGCACAGGGCCCTCTGATATACTGTTGTTGTGGCAGACACACCTAACCAAAGCTATAATATGGAAGATTTAAATCATTAAGACTCTGTCAACTTTAAAAATGTGTGTTGGGCACTATTTTTAGCTTCAGGAATCTTTTGTGCCATATTGTGGAATTCTGTCAGCAGTGAGAGGGAGAGACTACATGTCTCAGGGAAGATTGTTTCAGGTTGTTTTGAGACATATCAACAGTTGCTAAGGAACCACCGCTAATGCTTCTGGGAAATTCTGTAATATTTCAGTTAGAAATTGAAGAAATTTTTTTTATCCAGCAAATAATCTTGGAAAAGGAAGGCATATGAAGGGTGGTATTAGGGAACAGTTTCAAACTGGAAAAAGTATTTTAAAGTTTCCTAGAAGATTTAGTTTAAATGGGGCTTCCTAGCAGTATAGCATCTTCTCTTACAGAATCCTGGAAGCTCTCATTTACATCTGATTTTTAGAACAAGTAGCATTTTAAAATCTGGTCACATTTCAGTTTATTTTCCATGATTGATGCTTTAAAATGGAGATTAGCACTTCTTTTCACATGGAAAATTAATTAGCATGCTAGAATGGTGGTTTCGTTGATTCCCTTCCCTTTTGGTGAAAAGCTGAATTAATAGTAAACATTTCATAGGCACTGATTGTTTACTAGACACCACAGAAATATGATCTTGGCATGTTATGGTATTACAGCCCATGTGGTTTTAAGACAGCAAAAAGCCTCACAAACCAGTTTGTGGTGCTGGGGGTTCAAGCTCGCAGTCCAGCTGCACTTCGCTGTATCATCCCTGGAAGGACTGTTGAGCCAGTGACTGACAATATCTTCATGATCATTGACACAGACAGCTTTCCTCACATGAGAGTTTTGCTTCTAGATAAAACACTTTTAACTAAACTGATCTGCTTGTTTTGTTACTTCTGCACTTAGACAATCAGAGTAGAAATGACTGATTTTTTTTTCCTTCCCATTCACCAAGACCAAATGAATACCTAGTTCAAGAAAGTTGTTCTGATTAGCACAGAAAATAGAGTACTTCTATTCTGAGAGGGAGACAACTCTGCTATAAGCAATTGTGAAAGAGTAGACTAAAGACCCCTACTGGAATGGTGTGTAAGGAAGGAACAGGTTTTTCATTTTTTTCTTTTTTTTTCTGAAACAATAGCAAAGGTTTATAACTGGAATAATTGTCTAGCCTCAATGGAGTTGTTACTCTTGAACACAGGGAGGAGGTTAAGCAGGGGGGACATGCGCACAGGGTCCAACATGGCCAGAAGTCCTCATGCTGTACCTGGGACACAGGAGAGGATCCGACTGTAGCAAGACAGCTATGCAGCAGCCACATTATAGAAGTCTTGTTTGTTACATGTGTTGTATGATTCTCCAGCATTGATTTTTGGATAGACCACTTGCCCTTTATTAAAAGACTTCTGAAGTGGAATAGGAATAGAGACAGGAATAATACTAGTAGAAACTAATATCAGAGAAATATGGACGGGGATTATGAAATGTGTAATACTTGACACTAGGGTACAGGTTGTGGGCATGTGTGACTCGGCCCTCCCCAGCCCATGTAATTCCTCTCCTACATGCTCTTCATCTCTTTCCTGACCTTTATGTACACCATGCTGTTTCACAACACCGTGGATCTGCCTGGAACACTCTTCCTACCTCCCTTTCTGAGTCAGCATGACTTTCCTCTGGGCCCTTGCAATATCTCTGCATTTCTCAGATTAGCATACCTAACCAGAAGCTGCTTCTGGGTATCTCTCCTACCAATGTACAACCTCCTCTAAAGTAGAGTGGATGGTTTATTTTGTTTTGTTTCATGTAAACATGTGTAAACATCTGTCTAAGCAAGGACTAATAAATATGAGCTAATTTGATAATGGTTTTGAATAAAATCACATAGGTTCTTATTTTTCCCCCTTAGAGTGCAGATCACTTGTTAAGTGAGTGGTAATTTAGAAGATACCCAGATTTCGCATCCTCACAGGGAGAGGGCATCCCCAACAAGTCTTGGTGTTTCCATTTCCTGTTTATTGAGGCCTTCCATTGGAAAAGTCAGAGGAGCCAACAAAGTAGTATCGAACCATTTGACAGAACTCAGAATCCAGAGCATAGAGATGGTTCAAGGACACAATGCTGACAGTGTAAGATGTGAGCATGAAAAATATCTTAAAAATAAATAAAAGTGATGACAGCAGCAAGTAAATGCTGAATGGCAAATGGATGATTCAGGCGGTTATGTGATGGAGAAGACAGAAGAGACACAAAAGGCCACTGCCCTTGAGCACATCACTGGCCAGCTCAGCATCAATCCCCCTGAAACCTTGACTTTGCACTCCAGACAGAATACAAAGCGAATAATATTCCGCTTGTCAGTCTTTTAGTGACTATGGTAACAAGGAAGCTTGGATTAGAGGAGCATCAGAGGTTACTACGAAAGAGACCAAACTGATGCTGATTACTGCCTTTTTTTCATTTGTTGTAAGATGCAGACCTTGTCAGAGGTAGCTAGTACCATTCCCTGGACTATATAAAGTGCAGCAACAGTATGGCTGTGATTTTCACTCTAATTAGCTGTCATCTGGATAAGCACAATCCATTACAATTCATAACAGGAAACAATGTCATACAAGCCAGGTGTGGCATCTCATGACAAATTTCAAAACTCTGGTAGCTGAGGCAGAAGTAAAGTCAGGAGTTTGAGGCCAGCTTGATCTTCATATCTTCATAACAAGTTTCAGTATGGTTTGGGGACACAGGAGGAGATGCTGAATAAATGAATGAATGAATGAATAAATAAATAAATAAATAAATAGGCAGGAGCATGCCACACTGTAAGGCAAAGTCCCTTACATACATGGAGGAAAATTCAGGGTTTTAACACTAGACAATTGTTTGAAGGCTAACCTTATGCATGCTGTATATTTGAAGTCATAATAAAGGTCTGATACCATTTTCCTCTGACATGGCAAGGTAGGGTATAAGGAGTGGTACCTCTTCTTCCCAACTTAAGAATTGAGCTAATAGAATGAGGAGCAGTAAAACACAGTGATGTAGGGCATTTGATTAAAGCCAAAGCTGGATTTACTAGATATGTGAAATCTAGCATAAGATATTGGCAAGCCCATGCCTTAGTTTCCTTACCTGCCAAATATACTGAGTATGTACCTAACAAAATGGATGAGATACTGTCATAAATAGCTATTTAGAATATGACAAAATGTAGTATATAATCATATAATACTTATTTCAAACTTATTTAGAGTTGCTAATAAACCTAGTTTCTATTAAATCACTGCCAAGTTTAAAATTAACACTATGTGTGGTGCGTGCAGGACATAAGCATAAATAACAAGTAACGTTATGTTTATGTAGATTGAGATTCATGGTTTTGTGCCATCAAACCATCATCATTTGCTAGGCCATCTGGCAATGAGCTTAGCTTCATGGAAATCTGCCATTGAGGTATAAAGCTACCCACATGGAGACTGCCCCGGGCTCTGAAAGGTAGAAGACATTTTCTAGGATTTTAGAGCACATCAACTGTGTAGTTGCACGTGCATGAGTGAAGTGTGCAGCCAAGATAATAACTAGGCTATATCATTCTTTCAGGTCTCAAACAAAACAAGTGTCACATTTAAGAGATTTAATCACACCATCCCTGATCCAGTCCTAAGAATAGCATTGTAATTTGTATGCCATGTACTTGGTTTTAACAAGGATTTAATTCAGTTAAGCAAGTTGGAGGGCTAGAAAATCCTGCAAAGACAGGCTGTGTGGGGAGGTTTGTAAGCAGCATTTGTTTACACTGTAAGGCAATGATGGTAAGAGTTAGAGATGCAGACGAGAGATAGCAAATGCATTTACAGTGACTAATAGCACCAAACAAGGTTGTATTCACATATCATTATCATTTGCTATCTGCTTTTTTTATTTTAAGATGTCCTTTGTTGCCTCCAAAGATTGAGATTCAGGTATTAACATGAAGGTTAGGTCAGAAAAGAAAGCATTCAATCTCTACTATATGCAGATGACAAAGGCAAATTATTACTTGGATTATATTGGATATTACATATTGTCTGCATACCAATTTCTGCACACTTGTGGCTTGTCGTCACAGTGATGAATAACCATGGTTAGGTTGGTTTGATAAGTTGTGCGTCACTCTAGTCACATTATCAATTCCTAAGCAGAGAAAGAGTCTCTGAAATTTCTATGGATCACTCCTGAATGTCAGAGATAAGCTTCATCATCTCAGTGTCAGCATCTCTTGCAGTCAATCAGCAATAACTAACAAATAGAGATTTAGTGATATTGTGCATGGAAGCCATGGTGAAAGACAATACTTCAGAAAATAGAAACCTGTAGTATGGCCTCCTTTCTCCAAGATAGATGATAATGTGTAGATGACACAGTAGTATTAATCGATAATAATAAGTTACATAATAAGGTAGTAAAGCAATCTTTATAGTTTTACACAGGAACCAAAGGAAGTATGTGATAAAGTGCCAGGCAGTGGTAGACATAAGACACATTTTTTTTTTGTGAACTGAAATAATTTGAGAGAATTATATAAGTCCACCGTCTCAGTGGGAAGTCAGACCCTCTTAGAAAGACTAATTAGACAGAATGGTCTAATGGCCTACCCTCCATGTATTGACAATCCAAAATACATATGTAAACCATGAGATTGAATGAATGCTGAGGTTAGATTTTTCAAGTTTTTTTTTTTTTTGGTTTTATTCATGGAAGGTGATGTTTCTTCATTTATTTTAGATGCCATTGTAGGGCAAGGGTCTCATCAACTGATGTGATAATTAAACCTTTGAGCTTTTCAATGTGAAAGATTCCTGAGTGCAAATATCCAAGCTTTGCGAGTATTCCAGAAACGGTTAGAGTCCCTCACTGTGCTGATGCAAATTAGTTTCACTAGACCATATTGTAATCTTGAAAAGCAATATGGCAATTGACTATGCTAATGGCCCCTTATATAAGGCAAAGATATTAGAAGCACTTCAGCTTCTCTTTACCCTTGCTCACATGAATCAACAAGGGAAAGAAATTCCCTTGATTTTATGTTGACCCCACCAGCAATTTGCAGATCATTGCATCTGGAGAGCAGTGATCTAAAAGGCATTGTGGGAAAGAGACGCTTTTTTAAAAAGGAAAAAGAAGTTAAGCCAATTTCTCATCTCATGATGAACTCAATAAAAATAACCAAAAAAAGTTTAAAAAGAAGGGAGGGGAACCTTTCGCTTTCCAAGCAGATTCCAAAATAGCCCAGTTGCTGCTTCTTAGGCAATGCTGCAAATGGTCTCAAAACCAAAATGACTTTGACCCTATTACCAGATGGAAGGAGCCCCAGGATGTGGCCTCTGTGTCTTAGCTTATACCAGAGTCCTTTACAGGCAGTCTGGTACCTTCCTTGCTGGTTTCCACAACAGCAGGTATATTGAGGAGTGTTTCTGTGCTTACGGGGTGATGGACGGCTCTCTGGCGGTCTCTGGTGGTGAAGACTATCCCTTTCCAGTCCAAGTTTGACGCTGTTCGAGAAAAAAAAAAGCAAATGTGAACAAGTACACTAAGGTTCTTTAGTATGAACCTAACTAAGTCCAGTTCTAACTAGCTTCTTGGTGGAATTCATAAGTAACATTTTATGGTCTGTGTTCAGTATGCAGTGATATCTTTTTTTTTTTCCACTCATACAAACTTAATAGGTAACCCGGTCCCCTCCCTCCCTCCACCCCTCCCTCCACCCCTCCCTGGATCCCCTTGCAGTAATATCTTAAATGTGAATTGTTCAAGTTACTTAAGCCACTGTTCATTGGCTGAAGAGGGAATAGATTAATCTCTTTAAATATATTTCGGTGTATGTGTGTCTTTCTGTGTTGTGTTTCTTCAGAACTCAATTATTATACTAATTTTTCCAATAGGAAATTCTCAGTATGTGTCTGTATATTTATAGGTTTTGTAATTGTGTTGTTAACTTTCTGATTGCCAGCTTTCCTTCAACCTGAACCTTTTAATTATTAAAATTATTAAAATTATAAATCTATATTAGCAGCTTACAATCTTAAATGAGTAAATGAATTTGAGCTATTGATTGTTGTATTGAAGAGAGCAGCCATATATGTTTCAATGCATACATTAGCACATTTCATGAGATTTCTTTTCTCATCTCACCCCCTCTTTTTATTTTAATTCTTGATAGGCCATGTATAATCAGTGGAATAAACATCATCCATTAGTCAGTTCAGTCTTCCCTGAAGTATTAGTATTCTAAACAATCCTATTACCAAAGCATTATTTTGATACTTTATTAAAAGTCCTGTGCTCTAGCATTGCTATACTCAAACATAGCTTTATGCAATTAGGATTATAATAGAAACTTTATTACAATGATATATAACTTGTATCATCTTAATAAAGGTTCCTGTACATTGCAATGCTTTAATAATAAACTGTTTCTGTAACAGTGATTCCTTAGAAATGGAGCTTCTCTCATGGCAACTTCATTATTAGGAAATGATTTTAGTAATAGAAATGCAAATAAAGATTTGGAAAGGAGCATTTTATGCATGGCTCTATTATTGACCTGCTATCTTTTCATGCATTACATCCAATCATTATAACCTGCCATGTAGATTATAGTTATGCTTATTACCATCCTGTTACATTTTAGCATTTCTGTCCTTCCAAATTATTGAGATTAGCTGTCATTTAAAAATAAAATTCAAGTTAGAATAATTTAAATTTTAATTAACTTTTGTTTCTAAAGCATTAAAGATGTTCCACAAAACTTTCTCTAATTTTTATTGTATCATAGAGTAAGTGGACCATTGTCATGTAAACTAGAGTATCAGACTTCTTAAAGGATATGTGGGCACATGAGTTTAAAGGGAATTACTTCCTAAAGCACCTACTTCCTATACATGCCCTCAAAGATTCCATCTGCCTGGGGAAGCAGGCAGATGTGTTGTGGTCTATTCTCCTTTCCACTTCCTCCTTTAATTTAAGCCTTCTGATGTACAGAAGGACGGTACATCTTACATCCGTCTCTTGCCATGATGTGTTGCTCAGTTGAGACACTAAGCAAAGGAGCAATTCAACCAGTCCTCCATTTAAGATGTCCTCAGGTCTCAATCCATATTTGTAAGAGTCAAAAAAAAGAAGGTAGTAAATATGTGCCTGAGATGTGGAAACTGTGTGTGGATCCATCTCTGCAACTTGCTAGCTCTGCAGCCTTGAGGAATCATTGAAGCTTTCTCTGCCCTAGTTTCTAAATCTATAAAATGGGGATAATAACAGAAGGATACTGGGAGAGAGGGTTAAGTTGATTTATATACATATAAAAAGGTATGTGATGATAAGATTTATGTACTAAATGAGAAGTATTTACTCTAATTATATATTCTAAGTAATATATTCTGCATAAAATTAACATACATATAAACTTATAGCTTTCCAAATTGCTTTACTTTGACTTTGTATGGTTCCTTATTAAATTTTTAATACATTTCTGTTTTTTAATCATCTGAATAAGGGTGATCATTTTAATGAAAATTAAATCAAATAACTAAATTAATTCTTTAAACAAAATGATGACAAAATTTTTTTCCTAGTTATACAAGCTCAATGTGTAGGTATCCTGCTCACCCTCCCTTCCTCTTCCCTCCTCCCTTCCTTCCCTCCTTCTCATCAGCTTTCCCTCCCTTTATTCCCCCTTCTCTCCTTTTCTCTCCCATTCCCTCCCTCCCTCCCCTCTTCTTCCCTCCCTCTCTTCCTTAATGTATCCAGCCTGTTCCCTCCCACCTCCTGTCCGTCAGCTTATATCAGCTCTGGGATTGCTTTGAATCATCCACTCTAGTGGGAGTTCAGGCCTCTGTGGAAGACCAGGAGGCCCCTCCTTGGGCCGACCACTAATATGGGTACTATATTAAGGACCCTTGCCCCTAAGGATCCTACTGCCTGAAATCATCTCCCTTGAGATCCTCACCAGTCTTTGGGGCCATGTTGGTATGTCAGCCATTATGCAGGTCTGGTAAGGTCAAGTCTCAACACAGTATAAGTTCCTGACTACCTCAGTCCTGTCTTAAGTAGTGTCTTGCCCAGCAGTGGATATCCCCATCTTTAGGCTCTTACTGTCTTACTGCCCCCTCTTCTGCAAGGTTCCCTAAGCTTTAGAATGGGGAGAGATTGGCTGGCCTGGTTCCAAGTGAACATTGTAGGGTCACCGGTACTCTGCATTATGGTTGGTTGTTGTCAGCTTTGCTGTTCTTGCACTGCACAAGGCTGCATCCTATCTGGGTTTTGAGATCCTATCTAAAGATTTTAAAAAAAAACTTTAAAAATGGCCTTTATATAAGAAGAGACTTAAAGGAGAGGGAAGAACAGGATAGGACACAGCTGTGAGTGGGTTAGCCTCCAAGTTACCAACTGGCTACCTACTAATGCCCAACCCCCCTCTTTTTTTTATACATTTTTTATTATTACCGCTCATACAAACTCCCATTCCCTCCCTCCCTCCTCCTCCCCCCGAATCCCCTGCTCCCCTTCTCCTCCCTCCCCATCCCCCAGTGCCTCCCCCCCAGTTCCCAGAGAGTCCTTTATTGTGTATGCCTAACTCTCCTCTGGGTCCTCCTCTCCAATGACGTACAAGGACCCAGTGGCATTTCCCTGAACCCTTTCTCGTGTTCCCCTTGAGCAGAGGAACACTACTGTGGCTGTCAATCCCTTGCCTCCAAGGATCTTGGTGCCTTTAGCAGATGCTAGACTTTGTGAGGTCAATAGTGTGTTGGACATTGCGCAGGGCATGCAAAGTATTATTATGATTGCTTCGGCCCTAACTAGTGTGTGGTATCTTGCAAATCATTGCTCCTCCCATCCTTTTGCTCTTATACTCTTACTGCCCCCTCTTCCGCAAATGTCCCTGAGCTTCAGGATGGGGAGAGATTAGTCTGGCCTAGTTCTAGGTGGTTGATATAGAATCTCTGAAGTTCTGGATTGTGGTTTGTTGATTTTCTTTTGCAGTTTTGTTGCTCCTGCAATGCCCTTCACTCCATCCTGCTGGGCACTGTATGGCAACCCCTGGCCAGAGACAAAAAGCTGTTAAACTTTATAATATCATATTGTTATAATAGCACATTCAAGGGTAGATGTAATAAAAGTAGGAAACCTCATAGAGGGAGGTGTCAATCACCCATGTGCAAAATGATTACTTTTTATCTGCCAGACTATATGCCCTCCCCTTCTGGTGAGATCATACCCCCTCAGTTGTACATGATCAGGCATGAACGTGTATGAACTTAACCAGGTGTCAGATTACTTACTTGCATTCCTTGATGGAGGCCTACTTTCTCTGCTGTAACATGGTCCCCTTCTTGTGTCTGGTGTGGCCCTCCAACCCCATCCCTCCTGTTCATAATCCTTGCGATTACTGTATTACATAGGTTTACCTTTGCGTGTCTCAATGTGGGCTGGGTGAGTTTGGTACTAGGAGCCACCAATTAGGGAGTACATATGGCGCTTAATTTTCTGGGTTTGGGATACTTCACTTAATATAATTGTTTCTAATGACATCCATTTCCCAGCAAATTCCAGTAATTCATCATTTTTGATGGCTGAGTAGTACTCCATTGTATAGATGTACCACAATTTCCTTATCCACTCGTCAACTGTTGGACATTTGCCACCCCCCTCTTGCAGTTTGCCTGCATGTTTGCTGATAAATGATAAACAGCTTAAGGGAACAAGGGGTTTATTTTCTTACTATAGTCCCATTACAGTCTGTCCAGCTTGACAGGAGAGCACGCACCAACACCAGGGCCGAGGGAACTGGCCACACCATCTCTAAATAATGGCCGAGAGAGGTACGATCCTTACTTGCCACACCAGCGTGTCTGACCAAATATACAGAAGGATGCCAACTCTCTCAACCAGCTGTCTGTATTTTATTCCAGGGCCTAATCCCACCCATCATGGGCTGGGCCTTCCCCATCAGCTAGACAATCTCCTGCAGGTTTGCTCTGGGCCTAACTCAACAACTACTTCTCTACAAATGTGCCCAGAGTTCAAACTCTCAACTGTCAGGTTGACACCTGTGCCTAACTATGACACCCCTCCCCCGATGGGTGGCACACACCCAGCACTTCACACCACTCCAAACACAAGTGAACAGAAAGGAAAGTGGGATGACAGAAAAGTTTAAAACAGACTCCTTTCTCTTTCTAGTTTTTTATTTATTTTCACATGATGATAATAAAAACATTTTAACATACATTAAGATAAAGTTCTTTGAGAGAAGCAGAATAGCGATTTGATATTAAGGAAAAAATAAAATACTCAATTTTTTATTTATTTTTAAAATGAAGAATGGTAGACATTTTCAACTGAATGCATGTCAGAATTATGTACCAGTTGTCTTCAAAGTTCCCAATAGGTGCAATGAGGATGATGTCATTTGCAACCACTCAATGAGACGTTTTGAAGGCTTAGGTATTTAGATATTATATTAACTATATCAAATATCCTACTATATTCATGTTATATATTTAAGTATATACAAATAAAAAAGTTCAAAAACATTAAACACCAATTTATAGAAGATCTATGCAACAACAGATAGAGAGCTACCTTTGTGATTTTTGCTTTTTTTATATCCACTATGCTGAAGAATAATACTTTCAAGTTTTGAAACTATGTAAATTATGGTCTGAGACTCTACTGGCAGAAAGTCAGTGTGGCTCTTCATAGATTCTGTTGATTGAAACAGCTCCAGTATTTCACAGAGAACTCAGTGCATCAAAAAGCGTGTATACTCCAAGCAGACTACAAACAACACTTGCGCGGGAGCCCTCAGTAGCCCTTTCTACTTTTGCAGAAGAGGCTGTCTGAGTGCATTGCCTGCCCTGTGGCCAGAATGGAGAGGATGAGCTGTTTGAATGGTGCTCCCAGGCTACAGAGGGCACTAGCTAGAATAAGAAAGAGGAAATTGATCTTTTATGTGGACATTCTAGAAATTAGCTATGCCTTACTTAGAAAACTCGGTGTAGCAGAAAATATGCATGACTTTAAGTGTGTTTGCTGGTAATTATATTTATGAGTTTAGAATGAAGTTTTGTCTTCATTTTTATTTTATGCCATAGTTCATGTTGAAAGTTTGGATGGCACCTTGTTACTTGGCTAATTTTATGTTACCATTAGACATGTTTGTAACTAATGAATACACAATATCACATGTTGGTTTTTAAAATTAGTAACTTTTTTTCACACTTTTCCCATGGAAAATAGAGTTCTTCTAAGGGTATGTTAATTCCGTTACCATCTTTATGTAAACTTGTGTAGGAGCTGAACGAACATAAGTTTTCTTTAATATGACTGGCTATGGCATGTTTTCATGGTCCTTTGAGTCCCAACCTCTAGCTCATTGGAGACTCATGCCTGCTCTTAGAGATTGGAGTCTTGAAATATTCTATTTTTGAGAAGTCACTGACTTTTGCCCTGACCAATCTGGAAAAGTACCATCAAAGAATACTTCATATCTTTTTAAGTCTCAGGACAGTTGAACCCCACCTAAGCACTAACCTTTTTCCACATGTTCTTCTGCATCAAACCAGTGATTCTAGAGTTGTGTCCTGCAATCAAGCCAAAGGCAAAGAAGACAAAAGGCATGAAATCTAAGCTACTGGCTTAGAGTTTTATGTGATGTTCGTACGACATATTTCAGATGAGTTTATTTGTCATATTAAAGCAGTGCTACTGAAAACACGGGAACTAGGAAAACAGTTTGTATTAGTGAAAACAAATGAACTGAGCCTTTGGGAAAGAAGCAGTACATAAATATCCGCACAGTTTTGACTATTTTGTGGAATTTTATTATAAAGAAATAATCTATAAGGAAGAATATATACAGAATTTATAATAGTATAAAACTGGAAAGTAATACCCTTGTTTAACACTAGAATAATGTTAAAATACATTGTGATATATTAACCAGATGGAATATTGTGTAGCCACCTAGGAAGCTACAATGCAAAATATGAAATAATAGGAACTACTGAATCACAAAAATATATGCTCATTGAGTATGTAAATAACTGTGATAGATAGGTAGGTAGGTAAACAGATGAGAGATAGATTTCAGCAAGATGTGAGAAGCCATCAGTCTGTGAAAGGAAGGAGGATAAAGGTGAGGGATGTCCAAATCTGCAGGTATATTGAACCTGGTTATTCTGAAGGACTTCAAAAAAAGGATGGTGAGATCAGCACTCAGCCCTTAAATTAAGGCTCATCTCATGAGTTTATATGTGCAGAGCCTGAGTCTTTTTTTGGTATTGGCTTTGAAATCTGCTGGAAACTAGGTTTTGGAATCCTAGGCTTCCTTGTCTAAAAACATCCTAACTAAATAAAATTAGAAAATTAAAGCCTTAAAATTCAACAGAGCTATTCTGGAGGAATGTTAAGAAGTTGCTATGATTGGAGATGAAGTTCAACTGTATTTTTATCTTTACATTATTAATGTTGTTGCTAATATAGTTATTATTATTATTAAGGCAGAGTTGTGCCCTGTAGCTCAAGCTGGCCTTGAAATTAATATCCACCCGTCTCATGGTATACCCTGTAATCCCAGCACTTAGAAGGTCAAGACAAGAGGATTGTTGCAAATTCCACAGATCTCTCTCAAAAAAGAAAGGAAATTAATTGTCATTCTTGTCCTTGTGTTAGTTTATTTTTTTACTTGCTTTCCAAATACCAGAATACAATTATCATCTTAAAAACTCTGATTTAAGAGAAGCTCCATGATTATATTTCTCTATATTGGACTATAATTTCTCCATAGGTTGGGCTTTTTAGTAAGTAACATTGTTTTTGTTATCCATTTCCAAATTATTAGTATTCTGGAAAGATGAAAATATCTCACAGTAGCAAGTTTTTATAGACATATCTTTACCTGACATTTTTCATTATTAGAAGGGTAATCGCAGATTTTGCAATGAGTTTATCACATCCCCGGGAATTTTCTTTATGGAGCCTCTGCAAGGAGCTTCTAAAAAGAAAACCCAATTTTAGCTCAATGAAATCACTGGGAAATCTGCTTCAGGGAATAACAGGAATCTTCTTATTATTCAAGTGAGGTAAGAAAGCAGGAAGAAAAAGCATAACTGCCAGTAGCCCTCGCTGCAACCAGCATGCTTTCATTAGTTCACACTCATCTTTTTATCCAAGGAGAACCACTAGACATTTAAAATACTTATTATTTTTGCACGTGTGTGTGTGTGTGTGTATCCGAGGACACTGTGTCCCTGTGGAGGACCAAGGGTGATTATTTCGGGAATTATCCTAGTTTGCTTCTACCTCCTTTTTGCTTTTGCTCTGGGCCAGAAGCACAAGCTGTCTGGCATTTTTAAATGGGACTTGGGATCTGAATTCAAGACCTCATGAAGCAGAATCTTTCTGGTCCTCATAGGGCATTTTTAAAGCTGGTCTTGAAGATTCATCAGCATGATTTCATATCGCTTTAAAGGGCCTCGTGATGCCGTTCTAGAACCTAATGATACTGATGGGCTGCTGTTTTGCCTTATGTGACTCTTAAAGTGTGATAGTTACCAGACATTAATATTTGGTAGTTAAGAAATTGGAATCTTTGTATAAAGCTGTTCCTGAAATCCTTGGACTTTCTGATGTTCATGGCTACATTTGCTGTCCAATTGGATACAGTGTTGTCACTGTTCTAGTATGCACATCTAGTGTGCATCTAAAATTCAGTGGAAGGAAACAAACGCTTGGTTGGCACAGGCTCCCCCTGTTTCATTTTAAGATGCTAATAGAATAACTGGCCTCCTCTTTGTTGTTTATGCTCCTGATCGGTATTTAGGCTTAGCAGGCGTGGTATTGAAAAGTCTTAACTCTTTTCTCTCTTTCCTTAATTTTATTATTTTTTTAATGCTATGTTGAGATTGAAGCAGTGTACCACCAGCTACATCCCCAGCCCAAGTTCTGGACATGAGTACAGTATCTGATATAAGCAAATTTCTACAAAATGAGAAGTTTTTTTATGGGACTGTGAAAATTACAGTCTTGATGAATAGCTTTGACTTTTTTTCTTTTATTAATCTCACATCTTAATCTCACAAATCGCCTGCTATAGCATCTGTATCAGATCCGAGCACTCCGCTCTCTGTCCTCATCTCCCTAATCAAGCCCCTTCTTTCTTAACACAGAAACTTTTATGTTGGTTTTCTGCCTCTTCTGTAATCCAATTTTTACCAGCAGCCAATAAAAAGCAAACGTCATTCATTCACCATTTAAGATTTCCCATGTCACTGAGAGCAAGAGGACAGCTTCCTTCCCAGAGGCCTTTGGGCCTTGCCTTCATTTCGATCCTCAACATTAGCCCTGTCCTCCTCCTCCCTATGTTCCAGCCACACAGCCTGTTTCTGCTCCCTAAAGACATGACATCTACTTTCTTCACAGGGTCTAAGCTATCATTCCTGACAAGTTTCTTTTTTTTTCAAGTTTAAATATGGCTTTGGAAGTAGTATAAGATGGGCTAGGGATATGCCTCAGTGATTAGAACCTTTGCCTCCCAAGCAAAAGGACCTCTGTGTTTGGATCTTCCGATACCAGCAGTATCCTGTCATTCTGTCCCTGGAAGACAGAGCCTGGGAAACCCCAGGGCAGGCAATGAGGTGGAAGAGAAATCCAGGACGATTCCTGACGTCACATTTAGACCTCCATAGGCACAAATATGTGTGCACACAGCCACCCCCTCCCCCATATACACACTTATGAAGAAAAATGTAGCAAAAAATGTGATGCTAATGCCTTTACTTAAAACTAATTAGGAAATACATTAGTTGCTCTGGTAACATAGTCTAGATGTTTTGCTTGCTTTCATATATTCACTTTCAAGTTCTCCAGTTGCTTAAGTGGAAAAATAAATAAATTCCTGAATTTAAGGACATCCCAGACATTGGTGGTACATATCTGTAATCCCAGCATTTCTGAGGTGGATGTAGGAGAATTGGTTCAAGGTCCTCAGCTACATAGCCTAAGCAAAATTAGATCCTGTCTCAAAAATACAAATACACAAAATATAGGCAGCATGTTTTCTCTTGTTAAGTTAGACATTAATATCATACTTGACAAAACCTTTACTCCATTTCTAATAAGTTTCGTTCTCTTATGAGCCTAAAATTACTAAGAACTTAAACACATTTTTAAAAATAACTTAGAAGCAGCTTATCATCTCCAATTTAAACTGAAAAGTATTTTCCAACCTCTAATTATCCCTGGTATAGTTCTTTCTTTGGTATATCATTAAATTTTAAAATATAGGTTTGAATTTATGTTTACCCTTTATCTATCTTCTTTAATCATTGCAGGAAGGAGTTTGAGCAGACATATAACAGAACCCCTGGTCCCTGAGCTATCTTTCATATACCTTCTAAACTAACAGCACGGAGTTCTATGTTTGAATTTCAGGTGCATATAGTTTTTGATAACAGTTCATAGAGCAACTCCAGACAGAGCCCCAAATCCTCTTCCCTTCACACTATTCCCACTTTTAAATACCAGAGGGAAATCCTTCCTACTGATCTATCCTCATGTTTATGGGCTGATACCTACAAATTAAACTGTAAAAACAATGCCATGAGGAAATTTACACATTCTATTAGATGTTATCATCTTAGTTTCTAAGTTTTATAAAGGGACCAGATCTTGACCATACGAGTGCTGTTTTAACAAAGGGCGATGAATTTGTGGAGAAGTGACAAGAGAAAGGAGAGGGGTTCTGTGCCCACAGTTGCCCTGAGACCCACCTTGACTGTTAAACTTCCCACTGCACACATGTGTCCTTCTGGTTAATTGGTTCCTGCATTCCTTTTGGCTAGAAAATACTGCTGGAAAAAGGCATGGTAATAGTTGATTATTGTGTCTGCATTGTCTCAGTTAGACTTATTCTTCAGTTCTCTCTGCTGTTCTGGTACCATTTGGAGTATTATCACACACACTGTCAGATCTGCATGAATGCGTAGAAGCAAGATAGGCAGGAGTCAGAATCCATGTGCCCTGTGTTTCCCTTCTGAACTCGGGTCATTATTTTGAACAACATGTTTTCTCCCATTTATTCATGTTAGAGGAAACCAGCCTTTGCTCTTTAAGTTGGCAAGTGGGCCTAAGTCTAGTACACATAGGTGTCATTCCTGATCTGATCCTGGGCCCGCGGTGGGTGCCAGGAATTGCCAGGTCATCAGTAACAGAGGAGCCAGGTGTGGTAGCACCTGCCTAAAGTCTCAGCATTGGAAAGGCTCAGGCACTAGAATCTCAAGTTGGACTCGAGGCTACAGAGTTGAGTTTCAAACAAGTCTGGATTCTACAATGAGTGAGTCACTATCTCAACAAGTAAACGAAAGGTAATATGTGTTCCCATGGTCCTGAAACCCCACTGTGAGGACCTGCTGTTTGTTGCTGCTCACTTGTGAGAGTTATTACCATGTTTTCCAATTTTTGACATTTCCTTTTTTCATTATTATTTATTCAATCGGGCGTGTATGCTTGTGTGTGTGTGTGTGTGTGTGTGTGTGTGTGTGTGTGTGTGTAGAACCACAGGCAAATTTGGGAACCACCATGGACTGCCTCCACTCCTCTGCCCCCAGGATTCACAGGATACCAGGACTAGAAACGCAGGCTGCCCCCGCTTCCGCCCGGTGTCTATACCTGGGGTCTAGGATCTGAATTCAGGACCTTCTGCCTGCAAGGCAGAGGCTTAACCCCTGAGACACCTCTCCAGCCCCTAATTTTTGACATTTCTTAAGCTAACATTGTTTCCAAAACTCTTCTCTTACATCTCCAGCTTACGTTCCGTATAATCATCTAAGAACTCTCCCTTCAAAAGAATTTTTTTTCCCCTGACCTGGACATAAAAATTGCTGGGATCCTCCATTTTCAGCAGCACCTTGTGCTGTTGCTTGGATAAGTTCTGAGTAAAGCATCTCTGTCCAGCTCTTCCCACAGTCACACAGAAACCCAGGAGTCCTTTATTGACAGTACCTTCCCAGAGGTTTTTTTTTTTTTTAAAAAAATGAGTGTTTCCACCAGAACAAAGCATTTTAATAAAAACGTTGATATGGAACATAGTAAGGCTTTCAGGCAGAGACCTGGAGTTCTTTTCGTCTTCATTTAACTCTGCTTTATTTTTTTTCTGTAACACTATATAAAAATCTCATCAATATACAAAATCATTCTGAGCCTAGGATTTTCTCATTTTCTCTGGATGAGAGCTTTGATTAGCTTTTTACACGTTCTTCATTAGTAATCGCCTTGCTTTCTTGCTTTTGTCTTTAGCTGTTGTCTCTAATATGTTTCTGTTCTATCAAAGAATTATTTGAAGATGATCTGGAAGATGCTGTGCTGTGCCAGGTTGTGGACTATGTTAATTTAATACTCTGCATAAAGTGCAACAAGTGCTGTTAGGATTAAATGTTCATTTTGTCTTCCTGATGCTGATGGCTGGGGTGGTTGTTTGGTCTTATCATCATGCCTGACCTAGTTGTGCAGCCGTGACTGTTTAATTAATAGACATTTACATAAGCTCCTTTTTTCCCCTAGCAAGCTTCCTGACGATCTTGGTGGTTATCTTCATTTCACCCTGTGAAGTATCAGCAGTGCTGTCTCCCTTTTGCACATTAAAATACAGAGAGATTAAATTATAGACCACAAATTGATAGCTGAATAAGTTTTGGGAACCCAGAGTTCTCGCATATTAATCATGTTGCTTAAAGCAATGAGCCATAGACTCTGTAAATATATTCAAATCCTTTCTCTCTACTCCAGGAGTTGAGGTTGGGACTGTCAGAAGCCCAGGGAGAGAGCCCCTCACAGAAATATATATATATACACACACACACACACACACACACACACACGTATGTGTGTGTGTGTGTGTGTGTGTGTGTGTGTGTGTGTGTGATTGGACTTTGCCTGACCTGCACAATTGCTGACATGTCAACAATCCCCCAAAGTCTAGCATGGATCACAGGGAAGAAGACTTCAGGCAGTAGGATCCTTCGAGGCAAGGGGTTAAACAGTCATAGTAGAGTTCCCATGCTAATGGGGAGCCCAAGAAAGGGCCCCGGGCTATGCCACTGAGTCTTGAATGTGACTCAGAGGGAGGTTTGGCACCCACATAAAATAATTGCTTTCTGTGCTCTTTCTGGAGCCTTAAAAGGAAGGTTTGTTAGTAGACATGGTAGCATGTGAGAATTAATACTGTGATGTCTGTAATTTTTAATAAAAATTCTAGGAACTTTGTTAGCAGCTGTGTAATACATGAGTTTGAAGAACTGTTTTATGAAACCACTATCACAAACACCACTGGACATTTCTGGTCTCTCGTGTACAGGTGTTCTGGGAGTATGTATAACTTACCAGACCCATTTGCCCATCCCAGAAGTGGGAGAAAGAAGCAAACAAACCCATTAAACAAACAAACAAACAAAACAACCCTGCTGATATTTCTGGCCAAGACGTCAATTTCTTTGTCACATTTTCTTTCCTTAAATATTGCCTCACAGTCTTTCTATTCACATCATCAACATCTATAAAGAACTAGACTAACCCTTCCCATAAACTCTTCTTTGTTTTTGCTAAGTGTGAGTAGAACCAGGTCTCTATGCTGTGTTCTTCATCTTGAGCAGGTGCTGATTATTTCTAGGGAAATATTGGCTCATAAGAGATTGTCTAGTCACGTACTGATACTGTTAATAAACAAGCAGAATAGACATTCTTTTCTTTTCCAAATTTGTCAAGCTTCTCAGCATTATGTGAAAAATGAAGCTCCCCTCTCTCCCATAGCTGATTTCCCCCTGCATTTGGAGTAGACTGGCTCTAGCTTGAGTTCCCTGCTGCTCTTTTCTCCTCCTACCCATTCTTCTGCCTGCACCTTGAGGTTGGGACCAAGTCAAATACCAAACTTTTAGCATCTCTTTGTTGCACCCTGCACCTCTTCAGTAAGATATAAGCTTTACTTTTCTGCACCTGCTGGATTGGAGTGCCAAGATTATAGTCCTGCTGAACATTATGGTGACTTCTATAGCCCTTGAGTTGCAGATGCTCTAAGGAAGCATGGGGCGAGGGGAGGAGATATCCTATTTCATTTGATTCAAGGTCTCACTAAACAGCATTGCAGAAAACACACAGTTGAAACCACAGTCTAAGCCTCAGATCTGCAGTGTGAAAACAGTAGTTTGGGCATCTAAGGTTAAGGGACCTTTCCATCTATGGGGCCTCAGGCCAGGGCCACCTATGCATCACAGTTCTCTTTTACTATACCAGGCAGCACCTCTCTGACTATCAGATCTGCAGGAGAGAAACAGGAAGGGAGAGAGGTTTCCAAACAGGTGTTCTTCATTAGAATACCTTTTTTCTCACAGTAGAAAATATCTGTTGATTTTTTGATGGAATTGAGATTTGGTTCCTAACCAGTCTTCTCTGGAAGCATGAAACCTTTGAATGCCTTGTCTCCAGAGGATAAAAAAAGAAAAAAGAAAAAGAAAAACATCCCTGATTCCCCAGAAGACCCTTTCCTACCCACTTTCCTTGTTTCTGATCACAAGTCTTATTGCTCAAGTCCCACATCAGGCTGGGAGAAAGTGCTGGTTTTTTTTTTTTTTTTAAGTATACTTATCTCCAGAAATTCTAAAGGTGTGGGAATAATGGCAAACTTCTTTCAACTGGAGTTACTTCCCCTTGAGGACAATCTAAGACTTTCAGTTCTGTGTTGGCAACTAAACTGTAAACCCCGGAAGCTGAAAAACTATTGAAAACAAATTGAGTATCTCCAATTGGAAATTCTTAGGTTTAGAACTATTTCAGAGTTTGCTCATTCTCTCAGTAATCCTTGTGGATATGATGTGACCAGATCCCTCAGCCCCTGATGGCGTTATGAGCTCTCTGCCAAGCAACACTATAAACTGTAACAGAGAATTATAAGCAAGAATAAAAACCCCTGTTCCTCTAAGAGTTTGGTTGTCAGTTTATCAGTAGCATTCAGACAAAATGCAACAGGGCTGGCACAAAGAAAGCTAAGATCTGCAGGACAGAAACAGAAAGCGAGAGGTTTCCAGACAGAGAGAACAAATACTCAAAGGTCTATAGGTAAGAAATAGGGGAGTCTGGGGAACAGCAAGTAGTTTCATGGTTAACTATGGGTAAATCATAGATTCGTTATGCAAGATTACATTCTATATTTCTAAATCATAAGTTCTTTTCACAAAGAATTACGTGATTTCCTCCTCACTTGCCTACATTTCTATTCAAATGTTACTTCTCCTTCCTTCACTTACCAATTTATGTAAAATAGATCCTCAGTCATATTTTCTATATAATTTAAAAGGTTTAAAAAAGTCTCTTCCTTTTCACTCTTTCTGTCTTAGTTTGCTTAAAACAGATTAAAAAAAAAAAGAAAGAAAAAATAACTCTCCAGAAAATTCCTGAATATGTGTCTGTCATGTTGGAATGGAGGTGAAGTCCCCCTCATAAGCACTGTGTGCAAGCATGTAGAAACTTCAGAGGATGCACCGTTCATTTGAGGCCTCAAAATATTACCATATGTATACTATAAGTTCATAATTAGAAAAACAAAATTCATAATACACATTTAAGAATGACACCAAGCTCACAAACTCAGATCCTGTAAAATATAAATATATCAAGCATATTTTTAAATGGGTTACAATATAATATTGTAAGAGGGAAATGTCAGAAATTGACAGATTTTACTGAGCATGCAGCACAGAGTTGCAATGAAGTACTTGTGAGGTGGGGTCAGGAGGATCAGTAGTTTGAAGCCACCCTTGGCTGCACAATGAGTTTAAGACCAACCTACTTTACCTGAGACCCTATTTCAATATAACAAAAGAAAACACCAAAAATACAAATTTAAGGAATAACCAAATGGAACATTTAGAAAGAAAGCGTATCATTAGAAGGCCTACACTAAAAGTTGTTAAGTGGATTTAAGGGGGACATCAATGTATTAGAAGATGACTCTGAGGAATTGTGTAATTACAATAAAAATGAGGATGAGATGGTAAGTATGTTAACAGGTTAAGAACTCTAAGGACAAAAGAAGATTAACCTGCATTCTAAGATTTTCAGAAGAATGAAGGAGTACAATATTCAAAGAGTTGACACCAAGGATTTCTCAGAATTGTTGAAGGGACAGTGTTTATATTCAGGAAGCTCAGTGAATCCCAGTGGATATAATTGAAAAGAAATCCACACCTAAACACTTGATAGTGAAAATACTAGGGAGAAAGAGAAGGGATGACAATTTGGTGCATAACTGATTTCTCAGTACAAAAAAACTGTAATCCATAAGAAAATGAGATGATATGATTCAGGTGCTAAAAGAATCTAACTGTAACCTAGAATAGTTTTACTTACAAAAATGTATTTTTCAAATATAAAAGCAAGATACAGTATTCATAGGATGGGATTCTTTATTACTACAAACCTTATTCTTGAAAGACATATTTCAATGATAAAAAAAATGATGTCCAATTGAATGTGGTAAAGAAAAGAAAAAAGATAATGTGGGTAAATTTCAGCAAACATTGAGTTATATGATACTAATGGTATTTACAGAGTTAAACCATAAATGCTGTGCTAAAAAACAGCGCACAAACCAGGAGCAGAGATAAGCTAATCATCCTAGGACACTGCATGTATTTGGGGAAAAGTAAAGATTATTAAGTAAAATAGTTAAAGAAATATTTGGAAATAACTGTTAAATGTTTAAAAATACATGTAATTTTCATTTTAAAAGAAAAAAGTAATGTAAAAAAGTAATGTGGAAAAAATGCATTAGATCCAAAAGAAAGCAAAAAAGAATGAGGAAAAAGTTAATAAACATTAAATTAGAATGTGCTGTGCCTAAAAGTAGAGGTGTGGGCTCTTTGAGAGAATAAAGGAGACCAACAAGGGGTGGTCAGAGGGGGGAAAGGAGGTGTTAGGAGAAGGGGACAAGTTAGAACCAAATACATATGGGACTGTCGTAATGAAACCAATTACTGATTATCTTTTCATCTATGTTCTGTTTATATTAAATAAAGACACAAGAAGACTAAGAGTCAAGTGATTTTTAAATAATATAAATAGAAAATACCTAATTGGAATGATTGAAGGAAAGAAAGGTTTATTTTGGCTGACAGTTTCGGGGTACAGTCCATCATGGCAGAGATGTCGTGTGGGCAGAAGCTTGGTTGTATCGCATTTATGGTTGGGGTTTTGATACGGGTTATGAAATCTAGTGTATAGTTGGTTTTCTTTTTTAAAAAAAATGTTGCTTGCATGAATATAGTGAATTCATCATATTTTTCACCCCATAGTCCCAAATCCCATCCCCTCTCTGCTTCCCCTTACAACTCCTCATTTCCCCTGTCTCCTTTCTATTCAGTCCAGGATCCAACCCATGAAATGGTGCTGCCCACAGTTAGGTGAGTTTTCCTACCACAGTTAATCTAGATAATCCCTCACAGATATGTCTGGAGCTTTTTCTCCTAGGTGATTCTTGACCTGTGAGACTGAGAGTCAATACTGGTACAGTTATACTAACATTAGATAAGAAGCCTGTTATCTGAGAGTAAAATCAGAGGTAAATATGACCACATACTAAAATTCCAATTCTCTAGCAAGGGATACTTTCATATTTGAACAACAAAGCTATAGCTAGAAATGGACAAACTATTGCTGAGAGATTTGGACTCTTAAAATTGCTAGAAAGGCAAACAAGAAGAGGTAAACAACACAGATAACTCCCTTGATAGAATGAAACTCTAGCCAGGAAGTGGAGATTAGATATTCCTTATGCATATATTATAAGTACTCACTGAACATTAAAAGATTAAGAATGAAATATCTGGAGACAAAATAATAAGATGAAATTATTAGTAAAACAGAAGACAACAACAGGAGACATGTGGCAGGGCCAGGCAAGGAGCAGGCTCTTTGCAAATACCTGTTGCTACACACAACAAACAAAACTGAGTGAGTGTGTGTGTGTGTGTATGTGTGTGTGTGTGTGTGTGTGTGTGTGTGTGTGTGAAAAGATCTGAAAGGAAATTCACTGGTAATTAAATCCAGTTGCATTGCTTTTACTCTTTGGTCCTCTCTGTATTTTCTGATCTCTGCCCTTAGAATTTTATGAAAACATTTTTTTGAAGTGAATAAATAAATATTTGAGAAAGTAGACAAGAGGGAGGGCGCAGAGGCTGTTTCAGACACCAGCATGAGCATGGAGGACATAGGCAGTGAGGAGGGGCTTTATCCCTCACCAAGCTAATGTATGACTTGAAGCATAATGCCCAAAGTGACACTAATAAAGCCTTCCTCGGAAAGGGCCTGTGGCAGGTGGCCCACGAAAGCAGTCAGGACACGACTGTTTCTGTAAATGTTCATTTTCCTTCAGCAGCACGAGGGCAGGATGAGGGAGACACTCTCTCCATTTCTAAGGAATGTGCCCAGAGTGGGAGGCAAATCTGATCAGTCTAGAATATGAGACTGTGAGAGCTTAGTATTATATCTGTGCCCTCCCAGAGAGCCAAGAAAATTAAGAAACGAACCAAGTAACTCATCATATTTATTACATGTAAGATGAAGGCGCAGAATTATTATTTCCTTCTGATAGTCACATCTAATAGTTCTAAAACCAATTCACGGTATTCATGTCAGGCTCATTTTATGAGACATTTAACCATTGCTAAATTAAATTTCATTTGGAATGTGCCTGAATAACTCTTCTGGAGTTACAGAGATAGAAATCTGACCCATCATTCTATTTTCACGGAAAACCATTCAGCAGAACTTTGTTGCAGGAAAAGTGTTTATTGAGTTGTAAGTCTAACACACTTCACTGGCTGCATGTTTTTCCATGCGGACATTTTTCTCGGTGCAGATTTGTTCAGTTCATTAGTGCTGACAGCAGACGGTAACATGTTCACATGAATTTACCTCCTGAATTGATCTAAGAAATGTCACTTTAAAAGATCCTGACAGTTTCCATGTTCTTCACTTCCAAAAAAGGTATGTTAAGGATTTAGATTTTTCTTTAACTCCAACATGTAATTCCTAAACCAACTAAAGACTGCTTTCATCTCTGATTTTGGCTGTTGAAGGAAAACGTAGAAAATGCTGATAGCATCAGTCTTAAAGGAAATTTACATTGCAGGAAAGTAGCTTCTGCCCATATTGTCAGCATTGCCCACATGAATCAGGGTATTTGCAAATGCCTATCCTACTTGATCTAGATTAAAATTGTGGGGTTTACAGGAACAGCTAATTTAATATGACTGAAAAATGAGTATTACCAGAGGTCACGGTATACATTGTGGTTTTTTTTCTTTACTTCTGTGCTATAGATTGCCATGAACTGTTTGTGGTGGCTCACATCTCCACTCCAGTCCCAGCACTTGGGAGGTCAAAGCAGGAAAACCAAGAATTCAAGGTCATCTTCAGATATAGTTTATGTCTCAAAACAAACAAACAAACAAACAAAACCTTCCAAGCAATTTACCACATTCACATTTTGTAATTATATATCATTTTTTCCTGAGGCAATCTTAAGTGAATTGGAAATTATCAGACAAGAAGACTTATAGTTTGCTAAATAAATGAGGGAATACATGAATTTAAAACCAGAAATAGGGCTGGAGAGATGGTTCAGGGGTTAAGTCTCTGTCTTGCAAGCAGAAAGTCCTGAGTTTGGATCCAGGATTACCACATAAAAAATGCCCAGCGGAAATGACAGCGGCCTGTACTTTCTTCTAGTCCTGGAAGGCAGAGCCCAGGAAACTCCAGAGCAAAGCAAAGAGGAGGTAGAGCAATCCAGGGTGATTCACAAAGTTACAACTAGACCTCACAATCACAAACAATGCCTTCTGATAACACACACAAACACACACACACAAATAAATAAATAAACAAATAAATAAAACCAGAATAATTTTCTGTGTAGCCTGAGCTTTATTACTTTCTTCATAATTCAAGACTGTATTTCAGAAGTCCTACATACAAGTTGAGTAATCTTAAACCAAGAACCTGAAATATGAACTGTTTTTAAAACAATGTTCCAAATTTTGGAACATTTTGGATTTTCAGGTGAGAGATGTATTGATTTGTAAACCCAAAGCCTCCAAACTCTGAAATGCTTCTGCTCCCAAGCATTTAGAAGGAGACAAAAAAATTTTTTTTCAGTATTTTTCTTACAGTTACTTTTCTTGTTGCTGTAGCTACTCTGACAGAAGCAACTTAAGGGGAGAAAAGGTTTATTCTAACTCACAATTCAAGGGTATAGTCTATCACGATGGGGAAGACAAGACAGCAGGAACTTGAAGCAGCTTTGTCATTTTGCATCTGCAGTCAGAAAGCAGAGAGTGCCAAATGCATGCAGCTGCTCAGATTCCTTTCTCCATTTATATAGCCCAGGATCCCAGTCAGGGAAGGATGCTACCCACAATGCTTGGGTCTTCCCACTCCAATTAACATAATCAGTGTAATTGTTCATATGTATGCCATGCCAAGAAACCAACCTGGCAGATGACTCTAGACTCCAGCATGCTGACAATTAACATTGACCACTGTTGTATGCTAAAAATTAATATTCCATGTGTATTTCAAAAGTAATCAATGGTTTGGTTAATTTGATACAACTAAGAGAAACTTATTCATTTTAGAAAGTAATTGTATTGAAACATGTACAGTTTAACCATGTAATTAGTAATGGTTATTTTTGGTACTTTTCTAGAAAAATGCTCATGATTAAACAGCATATTGAAAGGATTTTACAGTTAGATGGAGCTATTGGATTCTAAATGCTCTGGAAACCAAACCCCTTTCTTAACATTCCAATGATAGAATTATATATACTGACTTTATATTGACTTGATTCTTCTAGCATGCAACTTCTATACATTTTCCTTCCTTCCTCTTCCTCTGTGCTGTAACTATCATGTACATCATATTCATATGTTATGAAACAATACAATACTGCAATTTTTTGTTTATGTTATCTTTTGTCACTTTAATCAAGAGAAGAAAAAGTAGTTAGTAGTCTTTGTTTGTGTTTTGAGATGGTCTAACTATGTAGCTCTGTACAGCTTCGCCCTTTCTTGCATCACTACAAACCTTGCAGAATTGTATAACTGTTAGATTACTTTCAGAGTGCTTATTGTCTGGATCTTCTGGATCTATTTATGTGTGTATATGTGTTCCATGGGATCACAGACACTTATCCTAAAGCACGGTAATCTCTCTAACTATATCTAGAGCTGTAACTGGCACACACACCAAAGATGAGGTTGTTAATAAATTCATTTTGGCACTTAGTTGCAGATGCCAAGTTGACAACTGAAGGTTGAGCTTTTGGTCACATCTGTGAAGTTACTTGATTTAAGGCAGGCCCTGAATAAGCCTGTGGGGCCTAGTCTGTGATGGCGGGACTATTCCCTGGACAGGTAGATAACACGGAGAGATCTGGCTCAGTATTTTGGCATATAGGCCTAGTGAGAATGTCAGTCCCTCTCTAAAGTCTTTCTGTGGATGTGGCATGCCAGTTCTCTCAGCTCCAGAAGTGGGTGTGAACTGCCCTGCCATGCTAAGTTAATGTTAAGTGTGAATCATGAGCTGCAATAGACCCCCCCATAAGTTGTTTTGGTCCTGCCTTCATTCAACAACAGGAAGATGAAACTAGTACATTTATGTTGGGTTAACAAATGTTAACTTTCAGCAGGTAAGGAAAGCCAGAATCAAGTCGGACAAGAGATTTACTAGAGATATTAATGTACCTGGACTGCGACCCCAGGGCACAGTTACAGGTGGGAATGTAGGGTTGGAAACAACTGATACTCTATCAAAAGAATCAGGTCTCTTAGTAGAGGCAACTAAAGTGACACTCAGAGGAAAACATTAATTCAGAGAGTGCTAAAATTCCAGACACTTACCACAACCTTCATCTAACAGATAATTCACCCCTCACTGTATATTACCCCCCACCAGCCACCTTTCAAATTTTTATACCCTGTGTTATCATGTTACCAATGCAATACAAGAACTTTCTATCTCAGTTCTTGTAAATGGGTATGTGCACATGCAGATAGGACACTTGAGGTAGAGGGTGGGATAGCAGCTATCTCTGAGATAGCTCAGATACTAAGCTGTCAAAGAGGACAACTATCAAAGAGAATTTGCTAGGCAGCCTCTACTAACCCAGATCCAGCTGCCTGTATGACTCACCCCATGTTTAAAACACCTCCTATTAAAGTTAAATTAAGAGGTATTATATAAACTTCTGGCTTTTAATATCATTTTGACAAATAGGAAGGTCTGGCACACTGGACCTGTATTCCCATGTGACTCCCTCAGTGGGAACAAGGCAGCAAATACAACCCTGGTTGGCAACACTCGCCAAATGCCCATAGCACCCATGGCTGCTGACATATTTAACCAGCATTCCCCCACTGAAGTCACCTACCTGGATTTTGGAGCTACTGACTTTGTAGTGTCTATAATGGTGATTAGCACAATATGAACAATTTATCACTAGTAATTGTTCTTGTGCAGGAATTACTCCCTATGCAGAAATCGCCAGGACTTCCTGTTGCTTGGTAAAAAAAAAAGTGTGTGTGTGCCTGAACACACGGCACTCTGACCTGCACTTTATGTCCAATCATTCACTTAGGGAGTAGAGTTATATCACATAGGTTTTAGTTAATAAGACTAGTTCCATGTGTTTGGGAGAAACAGCATGAAAATAACAGGAGGGACGGGGAATATGGAAAACTGAGAATATGAAAGAGAGAATATGAAGGTAACTTAAATGACGCAGACCCTTGTCTATCCACCCTTTCCTCATATGATATGTGCTCATTGACTCTAAGAAAATAGCACGCTTGAAACAATTGATGTGTTGACCAAATTTAGGTTAAAAATACCAAATGACTTTGGCTCTTTGACCACTGACAAAGGTTATCAATAAAATACATTGTTCTGATCATCAAGCTTCTGGTATTCTTGCACATCCCCCCAAAAAATTAAAGAATAATTATAAGCCAGAGAGAAACACTGACCACCAGAGACAGAACTAATGAAATTTATCTACAGCGTACTGTGTAAACAGTGTGTGGCCCACTGTACAGACTACACTGTTCATCCGTGAGTAGCTCCTATTCACCCACCTTGTCAGGTTTCGATTATAAGTTGCATTTCCTAATAACCTGTATGTTAATCAGCAACTTAGAATGTAAGTTGGCCTTGATTTTTTAAAAGAGAAACTGAGATTGATATTAAGTCTCTCAAAGTCACTCACAATGACCGTTCTGATTCTTTCTCATTCTCACAGGAACATCCAATACTTGGGCAACCATTTTTTGTCCTACACCCCTGCAAGACAAATGAATTCATGACTGCTGTGTTAAAGAATTCTCAGAAAATCAATAGGTAAGAAACATGTTCTGCAAGACACATTGGCCTCCACTCTGATTTCAATGCTATAAATCTTTTATGTGACTCTAAAAGATAGACTAAAAAAGAAATGTTCTCTGTAGCAATAGTAATGGCTAACATTGATTTTTTTTTTTTGCTGTGTGCTAGGAGTTGTACGAATTTTAGATATATGTACACACTGGAATTTTATAATATCCCAGTGGGCTAAATACCATCTTTTACTCTCCTTACAGAGAAGGAAGCACAGAGGAGTTAAGTAACTCCCCCAGGGTCACACAGTTAGTTTTCAACCATCACACTCAGCTGCCTCAACAAATACTGCAAATTCCGGGTTTAAAATTTGAGCCATCAAAGGGAGTCAAGAGTTCCAGTGTTATCTTGCCCTTCACCTGCCTCATATTGTCTCCTCTCTGGAGCCACACAGCAGGGCTGGCGTTCAGGAATGCTGCTCCCATCTTTACAGGAAGCCTCAATTCTGTTCTTGTTGGTGACAGACTGACTTTCTACCATTCGTTCAGAAAGTATGACAGGAACATTTGGGCTTCGCCTGCACTTCTTTCCTAGGAATGTCAATTACGTGACATCGTGGCTGAGCGCTGTTGGACCGGTTGTTGGCCTCAATCTACCTCTGAGCTACGCCAAAGCCACCTCTGAGGATGAGTGATGTGTTCGTCATTGACTGACAAGGTAAAGAGGCTGACTTTCATGGCCTTCTGTTAGGAAGGCAGTGGGAACCATGCCACATGTAGGTCCATCTCAGCTCTCTGGTGAGCTGAGCCCTGATGTGTTCTTTGGTTTTCCAACAGTGCCCACCCCAACTATTTGAGAAGCATTTTTTGTTGCTGTAAAGAGCATTTACCCAGGATTTCCCAGCTATAGAAGTCGGCAATTTTTTTGTGTGCTGATATTCTTGAAAATAAGTCTTTATTGTTTTAATTTATATTTTCTTCGCTGATGTTGTGCTTTTATCCTAAGATCTGTTGATCGCGGAGAATACATGAAGGACACCAGGCGCTCACCTGGACTGCATTGATCCCAATGGGAACGAGTCACAGCATTTCACATCACCACAGCTTGATGTGGATTTTTTCCATGGAAAATGTTTCAGGATCTGTTTGTAATAGTGACTGGTGAGCAGAAACCTGTCAAAGATTCAAATCACCATAATTAAACAATTGAATCCAGCTCAGTAATATCATATCTGTTGATATTGTTAGGGTATTTGCAGGTGATACCTTTCCAGGCCTTTCTTTTTCTGATATGGAGATTGATGAAGAGATGCAGTTCATGTTCATTTTATTATAAGAAATGAAAATTAAAGTGTTGAGCTTACCTTTTCCTGAAAATTAATGTATGAGCATGACTTACCTTAAAGTATTCTCCCACAATCAAACTCAGGGGCAGTAGATTATTTCTACTGTACTTCCCCAAAATATATGTGTGTCTGTGTGTGTGTGTGTGTGTGTGTGTGCGTGCACGCATGTATGTGTGTGTAGTCAGAAAGTGAGGTACAAAGAATGAAAAACTTAATACTGTATTTTAAGTAAGATAATATGCTTACTGTTAGAAATTTTTTAAAAGACCTATAGGGACTGTTTAAGCATCAAAAATGTTTTTGCAGGCTGGAAAGATGGCTCATGAGCTAAGACTCTGCCTCACAAGCAGAAGGTCCTAAGTTTAGATCCCAGGTCCCACATAAAAACACCAGGTGGAAAAAAAAAAAAAATGGCCTGTACCTCTGGCCCTGGTGGGTGGAGCCTGGGAAATCCCAGAAGAAAAAAAGGAGGTAGAAGCAATCCAGGATGATTCCCGAAAGAAGTCATCCTCCACAGGGGCACACAGTACCCCCTCTTTCTTTTTCTCTCTGTCACATATATACACACACACTAAGTGAGTGAATGGATGAATGAATGAATGAATGAATGAATGAGTGGATGGATGAATGAATGAATAAAGTTAAAAAATGCTTTTCCATTTAATAATAAAACAAGCCAGTTCATCCTTTGGCCTGTGAATCCACTGTTCTTCTGCATTATTGGAGGGATTTCATATGTCTTTATATCCCTAATTTTTTCCTTATTAATATGAGAATAACTGGCTACCTCAGAGAGTTGCTGTGAGAACCATATGAAACCATTTATGCATGAGAAATATTGAAAAGTGTATGCAAATACTCATTAAACACTCACCTTTCTCATAACTATTTGTTGTTCATTCAGCTTTTATAAATATGTCTAGTAGCTAGCAAGAAATTAAAATGACCCTCTCTGAAAGAATTTCCTGTTTTGGGCACTGTTTTCTATTTTATTTTCTAGAAGCTGAAACTGAAAGAAAAACCCATTGGGTATAGTTTGGTTCATTGGCATGTACTGCAGAATCACCTGAGGATGTTTTACAGCTATAAGTGCTAAGTCACCTTCTGGCCTAGGCTCTCTGGGGTGGTTCTGTTGGACTCAGTCCCTAGAGAACCTTATGATGAGATGAACTTGTGTTATGTCATTGACTTATTTTAAGGATGACTTTCTTGCTAATGTTTTGTCTAGGCCTTCAGATGCTCCTGAATTTAACACAGGTTACATCATAACCTGAAACCTTTTATAAGCTGAAGATCCATAAGCTGAAGATGTGTTTGGTATATATCATCTTCTAGATATCGCAGTCCAGCTTAGTCAACTTTAAGCGCTGGCTCTTGTGGATGGGAAATGACCTTACCCAAGGCCTATTTCATAAAAAAGTGCTGACGACTCACATTATGCTGTGTGAAAACAGGAAGCACCATAAGGACACAGTCCTGGCAGCACTGCACTGGAGTGTATCGGTCCTGTGTCCCCTAAGAGCTCTGGGCTTCTGGGAGCCACTGCTTGGTTGCCACAAGAATCCCGAGGGAGTGTTAGAGGGCATCTTACTAGTCCAGAAAAAATCAGAATTCATTGTACAGTATTCTATATACGAATCACTTTTCTGCCACCCCACGGTGAAAAAGTGTAAGTCAAGCTGTCCGTACAAGAATACTAGGCAAGTGAGACTGGAGAGGTGGCTCAGGGGTTAAGCCTCTGCCTTGCAGGCGGAAGGTCCTGAGTTCGGATCCTAGACCCCATGTATAGACGCCGGGCGGAAGCGGGGGCGGCCTGCGTTTCTGGTCCTGGTAGGGCGGAGCCTGTGAATCCTGGGGCAGAGTAAACAAGGAGGAGGTGGAGGCATCCATGGTGGTTCCCGTATTTGCCCGTGGTTCTACATACACACACACACACACACACACACACACACACAATTGAATAAAAAAAAAAGAATACTAGGCAAGTATGGGGGACATTTTTTTCTTATCCAGATGGGTGTTGTGGCTTGAATACAGTTCATACTTTCAGAAACCTTTGTTTAAATTCTGTTCCAACTTTACTGTGTTGAAAAGTGCAGCACCTTCAAGAGGTGAGAAATAGTTAAAGGGTTAACTCAGTCAAAGGGGTTTTCAGGAAGTGGTCAAGAGAGTTAATTCAGGTTTCCAGGTGCAGCCTGTTCTTGCAGGAGTGGTTTCTATAAATAGGTCAGCCCATCTTTCCTCTCTGCCCTTCCCATACATGTCCACCTACCCTACTGCTTTCTGCCATGAGTTAAAGCAAGGCGAGACCTTGACCAGATGCTACTTGAACTTTCCCGTCTTTAGAATCATGAACCAAAATAAACTTCTTTCCTTGTAAATTGATCTCAGAGGTTTTGTTGACAGCAATGGAGAATGTACTATTTGCCATCAGAGATGGCTCTGTGAGCCAGCAAATCTTGCAGTTTGGGTGAGGCGCTGGTCCACCAGTCAATCATGGATGCATCCCTGTCCACATCTGCAGGCTAAGGGCTGAGCTTTCAGAAAGAGTGAAGCCAGAGAAAAGGGTTCATTTATACTGCTAAAAAAGCTGAGGGTAACTTTTATTTTTTTAAGTTTTATTTATTTTGTGTGAATGTGTGTGTGTGTGCGCGCGCGCACACGCATGTGCGCGCGCCAAAGGACACTGTGTCTCTGTGGAGGAGGAATGGTGATTTCTGGAATCATCCTGGATTGCGTCTACCTCTTCTTTGCTTTGCTCCAGGGTTTCCAGGCTCTGCCCACCAGGGTCAGAAATACAGGCTTCTGCCATTTCCGCCTGATGTTTTTATATGGGACTTGGGATCTGAATTCAGGACTTTTTGCTTGTGAGGCAAAGTCTTAACCCCTAAGCCATCTCTCTATCACGAAAGCAACTTTTAAAATGCTGAGCTGGATATGAGCATGTGAGGATGGGCCTGCTTGTGTGCCTGCTGGTATTTTGGTAGTCACCACTGAGCAACTTTTCAGCTCATCATCAAAAGTAAAGATTCCCCCCCACCATTCCCAATATAAAGAAGATTTCTCAGCAAAATCAATTCTTAAGACATAGTGTGTGGGTACTAAGGAATACTGTAGAAACTATTGGGAAAGAGAAATAATCACAGGCCTCGTCAATTCATGAGATCTGCAAGTTGCAATAAAAATCACCATGGCAATAAGTGACCACCCGTGTAATAATGGCATGAAAATCACGGAGACAACCAACAACTTTCCAGTTTAACTCAAGACTCACATCCCAGAATGAAATACATTCTGTTACTGTTAACTAGAATAAAAACCTAAAAAAGGGAAGAAAATAAATCAATAGGGGAAACAGCCAATGAACATATAGGTATACCAGAAGACAGTACACCAAAACTGCCCTGTAAATAACTGCCTTTATACCCATAGATTTGAAGAACATTTAACACTCAGCCTAGAATTCTTCTACAACAGAGGCAGAAGATCTCAACACTCTGATAGGATGCAGCCTAGGGCAGTAGTAGAGCAGTGAAGTGGATAACAATGGTCAGCCATAATGCAGAGTACCAGCAACCCAGCAAGGGTCACCCAGAATCAGCCCAAACTCATTCTAAGGCTTTGGGAACCTCGCAGAAGAGAGGTGATGTGAGATTGCAAGAACCTAAATATGGGAAAGTTTACTGTTGGACAAGATACTCCATTCAAGGCAGGACTGCTGCGTCCAGGAACTTAATATAGTGAGACTTGTCCTTACCAGACCTGCATAATGACTGACATACCAACATGCCCCCATAGACTATCAAACTCAGGAGAGATAAAAACATACAGTGGAAACCTTGGGGACTAAAGCTGCATAAATGAAGGGAAATGCCCCTATCAGTGACGTGGCCTGAAGAGAGGCAACTTGGTATGCCACAAAAGGCCAGAATCCCCACAAGAATAGACAAGTCAAAGAAAACCCTGGGGTCTATAGAAGCAGACAGGCAGAAGGGTGGGAGGAATAGGATGGATTGATGAAGAGATGGGAGGAAGGGAGGATGCAGGGAAACATGGATATTCAATATGCATGTAAAACTAGAAAAAATAATGATTAAAAATAAAGTTAATTATTGGGATAAAAAAAAACATGGTGTGTGTATGTGTGTAAACTGATTGACTTGTTTAGAAATATAATTTGTCTGTCGGGGGCTGGAGAGGTGGCTCAGGGGTTAAGCCTCCGCCTTGCAGGCGGAAGGTCCTGAGTTCGGATCCCAGATCCCACGTATAGACGCCAGGCAGAAGCAGGGGCGGCCTGCGCTTCTGGTCCTGGTAGGGCGGAGCCTGTGAATCCTGGGGCAGAGTAAACAAGGAGGAGGTGGAGGCGTCCATGGTGGTTCCCGTATTTGCCCGTGGTTCTACATACACACATACACACATGCGCACATACATACACACACACGCACAATTGAATAAATAATAATAATAATAATAAAAAAATTTAAAAAAATAAATAAAATAAAATCTAAGAATATCTACTCATATTTAGCATACCTGCATCATACAGAAATGCTTTATTTCCTCAGTGCAGGGACTGAATTCAGGGCCTCATATATACTAGACAAGTGCTCAACCACTCACTATATATCCAGCTCTCATATGAAAATTTTTATGATGTTCGTCACACTTCTCTTACGTATTGAACTTGCACCATGTTCCAGGCATTTGTGACCCTGGCTTATGAAAAGGCTGCAGCGACACAGGAAGAAGACCAGAGACAGTAGGCTGCATATGATAGCTGAGGTATGGGAAGCTTCGTATTGAAGCAGGTCAGTGTAGAGAGAAACCTCAACGGTCCTGTGGAGAGGGAGTGAAGAATGAAGCTGGCAGGGTTAGGTCAGATGTGGCAGGAACTTTATTGCCACACTGAGAATTTGTACTTGACCAGAAAACCACAAAGAGCCACTGAGGGGATTTGAGAAGAGACGTTAAAGTGATCCCACTTGTATTCTAGAGAGAACGTGCCTTTAACTTGCCGCATGTGACTGATCACACTTTGCAAGAGTCCTAGCGGTGTGCCAAGGACATGTTTCAGGGTTTACTTAGGACCTTACTAAAAATTTGTTTCCTGAAAAGCCTTAGTCCTGGGTCACCGTGTTACCTAGACCATGTCACTAAAGCTCTCTCAACCTGTGTTTCCTGATATATCAAATATATGAAAGTGAACTCAGTCAAGTACATGTCTGCTTTATGGTCAGTGTTTTTAAATGAATACCTTAAATAAAAATATCAAAGCCCACTCGCATAACAAAGCTTCACTTTGTAAAACTTTGGTTCTAACTGAAATCATTCATTCCTTAATAATGGGGTTATTTCTGAAAAGAAAGACGCATCATTAGGCAGGGGCATCATTGGCTAAGCACCATAGCGTGCATGTACACAAATTGCATGGTACAGCCCGCTACACACAGGCTAGATGGGTGCAGGCTGTGTATATGTGATCTTATCATTGGCTGAAATGTCTGCATTCCTAGTGACTGTATGTGTGTGTGTGCCTGTGTGAAACCTGTATTTGTAGAGGATGTGTGTGTGGATGGGGAATATGTGCTAGTTCATGATATGAAATGGATTTCTAACTCCAATGGATAAAGACCAAAAAATAAACAGGCGGATTAGTTCCTGACAGTGTTAAGTCCCTTGTGATGTGCTTGCTCTACGGCTGACTAGTAAGTTGCAGAAGGCTTTCTTAGGAGATAGAGGAAGTATTTATTCTTGTGTCCCTAGCACTGGACTGATTTTATGGGCACAAATCTGAAGCGTCTCCTCTGGGTTTGTTGTTGCTGTTATTGTTTGTTTTTGAAATGGGGTCTTACACAGGCTGGCACAGAAATCACTGCATTGCCCAGGATGGCCTCAAATTCATGGCCTCTTGAATGCTAAGATTACTCCTCAGTAGTGAGCTGTCATGCCCAGATCATTCCTGAATTTTTTTTTACAGGGCTTATCTATAAAAGTATTTTTACATGTTTTTATTCTTCAGTTTGGTAGTGTTCATCGAAGCTGTACCTTACGGACAAGTCTTTGCTTTGCGATGCATTTTAAGCTATCCATAGTGCCATCTAGTGGTCCTGTTGTCAGTATCCTGTATTTTTTTTTTTTTTATTTTTTAAATTACTTCATTACTTCAAAAGAAAACTTAAAATAAGAGTGAACTTAACAACATTGTAAATGAAACAAAATTCCCAAATCATAATTGGAAATGCAGCATCACAAAGCATTCCATAATACTCCAAAAAATTAAAATAGTAGACTTCACAACATTGTGTATGAAATAAAATTATGAAACTGTAAACAGAAAGGCAACATTACAGAGCATTCCACAATACTCAAAACGGAAATAAACAGGGACTCCACATCATCCAAAAACCCAACCTAACCCACAGTTCCTAGCTATGAGATCTACAGTATCACATAAATCTTCCAACACCGTAGGGAACGCTTATTACCTAACTGTACAATATCACCTTCCACCAAATCCTTGGCATCTCTGCTGCATTCATTCTAACATGTCCAGCCCTATCTCTGAATCCCACACCACTGAATTTGTTAGCTGACCCAACCATCTCAGACACAAGACACATAAGACACATAAGAAGCAATAATAAACTTAACGTGTATAGCAAGTTCCATAACATTGAAATAACAAGCCCAATATTCCAGAAAAAGATACAATGCAATCGTCCACATATAAGAGAACATGTGGCATTTTTCTTTCTTTTTAAAAAATTTTAAATCATTTTTTAGTTTTATAAACATACTGAAAACTAATCCCTGCTTCCCTCTATCCCCTCTCCCTCCTTCTGCCATCTCCCTCTCTTCTCCTCAGCAATCCATTCCACTCCCTCCCACCCTTCTGTTTGACTATTTCTGTGGATTCCAGGGTTTCCTCTGGCCTGTCTACTCTTGTGGGAGGTCAGGCATACCAAGTTGCCCTTCCTAGGGCCACCCCACAGATAGGGGTGTTTCCCTTTACTCATCCAGCTTAAGTCCCTAAGGTTTCCACTGTGTTCTTTCTCTCTCTTAAGCTCCTGATAGTCTATGGGGGCATGCTGGTATGCCGGTCATTATGCAGGTCTGGTAAGGACAAGTCTCACTCCAGTAAGTTCTTGGATACAGCAGTCCTCCCTTGAATGGAATGTCTTATCCAATGGTCAGTACCCTGTATTTTAAACCTTTGGTTTACTGAAAAGATTGTAGAGATAGCTCACCAAGTCCTCTTTGATAAATTTATTAAAACTGAATTGAAACTCACATTTATTTAGTTTAATTCTATATAATAAGAAAACTGAAGCTCTGTGGTATTTTCTTAGATTGCTTTTGAAACTTTTTAAGAACCCAGAAGTAACCATTAGTTATGAAGCAGGGAGTTAACTAAGCCTGCCATGACAAGTTAACAGGAAACTACCGTTCTGCAGATCTATGGTATTTGTTACATTATTATTTGCAGGTGTAGACCAGGCTTTTTCATGGTGCATAATACTTGATAAACTTCAATAACTCTTTGTTCAATGTTTGAATTACATGGGTGATCCCTGAGCCCAAAGGATGTAGACTTAAAAGACTGAGAAATTTGATAAGAGACTCAAAGATCAAGAATATTTAAAGGAAGCCATAAATAGGATTCAGTAGGATCTTCTTGGAAGTTTGGCAGTGGGATACAGGGTAGATTAGACAGAGAAGCTGATATAGTGGTGAGGCATTTAGCTCTTAGGTTAGATGCTGGCAGAGGAAAGAAACAGATGCCAGAGATCTTTTAAGAACCATATCTCAGTGTGGAGACAAAGAGAGACACTTGTTATGTCTTGGTCCTAAACTCATAGTCTCTGCTCAGATTTAGCAGGCACATGGCCATGAATCTGCAATCTATAAATATCAGGGGCTGAATTGGCTTTTATCCTAATGTTTAAGCACCTCCCAACCTGTCCTTTGAGAGGCTCTTTCACTTATAGCAGAGTGAACTGCAGTCTTCTTAGCACCTTCATTAGGTTCAGAGAAACACTACCTGGCCTCTTTTCTGGTTAGCAGCAAAGAGATGGTTATATACATGTACACACAGTTCATGGTATATAGGTATGTGTACCTATAATTCCAGCATGCAGAATGCTGGGCAGAAGTATTGCTGCAAGTTCAAGGCCAGACTCAGCTACTTGGTGAGTACTGGCCAGACAGTTTCTATCAATAATAACAATATGAATAAATAGATAAATAAAAATTCACTGTATATTAGTTGTCACTGGATTGTTCCCACATCTCCATTTTGATCCAGACAGAGCTGATGATCCATGTATATAAGCATATGCAGAGATGTTTCATATAACTGGAGAATTATATCAGTTACACAGTCAGAATATTATGAATTTTTTAAATTATTAAGAAAAATTCTATATACTCATAAAAATAAAGAAGCTAGTACAGTGAATCCTCACATGCCTACAAATTACCAAGATTTTGCCTTGTTAAAATGGCCCATTATTTTTCTTTTTTGTCCAAATGCTTTAAAGCAAATCCTAGACCTTATGTAGTTGGCTTCTGCAAGGACAGACTGGACATTCTTATTTCATTAATGCTATCAACTTTTCCTCAATTCTCAGATGCTACACCTTATAACCTGGAAGCCTTGGGATTCTACCATCTGTTTTTAGCCCTGTTAGAAGGCTGTATCTCAATTTCTGATTCAGCATTCACCAGCTTCTTTGGGCTGCTTTTCTCTAAGATGACTCTAATCAGACCTGCAAGTGCGACCAAAGCAGACTAGAAGTGTGCATGTTCCAGGTTCTGCTGATTGTGTCAGTGCTGTGGCTTGGATATGGTTTGTCCCCCAAAAGCTCATTCGTGGCTGGGAAGTTGGTTCCCATGGTGACAGGACTGAGGTGGTGATCTAATGAAAAGTAAGTAGGTCAGGGGATCCACCCTCAGGAATGGATTAACACTGTTTCATGGTAGTGGGTCAGGCAGGGCTCCCAAGACCAGACAAGTTGCCTTGGGAACGGGTCGTTATAAATGACCCCATCCATTCCTCTGAATCTTGTCTGATGCATGCCCACTACGGTGATGCCATCCACTATGATGTCCTCGCCAAAGCTCTGTCAATGCCAGCACCATGCTCTTGACTAGAACTATGAGCTGAATAGACCATTCTTTGTGAAGTGCCCAGCCTCAGGTATTTTGGTATAACAAAGCAAAGTGGACTACAAGGATCATCCATTCACCAACCTCACCATAGTGGGAATATTTTATAAACAATGTCAAGGCACTGCCAACTCTCCTGACTATTCTCAGTTGTGATGGAAATGGAAACATTTAATTGCAACTGAATACGTTCACAGTTGTACAAAATTAAACAGTAGTTTGTTCCTCTGAAAAATTAAAAAATAAATAACACATTTTCAGAAAGAACATGTATCTTTTTATGTATAGCCACAAATAATTGGAAAATTCTATATATGCTTTCAGAAGGTTTCTAGATCCTTTAAAATCCTTCTGTGATGGGCTGGGAAGATGGCTCAGGGTTTAAAGCTTTTGTTTTGAAAGCAAAATGAACGGAGTTCAGATCCCATGTAAAAACACCAGGTAGATATGGTCATGGTATGTAATTCTGGCCCTGGAAGTCAGAGCCTGGGAAACCCCAGAAAAAAGCAGTAAGGACAAAGAGCAATCCAGGATGATGCCCAATGTTAGTTACCCTTGGCCTCCACAGGTATACACACTCAAGTGCCATCTTGAGCATACACACAAACACTATTTAAAAAAAAAAAAATCCCTCTTTAAGACAAAACCTATATCAAGAATAATCTTGGCCAGTAAATTCTACTCACAATGACTTAATGACTACACATACACACACACACACACACACACACACACACGTCATGAACTAGAAAATAATAAATATATTTTTCAATGCAGAAAATATAGAATATACATGAATGAAATACATGAATAAAAATCATCTAATACCAGATTCCCTTGTAGAGGTGTTGGCAGATGACTCAAATGAACAGAGTGCCTTCCACACAAGCATGCGGACCTGAGTTTGAATCCCCGGCACCTATGTAAAACCTAGCATAGTGGTACATATCTGCCCTATGGGTGCAGAGACAGATAGATACATTCCTGGAGCTCACTGGAGCCTGGCCAATCTGGTGAACTCTAGGCTCAGCAAGAGAACCTGACTCAAAAAATAAGGTGGAGAGTGATCAAGGAAGACGCCTGACATTTACCACTGACTTCCCCACACACGTGCATGCAGACATGTACAAAAGAGCCCAGAGAGATACTTGTAACCTGAATGGAACTCATGGGCATGAATAGGCAAGGGGCAAGAGAGCACCAAGAACTCACAGATTACAGGCATGGAATCCTTAAGGGGCAAAGGAAAGGAAAGGAAATTATGGAGTCCAGACATGGAGTCCTATGAGGGTCAGGAGAGCCAAAGATGGCTGCCAGGGTCAGAGTTATTTATAGGCTTATGCAGGCCTCAGGAAAAGTGCAGACCTAATTGGAGCTTTTAGTCCTCTCCAACTCATTGGTCTGTTCATGTTGGGGCCCAACCCAATTAATCTTGTGCTCAGTGCTAGGCTTATCGGCAACGGAGAACTAATCTCCATATCCTTTCATAAAAAAGAATTGGGGCAAGGTATCAACTTATCACTGTGAAGGATAAGAGTCAGTTCCTCCAGACTAATAGGGGGTGTTCCTTCAGGGTAATCCCAGCCCCGGGGATGACCTTCAAAACTCTCCATTGCAGATAAGCTAAAATCCACCTCAAACATGGTCGGCCACAATATTGACTGGGTTGGACCTTGATATGAACAAACCAATAGGGGACCAAAGGCTCCAATCAGGTTTTCAGAAACTGGAGCTAAGCAGTAAGGAAAAGCCACTTTTTGGGGATCCTGCCTAACCCTATAAATAACCTGTTGTCAGCCATCTCTGACTCTCTTGCCCCTCATGGATTCCATGTCTGGAGTCTATAAGAGTTTGCTTCTAGCCACTTGCCCCTCATGTTCTTTTCAGCTTTCTTATCTCACAGAACCCATGTCCATGAGTCTGTCCTTCATCTCCTCTAATAAAATCAGCTTTAATGCTCTATGCTTGTTCTGGTTTCAATCTTCAGCTCTTAAGTATAAGAACCTGGACAGAAAAACCCCACAGCACAGACATTACTATGGCAATTAATAAGATTTAAAAATCTACTTCTCCTGGCAACTCACAAATAAACATCACTTTTCCCAATGAGGACAGGGATTGTGCTAAGAAAAAATAGTACATCTACTGAAGACAATCCCCTACTACAGAGTTATAGCACAAGAGTTTATGTTTGAATCATCTATCTATTTAAACATACTTTGTAGGTTACAATAAAGATCAAATAAATAGATGTCCGTGAATTTCTACATAATAACAATTTTACTATCTTGATCCCCTTTCTTGACTTTGTGCAATAAATAAATATTCAGATAGGAATATTATCCATAATGACAAATCCTTATAACTACACAGTTTCCTAGATAAATATAGGAATTTAATATACATTGATACATATTTGAATGTGTGAAATTAGAATTGTGTATCTCTCAGTTCTGTAAAAAAAATGAAAAAAACACCACCTATATCTGAAGCACTGTGTTCAGAATCTTTTTTTAGAACACTATACATTTTTAAAAAGAAACACAAAATTTTCCTAGTCATGTTCTGTCACTTTTTTTCCCTTCATAAGACTCAAAGCAGGAACTTTTACTCTCTGTCCAGTCTGGAGCTGTGATGGAGGTGGCTAAGTGGCCATTTTACTGTTTTGCAATGGGAGTGATTTTCCCACAGCAACAGACTCAGAGGACCAATGACTGTTCTGATTTCTGCTATGTGTCTATACCAAACAAATACTCTAAATCTTAAGACTTACGTTTGGTGGGCTCCCATTTTATGAGATGAGGAGATGAGATGGACAAATAAAGGCAGCAGTTCTGAGCAAGACAGAGTGTAGTTGTTGCAGTCAGTCTGCATGGTTGCTGATAAATGACTATCAAACAGCTTAAGGGAACAAGGGTTTATTCTCTTACGATTCCTGCTTACAGTTCTTAGTCCAGCTTGACGAAGAGCATGCACCAACACCAGGGCTGAGGGAACTGGCCATCATAACGGCTGAGAGATGGACAATCCTTACTTGCCAGACCAGCATGTCTGGCCAAGTGAACAGAAGGATGCCAACTTTCTCTGTGACTTTTCCAGGGCCTAATTCCACCCACCATGGGCTGGGTCTTCACCATCAGCTAGACAATCTCCTTCAGGTTTGCTCTGGGCTTAACTTGACCATCAACTCTCTACAACTGTGCCCAGAGCTCAAACCCTCAACAGTCAAGTCGACACCTGTGCTTAACTATGACAGTAGTGATACTTCAATTTAGCAATTTAGGAAAGGAAATAGGCCCCAGGCATAGCAGTCCATGCAGGCAAGCTTTGTAATCCTAAAACTTGGGAGATGGAAGCAGGAAGAAGTCAATGAATGGTTCCCGTTAGCCACAGCTGCCATTTTGTAAAGTCTCCACCTTAACCAAGTGGCCATTTTGTAAAAATCTTACCTCCTGTCCTCATTGCCCTACTTCCCTAGTAGCTTCTCAACAACTATAAAAGATTAGGACCCCACCAGGGTCTCTCCTCCTGTTCTCCAAGGGTCTTTCCTTCTGCCCTTACATTTCTTCCTCTCCCCACAAAGAGGCTCTGCATTCTCAGTAGCCATTCCGTTCTAATGCCCCCCAACTTAAGGGTAAACTGGATCCCTTGGCCACCAGGACCTTAACTCTAAATATAGTCCCATTTTTTAGCTCTCTCCTTTGCGTGTCTGTTTCTTTCATGGACCTCCATCACGTGGTGCCCACACATGGTCTGAGTTGCTCTCCATTCCTTTCCCACCCTAACAGTTCCCACAAGTGGAGAAAGTCAAGAAAGTTACCTAAGAGAGTCTGTAAAGAAAAAAAAAAAGATTTTTCTTGGAACACCTGAACATTGTTTCTTACACAAATGTCAACACTGCAATCTAACTGGAAACTTAGGATATTCTCATGGTCCTATGGCTTGGGATCCTGAGGACTAAGTAAAATTCAGGCTCTTTCTGCTCAATTTCCAATTCTTTGACTTTTGCTAGGCAAACAAAGCTAATACGAGTGAAACAATGCACTAAATTATTTATTCACCATTTTCTGCATATGTATTTATGTTTAGTTTTGGGATTCATGAAAGTTGCAAAAATAACATCTTTCACAAGCAGAGTACATTTTGAAAAGCAGAAAGTTGATACTGATACAACCTGTAAATTACAAACCCGATCTGCGATTCACAGACTATGACGTTCCATCATGTGAGTACTGATTAGACTATAAAAGCAGTCAAGACCCAGAGCTGTTCGCCACCAGATTCCCTGTGCCACCATCTCCATTCTCCATTCCTGTTAACCACTGACCTTGTCTCCATGACTGTAACCTTTGGCGGATGTTACATAGGTGATACCGCACAGCATGTAACCTTTTGAAATTGGTTAAGTGCTGTTACTTACGGGCTTCCAGTTTATCTAACTGCTTCCACCAAAGGATAGCTGAGTTGTTTCCAGGTCTTGATCCACACAAAGAAAGCTGCCATTTAAATGTTTGCATGCAGGTTCTAACATATGGGAACATATCTTCAGCTCTGTAACTACCCACCCAGAATGCAATAGCTGGCTATGCTGATTGGTTTCATTTTTCAAATGCACACTTGAGGATTGAACCTTTCAGCACAACCATGGGGAATTATCTGATTAAAGCAAACCAACAGGTGTCTTAATTGTATCATAGATGTGGGAAGATCCAGTCCATGGTGGGTGGGCCCATTCCTTGAGAGGTGGATGAGATGGAGAGAGCTGAACATCTTGGACAGACTGGAACAATCTAGGAAGAGGCACTGTCCTTGACTTTCCTTTTTTGCTGTGGATATGTGTCTGATTTTATTTGGCCTCTGCTTGTAACTCTCCTGCTACAATGGATTGTAATCTGAAGCCACAAAATAGTTTGAGTCCTGTGTTTATTACTATGGAACTAAGATACTGGACTATGCCAATTCATTTTTAAATGAAACATGCTTTTCAAATATCTAAGAACTCCACCTAAGTCTAGGTTGTAACGATGTTGCTTACTTTTGTATCCCTAGTTTGAGTTAGTCTTTAAATAAGATGTATTTAGATTGAGGACTTTTTTGTTTGCAACTGGAAGTCTTCATCAAGTGTGCAAGTTATATAGCTGCCAACTTGACAATTGCAGGCTGAGCCCTGGGCAAATCTGTGAAGAACTGTATTTAAGTCAAGTCCTAAGCAAGCCTGCAGATGGTCTAAATGATTTAGGAAGACCCAGTCTATAGTGGGTGAGACCATTGCCTGTGTAGGTGGATAAGGTGGGGGGAAGCTGGTTTAGTAAATTGGAGTCTTCAGCATACTCTGGAGTTGTCAAGTGGTTTGCTCCTCTCTCAGCAAACTGGATAGAGTGGTCAGTTCCCTGGACTCCTGGCATATTAGCTCTTCTAAGTTGGGATTAAAAACTGCAACCCAAAATCTTAATAAAACCCTCTTGTTCCTCTGTTCCCTGGTGAATCTTTGGCAACATGCAGACAAACTACAACAATATCATTATTTCATTGAACTGGTTACTGTGAAGATTCCAGCCTACCCGTTTATGGATTTTCTATCCCACTTCATTCATGTTTGTCCCTTTCCCAGTGACTATGAATCAGCTTTTATATCAGATTGTGACTACTACACATTTTTTTCTCCTACATTTTTTCCTAATCATACAAGCTCTATAGGTACCCCAGTCCTTTCCCTCCCTCCCCCTTTCCTAGTGCCTTACCCTCCCTCCCTCCCATCCCCTGGAAAATCCTATTGTGTGAATCCCAAACCTAAGTCCTCCACCCTAGTGAGGGGTAAGGACTCAATGGCATAGCCCAGAGCCCTTTCTTGGGCTCCCCGTTAGTATGGAACACTATTCTGTTAATCCCTTGCTTCTAAGGAACCTACTGCCTGGACCCTTCTCCCTTGTGATCCATACTCTGCATTTTTCAATACATTTCCAGCTAGTTAGTTCCTTCATTCTTCCATATACATTTAATTAGGTTACCTGTATATGAAAGCTGAGACTTTCACTTGTACCCAAAATGAGAATATTCACCTTCATTTCCTTGCCCAGTTTACGCCTTCTTACTCACAAGGTGCGTGCCATGCAGTTCAGGGATTTGAACTCTCCAGGGTGGAGGACTGTGTGGTAAATCGAAGGGGAGACAAGTTGTCTTAAACTCTACAGGGTGTGTCATTCTGTACTATCAACAGGAACACAGGGAACAATATACTCCCTCTCCCCTCCAGCACCTCCAAGCCCAGGACCTGCTCTCTTGATCATGCCTGTACTCCATCAGTTAGATGTACTGAGCATCTGCCAAGGACCTCTGGTTCTTCTGCAGTGGAGGCCCAGAACCTTTGACCCAACTGTTGGGACTAGTTTGGCCAGAAAAAATTTGTAATTACACCTCCTGCTGGGAAACACTGGGAAGAAAGCAGCAGCCAGACCCTTTCCACTAAAGCAACAAACTCCATTTAAGGCAAAATTTGAGGTATATTAAGATACGGTTTTAATAAATAAAACCACTGTTGTTGGAGGCAAGGAGGGGAACAGCAAAGGCAGGAACCACACTAAATACATATAAGCAGTTCTGGATCACACAGACTTCTGTCCACCCTAGAGGAAACAGTAAATCCGAAACAAAACTGACATTAGATTTTTTGATTACTATAAATTAGCCATGTATTAACACCCAGAGTCCCTCAGATATATCTGAACAAGACACCAGTCTTAGCAGACATGCTATTTCACCGCTTTTATCACATTTACTCCATTATGTATCTTGGCTAAAATAGCTCCTAATGGGCTGAGAACACTCTGACCAACCTTACCAACAGCTATTTATTCTCTTGATCCTTTCCCTCTACCTCACACTCCCTTGGCACATTCTTCCAGCTTCACTATCCAATGCCTACACCATGTATCGTGCTGTCACAACTCAGGCACTACTCTTTGAAGGTCTCCCAATGGCTGGGAACAGCTGTGTGCCGTGTTTTATGCATTGCTGGGGAGTGAACCCACCGTAGTGTGCGGGCTAGGCAATTCTCTAACATCTGAACCAGTCTCATCATTTTCAACAGTCATGCAGATAAATTAACAGTACAAACAATGACAACTTTTCTTGATTGGGGAATGCCTTTGTCCAAGTACATGATCCCTCACTCGATGGAACCTGAAAACTGCTAGGACCAAGAATTCAATGCATTTTAAGGCATTGCACAAAGAAATAATGTTCACTTACTCTGGACTTGCTTTCTTTACTACATGGATACAATCTCCACTTTGTGGAGGCAAAAGGAAAGACACGGGATACAGAATAATTTTGGAATATGAAATTTATTACTACATTTCCTCCATCAAAACTTAGGATCTTGGTCTTTCTTTCTTGCCTTTGTACAGGGCCAAGAGAGACACATTGGCTACTTTAACGACCTTAAAGCGGACTCCAGGAATGTCACCAACAGCGTGACCTTTCCGACCAAATCCAGCAACCAGAACTTCGTCATTTTCCTGGGAAGGGGGAAGGAAAGAAAGATGTTTACTGTAGGATCAACAACAACCAAGTATAATCAGTAATTTACAAAAGCTTCCATTTGGTAGAATTAAAAAAAAGAAACTTGAGACCCTCACCTCAATGAAGTTTAAGCAACCATCATTAGGCACAAAAGCTGTGATTTTCTTGCCATTCTTGATCAGCTGGACCCTGACGCACTTCCTGATAGCTGAGTTCGGCTGTTTGGCTTCAACCCCTCTGAAACATCAATGGCACAGTTGAGTGAGCTGGTTTTTGAAGGACACAGAATTAAATCTCTCCAACCCTGGCATTTTAAAACAAATTTTCACCTCTTAGCAGTAGCACAAAGAAGTTAATGAATCAGAGCTGGAAAATTTGTGTTGAAATTTTAAGTCTCTTTTAAATTCGACAGAACCACAGAATCACCAGCTACCCAAAAAAGTCAAAACACTGGCACATGTACTGACTTCCATCTGAGCTGACTGACATTTGGCATGTTTTCACCTGTAGAAAATTCACTTGATCACAATGTTTAAGCAGTTCTCAAATATAAAAGTTTACTTTGTGACTAGAGTCTCTTCCAATTCTTCACAAACCAAAAAATAACTGAAAACCTCGGTTGGCTAACCCACTCGTGTCCTCTACCAACGTTCTTCCAACCACATTCGCACATATCCGTTGAAGGAAGCACCCTTTACTCACACTTTTTCCAGCACAATTCCCTTGGCATGAGAAGCGCCTCCGAAAGGGTTGGCCTTCAGTGCTGTGCCCAAATGGGCTTTTTTGTACTGTTTATCGTGCCACTTCTGGTCCCGGCGGTGACTCCGGAGCTTCCGGGCAGTGCGAAGACCGCGGCACTTGCCTGCAAGTAAGACAGCAACGTTGATTCCTCCGCAGAATTTGCCCAGCGCAGCTCCCAACACGTTCGTCTCACCCTTCGCGGTGATCACAGCGGCACGTTTTGGCCCGGGGCCAGTATTAAGCTGTAGGCTCCCGAACTAGACGAAAGCGCGCCCTAGGGGAGAGGGGTGCAGCTCCGGTCTCCCGGGACCGGGGACCCCCGAACGGGACGAAAGCGCGTACTCGGGGAGAGGGGTGCAGCTCCGGCCTTCCGGGACCGGGGACCCTCGAACGGGACGAAAGCGCGTACTCGGGGAGAGGGGTGCAGCTCCGGCCTCCCGGGATCGGAAACCCTCGAACGGGACGAAAGCGCGCACTCGGGGAGAGGGGTGCAGCTCCGGCCTCCCGGGATCGGAAACCCTCGAACGGGACGAAAGCACGCACTCGGGGAGAGGGGTGCAGCTCCGGCCTCCCGGGACCGGGGGCCTGGAGGCCTCGCCCCGCGTGGAGGCCTTCCGCGCCGGGCCACGTGCTCGAGACCCGCTTCCCCGTCCGGCCTCGTCGTTTCCACCTGAACCCTGATCCTCACCCCATCGCCGAACGCCTGCCCCTACCCGGGGCCGCAGGAGGCGCCCGCGACCCCGCAGCCCGACCGCGGCCACTCACCCATGCTGCCGGCAGCTCGAGCCCGAGCGAAAGAGAGACGCGTCACAGGAAGAGCCGCAAGCCACCGCGCGCCGGCCCCGCCCCGCCCCGCCGAGGACCCCGCCCGCCGAGGACCCCGCGCGGCTGTCCCGGCGCCGCCGGAACCGAAGTCGCTGAGTCCTTCGGAAACAGCGCGTTAGCGCCACTGTTCTGAGCCACGATCCGGGTCCTATTTAATCTCCATGAAATCTAAAGCTCTCCGATTTACGCTGTTACTTTTTGCCCGCGAAAGGCAGGCATGCAGGAGCGTGAACTACCAATCCCAGAAGTCCTTGCGTGAACTCGCTCAATGCGCAGGCGCCCTCGGCTGCCTCGAGGGGCGGGTCTTGGGCAGCCTGGCCTCACCCTACCTAGTGTAGTGATGTAGTGATGAAAACTCTACTCTTTGGTTTATCCAGGCATCTAGATAAGGTTGAGCGACATTTGCGCGATTCATTAATCAAAGTTTTACAAGCCGAGGTTTTCCTGTAAATTAATTTTTGTAGGTTATTGAGTCACAAAATATTTTTAAATGTCTTCCTGTATCAGGCATATTGCAGTTAAGAAAATTTTATTTATTTATTTTGTGTGTTTATCAGAGAGCACTGTGTGTGCTTTGTGTAGGCCCAAGGGTGGCTTCAGGAATCATACTGAATTGTTTTTCTTCCTGTTTACTTTGCACTAAGATTTCTTAGAAGTGCAGATCTAAGCCATTTCCACCAGGTGTTTTTTTTTTTTTTTTTTCTTTTGATAGATAAAATATATTTTAAAAAATATAATGAGGAGGAAAATAAATTGATACAATAAAAATCAGACATTCTTCAGGGTTTTAAAAAATATTTTACTTATTCTGTGTGTGTGTGTTGTATATCAGAGGTGACTTAAGGAATCATCCTAGATTGCTTCTACCTCCTTGCTTTGCTCATGTTTTGCCTGGCATTTTACATAGGACCTAGGATCAGAACTCAGGACCTTCTGCTTGTGAGACAGAATTTTAACCCCTGACCCATCTTTCCAGGTCCCCCACCTAGTGTTTTTACATGGGATCTGGGATCAGAACTCAGGTTCTTCTGCTTGCCATGCAGGCTTAACCCCTGAGCCATCTCTTCAGTCCAAGAATGAAAGTTTCTCATGTAACATTTGTTTACTAATTTTGAAGGAATGGATTTTTAAACAAGATGATGATCTTACATACTAATAAATTTACAGAGAAATAGATTCAGTTGGATAACTGAAAGGAACTTGGGCATGGGATTAGCTATTGTGATTGTGGTACTTTAAGGAGGCATTCCTGTGGGGGCTACATATGACTTGAGAGTTCATAGAGCACGTGCAGGATAAAACATTCCACAGCAAGAGTGGCTGTCAGTAAATTGAGAGATTGGTGCTTGGTGAGTGCTGTAGCTTGCACAGGATCATAGAGTTTGTAGACTATAGCAAAGCTTTTAAAAACTTCTGGTGCAGATAGGACTTAGTAAACCATACAGACAAGGACATGGAGAGGGAGAGGGGTGGGGAAGAAAAAAGTTTGTAGTAGGGAATGAGGATTGGGTGATATGGGGTGAAAATTGCACTAATTTATTGTATTTATGCATAATGTCCTAGAATAAGAAGAAAAAATACTTCTGATGATTGATACCATTTTAAAGATTTAAGCAGGGAAGAGTTGAATGGGATTTATGTTTTTCTGGGGTTATTGTGGCTATTGTGAGGAGGAAACAAAACAAGCATGAGTCCCGCGTCCATTTGGGATGCTATATTGTAAAGGTGGGAGAAAGTAGACAGTGGAAATGGCAAAAAGTAACTGGATCACTTTCAGTGCTTTGTAGTAGAGCAAACAGGATTTGCTCTACTGACTTAGTTACTGACTTCTCCATGAGCTGTTACCTAAACAACTGGATGACATATGATAACAATAAGTGGGAAATATGGTAAACTCGATTTTTTTTTTTAGCCAGGCACTCACATATCCCAGGTTTGTCTTGACAGATCTTCCTGCTGGGCTTCCAGTCCTGAGTGTGCTGGGGTGAGTCACATCATCTTGGAAGAGCATATTTTGAAGGGCAAATTAAGACCTGTGTTTTGGGTGCAGGAAGATCGGCATCCAGGACCCACGAAGTAGACAGGTGGACTCATGAAGTTCAAGAAAGTCATCAGAGAATCAGAGAAAGATGGACATTGTATATCTTAATGGGATACTCAGCAAGGAGAAAGTAGCTACCTGCTTCCCTGGCCCATTATGGACAGATATGTTGTTGCTTGGTTGAAGCAATAGGTGCTTCCTTCTGACACTTATGGATACCATCATGGAGACATCCTCTAACACAAACAGCATGGTTGATGGTCAGCAACTCCCTGGCAAATGGTGTGGTCAGTAGTTGATGGTATCTTTTTGATATGAACAATAAGCATTTCCAATGCCCAAGCAAAACCAGACATTTTCTTGATAGACTAATGATAACCAGTTTGATGCCAGAAGTGAAAACAGGATATACCTGAAAACATAAGGAAATGGGAGAAACAATTATACCTTTAATTAGAGATGTATTAATTAAATGCCCCAAGAGCCTTCTTTTACCACACAGTTGCTTGTAGACTCTTTCTAATAAGCCTGCCCAATTTCTGAATTCTAAGTCAAAGCCTAAGTTTTTCTCCGCTCTTTTTATCCCTCTTTTCTGGACACAGTCCCAAATCTTAAACCTCTTTCCCCCAACACTTTATGTATTCTGTTTCAAAAGAACCCCATTCCCATCGGCTACAGCTGCTTCCAAACTTCTGCTACTGTAGCCTGCACTTTTGCCCTCTAGATGAGAAAGTTAGACTCTATTCCCTCTTCCCAGTAGCTGCTAAGCTTTCCAGCTTGCCTGCCCTGTTGTTTTTCAAAGTCTATTAGAATTGTCTTGAGTTTCCTTCTGGGTCCACTAGTGAATTATTTTATGAATGAGAGAAAGAACCTGCAAGAGAGGACCTCATGTCCCTTGGTGATGCTCTCATATGTGAAAAAACAGTTTGCTAATAGAGGCAGAGAATAGTGTTTTCAGGTGCTGAGGTCAAGAGATTGGTCAGAAGATCCTTATAAATTCAAGAGCTCTACTATATAACATGGAGACCATACTTCCTAATGTTGTATATTTGATAATTGCTAAGAAGAGATTTGAAGTGTACTCACTGCATATTAAAAAAGATTTGGCCTCTCAGATAAAACATATGCTAAATAAATTAATTTAGTCAGTGCTTACTCTGTGTGTATTTCAAAGCGTGTTGCACACCAAATATATACATAGTTATTTGTCAAGGACTCCAAACTTTTTGAAGTTGAGGCTGAATTAAAAACTATTTTCTCAAATTAAATTAGATAACTATCTCATACTAAAAAGCAAACTCCAGGTAGACTAAGAGTTTGAATATTTAAAACAAGGACTGGTGAGCTAGAACGGTGGGTAAGGCGCTTGGTCTAAATCCCACCAACCTAAGTTTAATCTCTGGAAACCTGTATAGGGGAAGGAGAAGACTTCCAAAAATTGTTCTTCCTTCCTCCCTTCTGTGTGCAGTGACATGCAGCAACTCTTCTCTCTCTTTCTCATTCACCTTAAATAAATAAATGAATAATTGTTTAAAATCTACAACTAAACTTGAATTTATAGCAAAAAACCCCAGAATTTACTTTCATTTGAACTTAAGGAAGTTTTTCTATAAAGAAAAAGGATGATAAATTTGATTAAAATTAAGAAGTTCTGTCAAAAGACTGGGAGAATTGGCTCAGTGGTCCAGATCCCCAAATCCCACACACACACACACAAAATTGTTGAGTGGATATGGCGGCAGCCTGTAAATATGGCTCCGAAAGGAGGAATCTGGGTAACCTCAGAGCAAAGCAATTAATTGTAAGGTGGGAGAACGATCTGGGATTCTCAATGTCTTTTTCGGCCTCCACAGAAACACATGCTCAAGGACCCTCTTGAGCGTATGCCTGTGCACATACATACACCTACCCACATGCCACACACACACACACACACACACACACACAGTAGAAACTCTCTATATCAAAGACATCTGAAAGGGCTGAGGCTGTAGGCAAGTGGTAGAGCACTTGCCTGGATGTACAAGGCTTCAGGTTCAATCCTCAGAACAGAAAAAGAAATCTGAAAATAAAAAGACAGTTTACAAACTGAGACTATATTTAGTGACATAACTAATAGTAGATTGATATTTTAAAAAATTTATACATGATGAGAAATACTTCAAAGAAAGCATGATAAACAGTGTTGGGGACACAGCTTAATCATGTTTGTCTTGCACACATGAGGAATCTGAATTTGAGCTCTAGAAAGCACATTAAGAAAAAAGCTGGTTTGTGGAGGTATGCGCTTATTAACCCAGCCTCTGGGAAGCAGAGGAAGCTGCCTGAGAATCACTGCCCAGCTACCACAGCCTACTCTGCCAGCTCCAGATCAGTTACACAGCCTGTCTCACAAAAAAAAAAAAAAAAAAAAAAAAAAAAGGAAGCAAAGGAGGGAGGGAGGGAGGGAGGGAGGAAGGAAGGAAGGAAGGTAGGTAAATGGTTCTTGAGAAATGGCCAAGTCTGTCTTCTGGCTCTTCCCCCCCCCTCCAGCTCCCCTCCCCACACCATACTGCACACCAAGAAAGCATGTCAAAAGACATAAATAGCACACCACAGATGCATAACAAAATCATGTATATTCTTTAAATATTCATCATTTCTGACACTGTCTTTAAGGACGCTGACCTTGAATTTCACATCTTGTCATCCTGTCTTTGTAAGCATTCCTGTAAAATCTGGGTGATGTGCTTCTTCAGAAGTTAATAGAGCATCCTGGGGGACACACTGGGGGATGGGGAGGGAAGGGGGAGGGGAGGGGGGCACAGGGGGATGGGGGATTGGAGGGAGGAGGGGGCTGGTGTACCTGTTAAGTTTGTATGAGTGGAAATAAATAAATAAATAAATAAAATAGAAGTTAATAGAGCATCCTGTTTGACCACTTAGACTTGGTGCTGTCTTTGTGAGAAGACTATGAAGAACATCTTAAATCTCTTTAGCTCTTACAGAAAGTTTCATAGATTTGCATTTTTCCTGAGTCATCCTACAATTATTTTTTACAATTTTCCTGAGTTCTCAAATTTATTTTATGAAGCTGTAGGATTTATATTACTGTTAGCATTTTAGGACATTCTGTGCATGCATATATGCATGGATATATATAAATTTATACATGTACATGTATTGTTAATAGAAAGCTTTTACACATATAGTATATATAAGTAGTATATATAGTACTACTTAAGTAATTTGGATGTTGGATCATGTTTCTCTTTTAGTAGTAAACTTAATTACTGTATTTAATAGATATAATAAATTTGAAAAACATTACAAATAAGACATGAGAATCTGACCCCCCCACCACGGTCTCCTACTTTTATTCCGTCTACCTTTGAATCTTCTCTTATAGTAAGACCCTATTTTAACAGCCTTTTATCTCTGGCTAGGAGGTGACACCCAATACCCATCAGGATAGAGCCAAGGACAGCGCAAGAACAGCAAAACGGGGGGGGGGGGCACAACAAACATAATTCAGAACATCAGAGACCCTACATTAACCACTTGGAACCAGGCCAGCCTAATCTCTCCTCATCCTAAAACTCAGGAAAATTTTGCAGAAGAAGGGGTGGTAAGATTTTAAGAGCCTAAACATGGGAAGGAGCAACGATATGCAAGATACTCCATATAAGTTAGGGCCAAAGTAATCATAATAGGACTTTGCATGACCTGCACAATGACCAACATATCATTGAACCCCCAAAGTCTAGCATGGATCACAGGCACTAGGATCCTTAGAAGCAAGGGATTAACAGCTACAATAGTGTTCCTATACTAAAAGGGAACACAAGTAGAGCTCTAGGCAATGCTACTGAGTCCTTATACCTCATCAGAGAGGAGGACCCAGAGGGAAGTTTGACAAGCACACTAAAGGATGCTCCAGGGATTGGGGGGGGGCCCACTGGGAGAAAGGGAGGGAAGGGGGAAAAGGCAGGGGAAAAGGGGGAGGGAGCAAGGGGATCCAGGGATGGAGGGAGAGATAGAGGGAGGGGACAGGGTACCTATTAAGTTTGTATGAATGGAAAAAAAATAAAAAATTTAAAAAAAGACATGAACTGATTACCAGTATGTGTTGTGAACCAAAAATTGGCATTATCAAAGCTGTGAGAAGATTTGAAACCATGAAAAAAACAAACAACAACAAAAAAAAACAACTGAAGCAAAGTGTGGTGACACCTGCATTTAACCCCAATACTGCATCAAGCTGAAGTCCGGTTTGCACCACAAGACACCATGTTTGGAGAAAAAAAGAATATTGTTTTTGTTGCTTGGAGCTTTGAAGTTTATTCTTTCCTTTCCAATGAATTTCTTACCTAAATTTGGGCCTGAAAAGAGAAGGATTATCTCTTTCTATGTGGGCCCAAATTTCCCAAAATGGGTTCTCCTGAAGAACTGAAAGAAAGGGAAGAGGCCTCCAGAGCTGGAGGGTAGTTCCCAGGCAGGAGGAGAGGAAACGAAGCTGAAGACTGGAGAGTAGCGGCTCATGTTCAACCCGCCGGCCAGGAGAGAGGTTTGGACTTGATTCTAACAGTATCGAGAGGCCGTGCAGGAACCAAGTAGGGGGACGCAAGGTCCCAGCTAGTTCTGCCTATTTATGAAAGAATCATTATCAGGGCTAAGAGAGTGCTCAGGTTAAAGAAGGGAGTGTTCAGGTTTAAGAATGGGGCTGTTACAAGTGAGAGCTGGAGAAAGGTCGTTAAGATTCAATATATTTTTTAACACAAAGGAACAGCAGATCAGTGAGCACCAACATCTATCTGCACTACTGTCTCTAAAAGGCATTGAGTCTTGTTCTGGTGCCAGAGATAGGATTCTTAGGAATCCCTCAAAACCATAGCTATGGGATAGATTCAATCATTCATCCCATTTTACTAAGGGAATTGAACTGAAAAGCATCTTTAAACCAGAGTATGCTTGTTGTTTTTGCATTCGTTATACAGCAGGATTTTTATTTTCAGGCTATGATGAATGTTAAGTAAACATGATGGAAATGAGTTTTCCAGAAAGTAAAATACCAAGACAAACGCAGGGGTTGGAGTTGTTAAAGGTATTTTTATCACGAGTTGCAATTTGATTGGCTTTGGGTTACTAAAGGCAGAAGAAAGTCATGAGACCTTGATTTGTCAGCTCTTGCAGTGTGAATAAGAGCAGAAAGGAGAATAATTTTCTCTTTTTCCTGTTAAATGTCCAAGGCCCGATGAGTGAAACTCTGAGTTCCTTTCTGTCATTTCATCATCCCAACTAGGTAAGGAGGAAGAATATCTATGGTAAAATTAGATAAAATTAGGAACAATAGTTGGGCCATGTTTGCTTTTTCCAATTTTTTTTGGGGGGGGGGGATTCTAGGTGATCCACTGCCCAGCACACTGCCTCAATTTTTTCCCCAGCAGGCCTCTTTTTCTCACTTAGAGCTGTGCCTTGCCACCCTAAGCTGCCGTATCTGACTTGGGAGAGAATCTCAGTTATCATCCATTTTGCTTCCACACTAAGCTTTTCATCATCCTGATAGGGGTTTTGTGTGTGTGGGTGGGTGGGGGGGCATGTTTCTCCTTCTCATGTCACCCTTTGTCTTTGTTCTCTTTCTCAGTGGGCATGGCACTCAGGGGACATATTTTTTTCCTTTCTCCCAGAGGCACCCTTCCCCCAACCAAGAAACAGACTGATGTTCACAAATTAGTTCAGCTGGTGAGATTTAGGTCACAGCAATGCTGATTTTTCATGCCACGCTGGGGAGAACTTTTGGCATTTTGGGAAAAGAGCTAGAGGATTGCACAATGTTGACAACTAATATTGAAGCATTTAATAAAGTTAGAAATGATTCCTAGTGCTTTAGCTGTAAAAATTGAGGCAGCAGTTGCTATGGAAATGTGACAAGCTAAAATAACAGCTTTAAGTGAGAATAAAGAAGCAGGGAGATCAAGACCTGTGATTACATGCTCAGAGTAACTGCTGGTGACGAATATGGAGAGCTTCATTTTACTTGATTAAATTATTAAGCATAATTTTTTCCCTTTATCCAGCATGAATGGAATTTCTAATCCTTTCATTCGAGCTTCCATTTGGTTCAGTGGTTATTTCTTCTCACATCTAGTCCAAGGTAGAACTAAGGAAGAAATCTCTGCTGCCATGTAATCTTGCTAATATTCAAGCCCAATCTTTAAAATCCCGTTATTATAATTAAGCCTGTGCATGGGATCTAGGGAGAATTGACAAAGCTGTTCTTTGATGCCCTTTGTGAAATTCCTGGAAGGGAGCTCTAATTTTAATATGCATATTAAAACTTATTCTCCAGGTGCTCTCTAGCTTGGCTGAGAGCCAAACAAAGGAAAATAGGCTTCTGTTTCAGCAGGGCCTTTGACTTTTAAGAAAGGTAATTTCCCTCATTGCTACAGAATATTACGTTTTAGAATCTCCTTCCTTGGAGAAGTAAGATTTGAGTACACAGACCAGATCTGTGCGGTCTATAAATTCTGTGGGGACCAGCTGACCCAAGGTGATGGGAATGACAAAGGAACTCTTGCAGCCCTTGAATTCCACAGTAAAATAAAGATTCATAATGAATTTCAGGATTTTCTTTTAAATGATATGTTTGTTATTGCAATATACAAATATAAAACTATTAAATAAGGGATGGAGGTATGGTTCAGGGGTTAAAGACTTTTTGCCACGTAAGTAAAAGGACCTGAGTTCAGATCACAGACCCTGTGTAAAAACATTAAGGCAGAGGTCTAAAAATCCTGGCCCTGGAATTTCCTTTGGAAAACCCCACAGGAAAGCAATAAGGAAGTATATTGATCCAGGATGATTCCCTAGGTCAACCTTGGACTTCCACAAGCACACACATTCAATTGCCCTCTTCTATAAACACACACACACACACACACACATACACACAATTACATATGAAAAAATGGAGATTTTACATTAAAACTTTATTGCTTACAGGGTTTTATGTAGAACAAATGCTTTAAGAGTAAAGAATCAGAAAAAAGAAAGAGAAGACAGGAAGTGAAGAGATAAATGAGGTAGCTCTGGGTTTATCGGGTCAGGCAGTCCTCCCTTATATTTATAAGCTAGTTGCCTGGAGCTGATGTGGGTTCAAGGAAAATCACTGTTTTGCTGGGCACATGTTTTATTTATTAATTTTATTTTTAAAAATTTATTTATTTTGTGTGTGTGTGGGGGGGGGGCACTGTGTGTCCCCGTGGAGAACCAAGGATGACTTCTGCAATCGTCTTGTATTGCTTCTACCTCCTTTTTGCTTTGCTTTGGAATTTCCCAGGCTCTGCCCAGGGTCAGAAAATGTAGGCTGCTATCTTTTCTGCCTGTTTTTTTTTTTTTTTTTTTTTTTTTTTTATTCAATTGTGTGTGTGTGTGCGTGTGTGTGTGTGTGTGTGTGTGTGTGTAGAACCATGGACGAACTCGGGAACCACCAAGGACGTCTCCATCTCCTCCTTGTTTACTCTGCCCCGGGATTCACAGGCTCCGCCCTACCAGGACCAGAAACGCAGGCTGCCCCCGCTTCCGCCCGGCGTCTATACGTGGGATCTGGTATCCGAACTCAGGACCTTCCGCCTGCAAGGCAGAGGCTTAACCCCTGAGCCACCTCTCTAGCCCCTCTGCCTGGTTTTTTAAGGTGAGAACAGGGATGTGAACTCAGGACCTTCTGCTTGTGAGACAGAATTTTAACCCCTGAGAAATGTTTGCATTTCTGCCTATTGTTGGGAAAGACTGATTTTTATTTGTTTTGTTTTGTTTTGTTTTGCATTCTGCCTTGTCTTTCTGGCTAAAAACAAGTCTAGCACAATGCCAATCAATGCTTGTTGAATGGACAAATTTATGCAAGAGCAGGCCTCCTGTCTCATTTTAGCTTGAGCAATGATTTGTGCCAGGAATCTTGGACATGATCCATGTTTCATGAAGTAAAAGGAAACCTAAAGTGAGAAACATTAACATTTAAATCATGAGCTTGTGTTTGCCTTACTATTCTGAACTTAATCAAATCAGAAGTTCATCTGATGGAAATTGATAGGAACCTTGGCAGCAGTTAGAGTCTGAATCTGATGTAGAGTTTATGCACCCTCAGCACGCATTCTCGAGGAATAAGAAATATAAGCTATGAGATTTTGCTAGTGAACTGACACAGCCTGAGTTCTGTTATTTCTTCTTTATTATTTCATTTTTAAGTTTTTATGTAACATATAGAGTAATGTGTTTCCATCCACCAGAGCTTGACCGAGAATCTTCCTTTTGCTGTGGAAGACATTTGGTCAAAGCACATCTAAATTCTAACCATATGATTGACTGTGGAGTGCTCATCCCTAACCAGGACATTTAAATCTCACCCCAGGTTTCAGGCAGCACAGTGGAAAAGGGGTGATAAGAATGTATGAGCCTGAAGGTCAAGAGACATGCTGCCAAATACTGTCTTCTACACATGACTGGGCCTCTTTGCCATTGCAGCTGTGTTTACTTTCACAAGACCTGCTCAAGATTTGGCCTGTCAACTTTTCACACAAAAAGGGGCAAGAGCACAAGAGGACCACACCTCCCTGCAGCACTGCCGAGGGTTAGTATGGGCTTTAGCAAGGGGAACTACTTTCTTCAGTGGTATACCCACTGATATGTCATCCACATTCTAGCACTGCTCAGACACTTGCCAATACAAGCAACTCAGGTAAAACTCAGTGGGCCATACATGCAAAAAGTCATGAAGGTAGGAGGGAGACTCATTAGGAAGAAAAAAAATTCAGTGGAAGGAGGGGACATAAGATCTGATAATAAGGGGTGGAAACGACTTAAATTCACTATGTCCAGTATGAAACTATCAAAGAATAAAAAATACGTGTAGTCAAAAATTTAAGCAATTGGTTTCATTATGGTGAACATCATCCATTTCTATTATCCCTTTTAAGATTTATTTTTTCTTTAAGCATGTGTGTGAATGTATGTGCATGTGTGTGCATGTATATAGTTTATGTGCAGTACATAGGCCAGGAGAGGGTATCCAGTGTCCTCTACCTTTACTATCTATTTCTTTAAGCAGAGTCTCTTCCTGAACCTGGGGTGTGTTTCTGATAAGCTGGAAGCTGGCAAGACCCAGAAATCTTCCTGTTCCCTCCTACCCCAGATACGTGTTTACAGATGCCTACAATGTGTTATATGGCTGGTGGGATCTGAATCCTGATTGTGGAGCAAGTACTTATTACTGAGCCATTTCTCGCCAGCAACTCCACTTCTATTGTCAAATAACTAAATTGCTTGACACAATTAATTTTCCAGTTTCAAATACCAAAAATGCCAAGCCACATAAGTCATAACCTTATGGTATACGATCATGTGGGAACTGATTACACGGCACCAAAGACAGGGTCATTCATGTATTCATTTTACATTTTAGTGAGCATCCATTTAGGTTCTAGGTGTATATTAGTTAATTAGATCTAGTCCCTGATTTCTCAGAAAATATTTTTGTTGGGAAACATAGCATAAATAACTAACAAGAAAATCAACACTTTTGTGCAAATTGTATATCTGATTATAGTGAAAATTATGATGAAAGTGGACAAAATGCACTTAGTGAGAGTTAATTCCCCACAGAAGAAAATGTGCGTAGTCACTGGCCTGGTGAAGGCGCTGAGAAGCGAAGTGTAATTCTCTGTGTTAGAACATGATCAGAAAGAGGAGCTAGTTTCAAAGGAAGAGAGACAGAGACAGAGACAGAGAGACACAGAGAGAGAACAGCAGAGGCTATGTTACTCTGGGCCCTGAGAGAAGCAGAGATTTTTTTTTTTTGAGTCACTGTGTAGAGACCATTATCAGTAATTTTATATTTGACCACTCCATGGGGGGAGTCACACTAAAAGTGTTGTTTAAATACAGACTGTACTCTTGCTAGATGTTTCCTAAGTATAGATTTTTAAATTAAATGCATTTTTTCCCTCAATGGAACATAGTTCTACATGATCATATATGACAAGATGTTAAAATGTCAGGTTGCCTTCATTTAATAATCTGCAGAAAAGCAGCAAATGAGGCAAACCCGAGTTGAATGGAAGGCAGCATGGACATACTTCATTTTACTCATAGAGACTGTTGAGGGAAATATTCCTATGTGACTCTACATTTCCTGTATATATTTCAAGCCACTCACTGTTCTTTGCCTTGGAATGCTTTTCTTTTTCTTTTTCTTTTTTTTTATAGTAAAAAGCTCTGAAACCTGAAAAGATGCCTCCTTTTATGGCACACGACAGGTTTGTACATAATCTTAGGGAATAGAAGAACTAAGGGCCTAAACTAAGGGTTTCCTAAACATTGTGAATGATTGCTGTCTCCTCAAGCGTGCTAACCATGTTTTCATCATGTAACAATACCTGAGAAAATAAAGCAAGAAAGGTTTCTTTTGGCTACTGGTTTCAGAGTTTTAGCCATGGTTGGCTGGCTCCATTGTCATTATGAGCTTCTGGTGAGAAACAGACCATCATGACGATACATGTGGCAGGAGAGACTGTTCCTATGGTAGCCAAGTAGCGAAAAGGGAGTTGAGAGAGATTGTGCTTCATTAAGGACACACTCCCATTGACCAACATCCTCCCATTAGGTCCTGCTCCTAAGCTATGAATTCATCGATGGATAAACCCACTATGAATCCAGCACCCTTGTACTTCAGTCGTTTCTCACTAGTGTCATCAGCTGGGGGCCAAGCCTTATAGGGGACACTTTGAGTACTAAGAAGCTCTCCTCTGGAACACAACCCACTGTTCAAACAGTCACTCATGAGGCCTATCTGCTGTGCTTCTGGGCAGGGCCTACTACCTGCTGTGATTCCTGGGTGGGGCCCTGCAATCAATCACAGATGCAGTGATGTGCATGGAATTGCTGAGTGGTGACTAATCTCTCATCCAGGAGTCTTGTGTTGTCTGCCACTATCTATAAAACTGGAAAGTAACTTGTTGGCTTACAAGTGAGTAGTTTCAGACTTCACACTAAGTTTCCCAAGCAATCTGAACAGGCAGGTATCATGCCAGGCAAGGCAATACACTAGTGTGTTCAACCTGCAAGACATCTAATTAGCAGGGTTTTTTTTTTTCATTGCTTTTCTCCTTCAAAGTCACAAGATGAGCTATTTTGAAACAATCACATCTTAAGTGTGACTTCTATTCTGAAATACATGTGTGAAACCTACTAGGTATTAATTATTCTGCCTTGAATATTTGTGATCAACTGGGAAGTCATTCCCAAAACGAAAAGGATGCTGTCTTAAAATTTTAGGATCATCTCAAGACAATAAAAGTATGATGCTTGATTTAACTAACAACATTTTGTATATGGGTTTGAATGCCGCCCAAATCTAATTCCTTGTAAGATTCTCATCACACTGTGGCTTCTCAGTGTTCACAGAACCTGAATCATGGCAATGGGAAATGGTCTTGGTACCTACCTTCTTCAAACTGAGGCTTAAGGAACAGTTTCATGGCTCCCATGAAAGACTGCAAGGTGCTACTCTGGCAGCAGGAGGAAATGACCCATATCTGCCCTGTCCAGTACAGGAGCTACAAGTTCACAAGTGGCTACTCAACACCTGGAATTTTAGTAGCTTGAATTGAGAATTGCTGTAAATGTAAATTGTCTACCAGATTTCAGAATTAGGGAAGGAAAAGAAAGACAAATTTCTCATTAAGAATTCTGAAAGTTCATTTCAAATGGTTATGTTTTAGGTTAACTAAATTATTGAAATTAATTTTGCATGTCTATTTTTACTTCTTTTAGTGTGGCTACTAGAAAGTTTTAAACCACGCTTGTTATTCTCATCAAGCAATGCTGTCCTGCTGCTCAGAGGGCTGACCTTGGACCAGCAGCATCGACATCATATACAGAAACACACTCTCCCCCGAAACGTACAGAGGCAGAATGCGACATTCCAACAGGAGTCGTGTGATCTGTATGCACAGCACAGGCTGGATAGCAAGAGAGTTCCCTAAGACCAGGGTACTAAATTAAATAGTGAATGATTTTTACTATCTCCCTGTGTGTGTGCATGTGTGCGTGTGTGTGCGTGTGTGTGCGTGTGTGTATAAGCCAGAGTTCAAGCTCTCATGTGATTCCTGAAGTACTGTCCATTTCATTTTTAAAAAGATTTTATTTATTTATTTACTTATTTATTTAGTGTGTGTGTGTGTGTGTGTGTGTGTGAGAGGGCACTGTATGGACCTGTGGAGAACCAAGGGTGACTGCAGGAATCATCCTGTATTGCCTCTACTTCCTTCTTTTTTTAAATTTTTTTAAGTATTATTTATTCAATTATGTATGTATGGTGTGCGCGTGTGTGCATGTGTGTGTGTGTGTGTGTGTGTAGAACCATGGACCGCCTCCACCTCCTTCTTGTTTACTCTGCCCGGGGATTCACAGGCTCCGCCCTACCAGGACCAGAAAGGCAGGCTGCCCCCCCGCTTCCGCCTGGCGTCTATAAGTGGGGTCTAGGATCCAAACTCAGGACCTTCTGCCTGCAAGGCAGAGGCTTAACCCCTGAGCCACCTCTCCAGCCCCTGCCTCTACTTCTTTCTTGCTTCACTCTGGGATTTCCCAGGCTCCCACCACCAGAGCTGGAAGTGCAGGCTGCCGCCATTTCCACCTGGCATTTTTACATGGGACCTGGGATCTGAACTCAGGACCTTCTGCTTGCAAGAAAGAGTCTTAATCCCTTGAGACGGAGTCTTTCACTAGCCTAGGACTTTCTGAGTAGTCTAGGCTTGCTGGCCAGTAAACTTCAAGGCCGTCTGTTTTTTTTTAGCTCTGAGATTTCAGGTATGTGCCACCTTGCCTATCTATCTATCTATCTATCTATCTATCTATCTATCTATCTATCTATCTATCTATCTACACATACATACTCTCACACACATATATATATGAATATAGATATAGATTCTGTGCTCTAGCTGAAGTCCTCTTACTTGTACAGCAAGCACTTTACTGACTGAGCTATCTTCCAACCCAGTGTCCTATGTTTTATTTTCATGGGACATATATAATAAAAGCTTTTCTGGAACCCATTCACTGGGTATTATATAGTTTATATATCTTAAATTCCACAAAGTCAGAATAAGTTCAAATAGATAAAAGGAAGAAAAAGGTGGAGAATGGAGGGAAGTGAAAGATAGAAGATGACATAGGAGAAGGAGAAATAAATCAGGGCATGAAAAAGCTAATATAAGTTTTCAAATTTATTATTATTATTTGAGACAAGATCTTATGTAGCCTAAGCTAGCACTGAACTCCCAACATAGCCGAGGATGACTCTGAACTCCCGATCCTCCTGTTTCCACCGTCAATGTGTCAGGGTCACTGGTGGATGCCATGGGACCCAGTTTATTTTAAAATCATTTTTTAAAACCTTGGCCCTTCGCCTGTATCCTCTTACCTCTTCTGGCCAGTGTACTTCATTCTCCTTGTCATTTTCAGAAGGGGTGACTGGGGGGGGTGGGGAAGAGCTAGTGAACAAGGCTAACAATCTCCAGACAAGTCTTGAGCCTTTGTGGCCCCTGCCCTTGCAAGAGTCACTCACAAATAGGCCAGTTCAGCTACGGATACTTAGGAAATCAAGAAATGTGTTTTTACTGACCTGTTCACCTGAAAATTGCATGTAAAAGTACATCATGGATTGGGGAGTGTAGATACAGGTATCAAGTTGACAATTGAAGATTCGAGGGTTTTTTGTGTGTGTGTGTGATTTGAGTTTTGTGTGTATGTGTGTGTGTGTGTGTGTGTGTGTGTGTGTGTGTATCAGAGGGCACTATGTGTGCCTATGGAAGGCCTAGGACATTTTCCTGGATTGCCTCTACCTCCCTTTTGGTTTGCTTTGGGATTTTCCAGGCTCTCCTTTCTAGGGGTGAAGCTGTAGGCCACTGCTATTTCTGCCTGGTGTTTTTATTTGGAATCTGAGATCTGAACTCGGGACCTTCTGCTTTCATGGCAGAGGCTTAACCACTGAGCCATCTCTCCAGCCCTGAAGGTTTGAGTTCTGGGCACATTTGTAAAGAATTCGTTGTTGAATTAACCCTGAGCAAACTTGTGGAACTGTCTAATTGACAGGGACCCAGCCCATGGTGGAAGGGACTGTTCTCTTGGCAGCTGGATGAGAAGGAAGAAAATGGCATAACTGTTTGGTATGCTTGGACAGAGAAGTGAGGTTTGCCCCTCTCTCAGTCCTGTGGGTATGATGTGGCCAGGTCTACCAAGTTGGACTGGACAATTACTCCCCCTTAAAGCCCTTTGGTCATGAATTTATTGGCAATATGTAGAGAAGCTATAACAGGGAGAGAGTTTTACAGTTTGTTGATAATTAGCATCAGAGCCAAAGATTTGTACAGCAGTAACAAAACAACACAGCTTCCTGTAAGGAGCTTATTGGCAAAGACATTTTCTCTAAAAACCTATTCTTTAATAATCTTTAAATGAGGTGAATAAATTAAAACCTAAATACTGGTTAACTTTATATCCCAAATTAAGCATTATCAGATTCCGTTCTCTTTCATCTCTTATGCGGTACAGTCTGAGAAAAACTATCCTTTCATTGGTTGAATGTGCTGTCACTCACATGGCAAGAACAGGTCTGCCTCTGCTGTTTGTGCTATGAACTAACAGCTGTGCTTCGTTTGAAGAAACATTAGTTTCTTGATGGGAAGAAAAATCTTGTTTAGTTTTTCACTTCTTTTTTTATGCATGGGATTTTCACTGACTTTGGACCAGATATTTTCCAGGAAGAATGTAAGGTGAGCTATTGAGCGTCTTTTAATGCCACATGATTGCAAATGCCAGTATATGTGTGACCTAGGGCGGTTCTGTGATTCTTTAAATTTTCTCATGTTTGTTTATGGTTCAAAAACGTACAAGTTAGGTGAGGTCATAGAGTTAGCTACAAAAATGTTTGAAGTAGAATTTATAATTGAGAGATTAAATGTATTCTTTATTATACGAGACTAGAACTATTTGTTAAAAATGTCAAGAAACACTGATAGATATGTGATTCCTCATGTGACTTCTCAGATCAGAAGGGTTCAATTTAGTTTTCTATTTATAAATGAGTGCTAAGTTCACAGTTTCTCCATCCGTTATTACATGAGAAGAAAGTAATACAAATTTTAAAAGTTTAGAAATATATAATCTGTTCCTTCCAAGGAACAGATTGCTTTAACTGATGTGTGACCATTTCTTTTTCTCCATCTCTTTGTTTTTTTTTCTGTGTCAAACAAGGGAGCATACAGAGTCACTATAAATTTTTTTTTTCAAAATCTCAGCTGCTTCCCAAGTGTTGGTTATGTGCTAGCTCAATGCATCAGGGAATTTAGTGTGAACACAGAGGGCAGCAGCGGCAGGAAGATCTGGAAAAATTCTTCCTAAACTCTTAAATTAGCAGCTGAGAAAACCTTTAAGGATAGACATTAAAATTCTTTTCCTCCTTCTTTACTTCATAGCAATTGATGCTGTCTTTCATTTCACTTTTAAATAGTGAGTGACTTATATTCCTTCGGTGGTTAAATGTTCTTTTGTTCAAGACGGTGTCTCACATAGCCTAATCTGGCTTTGAATTTACTCTATGTCCATGACTGGTTTCCAGTTCCTGATCTTCCTGCCTCCACATTCCAAGTGCTGAGATTACAAGTATTCACTATCACACCTGACTTTATAGTAATACAAAATGGATACTTACTCTTTTTTCCAGTACTGGGTATTGAACTTAGGGCTTCATAAATACTTAAGCAAGCGTTCTACCACTGAGTTACACCCTGGCTCAACAGGTAAAATGTAACAGTATCTCCCTACTAGGTTTATATAGAAATGAGTTAATTTCACATTACCATGGCAAAATGTAAGTTAAGAATTATAAAAGGACAAATTCTGCTTTTAAGGAGAGGTAAATTTAGTTTTAGTGATTTATATCCTAGAAAAAGATGGCTGTGTTATTGATAATAGCTAAGAAATGGAGCCTTCCTTGATGTCCATCAATAGTTGAATAGATAAGAAAAATGGGGTCCATACGCACAATAGAATTCTATTTAGTAATAAAGAAAAAATAAAATTAATGGCAAGAAAATGAGACTGGAAATAATACTAGTATATCTCCAACTCAGAAATAAAAATACTGCAAATTTTTCTCCTATATATATACTACATTTTAATTTGTGTTTGTTTTAATTTGTGTTTGTTCATGTGTGTGTATATACTCATGTGGATGTTAATGCATGTTTGTACATGTATGCATATGCATATGTATATACTGCATATGTTAATATGTGTGAGTGCATGTGTGTGTATGTGTTATATGTCTTTGTATGCATGTTCATATGTGTACATGTGAGTGCATTCATGTGTGTATACCTTTGTGCGTATGTATTATATATCTACCTATGTGTGCTATGTGGATATATGTGCATTCCTACGTCTGTGTGTTCATGTATGTATGTTCAGTTATATTTTAACATTCATTGCAGAATTTAAAGTTCAGGTAAGTAGAACTATTTTGGGTAAATTGCATGTCAATTGTAATCTCATGATTATTTTAATAAGAAACTTCTTTTAACTACTAAGAAAATTAAATTTTTTAGTGCTCCTGCATGTGACTGGGTTCAGAGAAACGATTCATGCTAGCCCCACGCACAAGAACTGTACTGAACAGAAACATCTTCTAGGCTGGGGATATGGCTCAGTGATAGAGCACTTGCATAGCATGCATGAAAGTCTAGGTTCAATCCCCAGCACCAGAAACAATAAATAAACATTCCACCCACACTACTATATACAGAAGTTTTTGAATCTCTGTTAAGCTTCAAACTAGAAATGTCCATAAATGTCAATGTGTGCATAGACAAACAGAATGCGTCATATCTATATGGTGAAAGATTTCTTAGCAATGAAATGGAATGAAGTACATGCTGTCATAGTTAGGCACAGGGGTCAACTTAACCATTGAGGGTTTGAGCTCTGGGCACATTTGCAGAGAATTAATTGTTGAGTTAAGCCCAGAGCAAATCTGCAAGAGATTGTCTAGCTGATGGGGAAGGCCCAGCCCATGGTGGATGGGACCGGGCCCTGGAATAAGATACAGAGAACTGGTTGAGAAAGTTGGCATCCTTAAGTACACTTGGCCAGACATGATGGTCTGCCAAGTAAGGATTGTCCCTCTCTCAGCCATTATGTAGAGATGGTGTAGCCATTTCCCTGGGGCCTGGTTGGTATATGGTCTCCCATTAAGCTTGGACTACGAACTGTAGTATTGTAAGAAAATAAACAAACCGCTTATTCCCTTGTCTTTTGATGGTGATTTATCAGCAACCATGCAGGCAAACTGCAACACATGCAATGTTGTTTGGGGATTCCAAAGTTATTGTGTTGAGACTAAAAGAGTAAAGAAAATATGTTACATGAATACTAATAGGAAATTCTCAAAAGTCAAAACTAGTTCAAAGTAATAGGAAGTAAGCCTATATTTGCCTGAGGTAGAAGGTAGAGGGAACGGAGCTTTACCACAGACATGCTTGGGGAAACATGCTTGGTGGATGCATAGATAGTCTTCTGTATCTTTATTGCAACTGTGGTATCATGAGTAGGCACCTGTGACAAAATTCATAGGTCTGACTGCATGGAGAGTATGTAGCTTGCTCTCAAAAATTGTACCTCAAGAGGTTGATGAAAATGAATAGATAATTGCAGCCATGCGTGAGAAGCAGCTAGAGGGCATCAGTTCCTCAAACTTCAGAATTTCTCATTAGATAATAAAGAATATCGCATTTAATTTATAATCGATTACATTTAATTATTTCCAAAATACTTGATTTTAACATAGACTTAGTACCTCCAAATGGAATTACATTTGGCATATTTATTATGACATATAATATATAATCTTTTCAAAAAGTGGAATTTATATGATAATGGTTATGTATGGGCCTTAGAAATTGTTAAGCATAGGATTTGATCTTGATTCTCAAATTTCTGCTACAACTTTTGAAAAATTCAAAATGTACAATACAGAAACTCTTGACTCAATCGGATATTTAAGTACTGAGAATATTTCATGTAAAAGAATTATGAATATTTTATAAATATAATGCTCCAATTATTTTTAATATTCTTTTTAGCAGTATATGAAAATGCTATAATTTATGATATTTTCTTGAAAACAATTTCTCAGGGAGAAGTATGTAAATACATGAAATAAATCAGCTGTGACTTAACTACTAAAGCTGAATAGTGTGGTATGGTTACCTGGGGATTTTTTTTATGTTTGGGTTTACATTTTTGTATGCTTGAAACATACTATACTAAAACATTTCTGTATCTTCTAACGTTTCAGTTTCACTTGAGGAATTCATGTTAATGAACTTCTCATTGGTGACTTGGTTCTCATGAAGATACACTAGTAGAAAGCAGATGGTTATGGAAGAGGGAACCAGGGATCACATCTTGATCAAGAAAACAGAGGGCAGGCGGTCATGCTTGCCCTTGTTTAACAACTTTCTCACCAAAACTAGTAAGGGGCTGCACAGGAACAAGAAGTTGCTAGAATGGCTACACGCTCCTAGTGACCAAAGGACCTCCTGTTGTGCCCCTCTTCCAGAAAGTTACTTCCCCTTCTATGTTGCCACCACTCTGTCTGCTAAGCCTCTAGTCACAGTAGACCCTTGGAGAACATTCAAACCATAACACTTATATACTTCAGAATAGGAATTTAGTTAAGGAGATTGTAATACATTTATAGGGTGTAATATTACATGAAATTCAAAATTGTATCAAAACACTATAATGTAAATATTTTTGATAATATTGATGTAGAAAACTACAGGCTGAAGCACAATATGTTCACAAATGTATTTTTAAGTTTCAGAAAAATTAAGTAATGTGGTAGGCAGTATTCATGTGTATGTAAAGAGAATGGAAAGCTAGGTATTAAAACTGCATTTCTCAGAGTTTGCAGATACAACCTTTTGGCAATTGAATTTGTCATTTTTAAATAAAATGTTGGCCATTTTGGCTTTACTATATTAATAATATAGAGTAATGTAAAACATCATTTAAAGTATTTTATTATGCATGATCATTTTATTATTATTGATTAAGTCTCAGTTAATAGTACCCTGTTTGCATTTGAGCAGTGATATTCAGTGAGTAAAGGTCAGGATTGATCTTAAAGGATTTCTTTGGTAAATTTTTCTATATTTTCTACATTTTCTTTGAAGAGGATGCATTATTTTTCGAATCGGAAATTCCTCGTCAAAATACAAGTTTTGAGTTTTTAAGGTTATGCTCCTCTACCTTGAGATAGTATTAACTGAAATTCACTTCTTTTTTTTTTTCCCTTAGGAGGGTTAACAAACTACAGAAATTCAGAAATTAACTTCTTAAAACTTGGCGTGGGGCTGGAGAGATGGCTCAAGGGCTAAAACTCTACCTCACAAGCAGAAGGTCCTGTTTGGATCCTGGATACCACATAAAAACTCCAGGCAGAATTGGCAGCAGCCTAAGGTGGAGAGCCTGGGAAATCCCAGAGTAAAGCAAAAAGGAGGTAGAAGCAATTCATGATGACTCCCGAAGTCACCCTTGGGTGTCCACAGTCACACACACACACACACACACACACGCACACATGCACACACACACATGCACGCACACACACAAATAAAGAAAATAAATAAAACTTGGTCTGAAATCTTAATAGTAGATCTGTGCTCATTATTTAAAACTTCTTTCTTTTATCCAATTTTAGTTATCGAATGTCTTCAAATAAAGAAGTGATTATAAAGAATGGTAAGAGTTTTAATTGCCCTTGTGGTTTTGAGGGTGGGGGTGGGGATTTAAGGAAAGACTTTTTCTGGGGTAGCCTTCCATGACTAGTGTTGTTTGACTCCTTCATGTGAACTTTAAAAAAATTTTTTTTCATATCTATGTGTGTATATTCTGTGTGTGTTTTCATGTATATGAGTGGGGTTCCTCTGTGCCGTGGCACAGATGTGGAAGCTGGAAGACATATCAGAGTTTTTTCCGATACCTTGCTTGAGGCAGGATCTCTTAGCTGTTTGTCACTGAGTGTGTCAGGCTAGCTGACCTGTGCTAGGTATTAAACTCTTTTGTCTCTGCCTCCCATCTGCTGTAGTAGTGTCTGGATTCCAGATGTGTGTTGCTGTACTTAGCTTTCATGTGAGTTTTGGGGATTCAAACCCAGGTCTTCATACTTGTGTGCAAATGTCCACTGAGACATCTCCCCATGAAAATCTTCAGATTAGAGAATTTTGAATTATGAACCAAAAAAAGGTTCAAACTTGATATATATCTATATATCTTAATTATAGATATTTCCTCAATACATATATGTACGATTCAGTTGCATTAAGAAGTTGTTGATAGCTAGCTATGGTACTCATAGCATTATTTATTTGACAGATGAACGGAACAATGCAGATAGGAAGCCAATCCAGAATTCCAAAGCAATACCAACTACACAGGTATGGATATATCAAGAAATGAGATTGTACCCTATCTTGAAGTAATCACTTTTCAATTCTGTTACAGCTGTTGTGAAAATATGAAAAATAATTCTAATAATGGTGGATGTGTTCCTACATGAACTTGGGGTAGGGAAACGTGTATGATCATGTTACAGTTGAGAGAAGCATGAAGTACCCACTTTTACTTGTTGCCTTATGTTTTCATATCTAAGTGTGTCTAGTTTCACTGCTGCCAGGGCAGGCCCCACAGTAATAACAAATCACTGTTTACTTTGGGTTTGGGTTGCTGCTCCCTCTTAACTATGTTTACTTTCTCTTGCACGGGAGCAATAGGTTCAATATTTATACTGCGTATTTAACAAAATTATAATGGCAATTTAGTATTCATGGTTACAAATGTGATGTGAATTACCCCTTTTTGCTTGTAGAAGCCTTTACTAATAAAATAGTCACTTAACTTTCTATATTGGCTTAATTAGGCTTTCAACTACAATCTGAGTCGTGAACATTGGAATGCATTCAGCCATCATAACCCTGTTAAGGTTTCCAGGAATGGAATCCCCTGCATTCTCTTCTGGACCAAAAGGATCACAATTAAATTTAAGAATCAGACTTGGCTGAACCTTACAGATGAAGCATTTAGTCAAAACGTAACAGTGGACACAGGCAACTCAACTTGCAGTGAAGAGAGTGCCATGTAAGTTGTTATTTCTGGTTAACAAAGTCTTAGAGGTAATGTGAGGAGCTCTCCCCCCACCAATCTCCTTGTGTGTCCTTGCAGGAAAATTGACTACTCAGTATATGCATAACCCTGATGTGCATTTTTGAGGAAGCATTTCATATTTAAATGAAGGGACAAATTAGAAATTTAGAATTGTTGTATTTTTTCCTTGACAATTTTGTTCTGAGTCTTTTAGCAAATTGTTATAATAATTTATGGAAAATATGGGTTTTGAAAATGTGAATTTCCAAACTCAAAAAGAAGAAAGGAACAAAGAAACAAGAAAGGAAGGAAGGAAGGAAGACGGAAGGAAGGAAGGAAGGACGGAAGGAAGGAAGGAAGGAAGGAAGGAAGGAAGGAAGGAAGGAAGGAAGGAAGGAAGGAAGGAAAAAGAAAGAAAACAAAGAAGGAAACAAAGAAAAAGAGAGAAAAAAGAGAAGGAAAAGAGTAAGAAAGGAGTGAAAGAAAGAAAAGAAGGAAGAAAGAAATTTCACTTTTAGGTTCGTTCTCAACCCTTGTCAAGTATCAATCAACTTTGTTTCATAGTGAAGGATCTCACTTGCCAAAGCAGGGCATAGCAAGAAGTCTCTCTTGATAGTTCATAAGATAAAGCCCTTGATCAAAAATCTGGCAAACAGATTTTGATTCTCAGAAACCTATATGGTGAAAGGAGAGAACTAACTTTTTAAAATAATCTTTATTATTTTTGAGAACTAACTTTTGAAAATTGTCTTCTAACTTCCACTCATGTTCCATGGCACATATATATGTATGTGTGTATATTTTCTTTCTGTCTTAAATAAAAATAAATAAATAAATAAATAAATTTAAGAAAGAAAAAGTTCTCCTTAGCAAGGATTAATGTTCAGCTCTAGGTGGTGTGTTTAGTGTGTGTTTGGGTGGGGTACATTAACGGAACTGGGGAAGCTCTCAAATTGTGGAACATTTATGGTTGCACATAATGTGTAAATTTGGTCAAATTTGACAGAATTCTCTAGGGATTCAAGTTAGTTTGGGTTTGAGATAAGATTAAACACTGTCCCATTTGAGGATCAAGTCAATTTCTCTTCAATTATCCAAGTAAAATGCATTGCTGTTATTTGCTATGGTCAAGGAGGGGAAATCTGGTGTGTTTCACTTGTTTCTGTGAACCTCCTATTCAATATTTGTTGGCATAGTGGATGTTTTGGAAGATTCTTTGCTTTTTCACTGGCCCGGGATGGTTAGGGTGCTTCATAAAAGCCAGAACATATTGGTTGTACACATGTATATATTCTTTTTATACTTTATATACTTCGGTTGTTCCTGAAATCAATTTCTCCCTTTATAATTATTGACGGTGAGTGCTGCAGCTGTATTTATTTTACTGTGAGACAGGATTCAGATCAGAGAAAGGGTTATTTTGCTTATAGTTCCAGAGGTGACATGGCTCATTATGGCATGAATCATATAGCAGAAGGCATGGCTGGAGGCAGAAGCAGGAGGCCGGCTAAGATCACTGCAGTCATCAGGAGGCAGAGAAAGCTAGAAGCAGGACAGAGCTTACTGTTGGAGTTCGCCTGCATGGTTGCTGATAAATCACCATCAAATGACTTAAGGGAAAAAGGGGTTTATTTTCTTACAATAGTCTCATTACAGTTCATAGTCCAGCTTGATGGGAGAGCATGCACCAATACCAGGGCCGAGGGAACTGGCCACACCATCTCTACATAACGGCTGAGAGAGAGACAATCCTTACTTGCCAGACCAGCATGTCTGGCCAAGTGTACATAAGGATGCCAATTTTCTCAATTAGCTCTCTGTATTTTATTCCAGGGCCTAGTCCCACCCGCCATGGACTGGGCCTTCCCCATCAGCTACACAATCTCCTGCAGGTTTACTCTGGGCTTAACTCAACCACTAATTCTCTACAAATGTGCCCAGAGCTCAAATCAACTGTCAAGTTGACATCTGGGCCTAACTATGACAGCTACCAAACCTCAAAGCCCATCCCCTATGATTTCTTTCATCCAGCAAGGCTCTACTCTGAAAGGTGCCATAATCTTCACATACATGAAGACCAGCCAGGATGCCAACGCATGAGGCTGTGGGAGCAACTCACATTCAAACTCTGTCAATTAGTAAAAATGGATTATATTAATACAAACTTCCAAGTCATATTATGAGTTATTACGAGTTAGCTATTCCTTAATAGGAATTTAAAGATTCGTGATCCTTCCTCATTTGTTTATCCTGCTATGGTACCACTCTCAAGTTTTTTCAAAGACATGCACTTAGGACTGTCTTCTTCAGGCTTTAATTAATTCCCTACAGGGTTGTTTATTTGTGGTCAGTTGCATGGAGGAAAGTCTGATTGCCTGGGAATCACCTTGCCAACTCATGGCTGACTGGCCCACCTTGATTCCATTTACCCCAACTCTAGAGTATTGGTAGGGAAAATCTTTCTCACTGGGCTGCTAGTTGTTGGGGGGAAATTATAGATGGAACAAAACCTAACACTTGTCTTTTAGAACCAGTTCTGCTTGGAACTGTGTGACTTTGCGCAAGGGACCTGTGAGATTATCATCTGTTGGGTGGATGTGATGACATCTGTCCCCTGCAGTGAACAAGGGCTGGAGCTGGTGAAGTCTTCCCAAACCCCATGTCTGGTACGTTGAAACAGCTGACTGAGCCACAGGTCTCATTTCTCATTCCTGCGCTTGGTGAGGAATCCGGCTCAAAGAGGTTTACACTAACAGAGCAGGGTCTGATGTCTTTACATTGACATTTTCCTTCTGCCTCTTAGCCTTATCTCACAGGATTATGAAAATCAAATGAGCAAACGTATGCGTAAGTACTTTGAGAACTTGTCAAGTGCTAGCCTTCCTTCTTAATACTCATGACAACTACAATGGAGTGAAATACTGCCTAATTGCCTGGTGGAGAGGCCTCTTAAGCTCTGGTTTATACAGTACATAGATTAGTAATTGGGCAGGATCTGACTTTTTATCTTCTTGGCCACCACCCTAGAATGCTGCTCAGCTCTGGGCCCTGAGTCCACCATCTATAGGACCATTCAGGTGAGTATGCAGCCTAGAATATTCTCACCTTGAGAGTGAACAGTTCCTAGAAACAGAGGTGCTCAAAGACCAGCTGATGGGACTTCTTGAGTTTGAGTCTTGTGAACTGTGTGGATCAATGAGCTGCCTTGCTGTGCAGCTTGAGGGAGTCCTTATGACTGGAAGAACCAGAGTAGGAGTTGCCCAAGGAACAAATCCAAGCAGAGATCTTACCATGTAAGGTCAAAAGCACAGATTGCAAAAAGATGACCGTGTTTTAACTTTTAGAAACAGAATGTTCAGGGAGAGGCTAATTTGGCAGCCAGATTGGCTATGGGAGTCTTTTTAAATAGTGAAGGTCCTGCAAAGAGAACATATTAGCAGCATCTGTATATATTTTGAAGTCAGACAACTGTAGCCTGAAGAATTTAGAATCTCATTTAATTGTGTAAGAATAGGACACTTGAAAGAGAGAGAGAGAAAAAAAGTAAACTTGCTCTGGTTTGCTTCTCCTTTTTGTGTTCCCTGTTTGTGGTACAGTGCCTGGTGTTTAAATATCCTCACTGATGAATGCTAAACTTATTTTGTTAAAATTGCTTCTTGCGCCAAAGCAAAACATGTGCACACACATGGAGCATCCACTGAGAGCTGCATGTGAACTCACCATGCAGATGTGCATTGCTGGGCAGAAGTTCTTGGCGAGTCAGCTGACAGTTGGGAATGGTATGTTGCCCCATCAGGAGACAGGCAGAGATTAAGTAGTTCAAGATGGTTTTTTGCCGAAGGTTAGGTCATTAGCTGCAGAGTCAGCTTGAGGGTAACCAAGCAACTCTAGCTCTTTGGAAGAACTAGAGAAATTTCTATTAAATAAAAAGCTAGCCCAATTTACAAAACATAACCATGAAATGCATTTCATTCCTTTTAAGCCATTTAGTAATTTGTAACACTCAATCAGAGTATTCTTAGGGAAGTGGCCTCTTTGGATGACTAGTTTTACTAGCAAATAAGCTTTTAAAATATTTGGAAACGGTGCACCTAAGGAGTCCTTTTATCAATCTTAGCTGTGTGCTTAATATTGTTATTATCACTCCCCTATGAGTAATATTCTGGTAGACTTCAAGGACATCATATTAGTGAGATTATAATTATATATACACGCTTTCTTCATCTTTTGTGACTATATGCTTCACTTTTATTTGTTTTATAATATACATTAAGGTGCTCTGACTTCTAAACATTACTGCCGTTGCAGTAACCTTTGTATTAATATATTTAAAATTTTCATTTCCTTATTACAATAATCTAGTTTACCATTATTGTTAGTTTTTTTCTTCATAGTCACACTATCAGAGGTGAGTTGTTGTGTGCATTTGTGCACCTGTTCTCTGTTTACCTTTTATTTATTTATTTATTTATTTATTTATTTATTTGTGTTCGAGAGGATGTAGCCTATGGAAGTCCAAGGATGACGAAGGCTCAAATTGATGTCAGGAATCATCTATCACCATCCACTTTATTCTTTAACAGCTAACTAAGCTTAGAGTTTGCCTATAGGGTGAGATTAGATACCAGCTTGCACTGGAGATTCCTAGGCTCAGCCAGCTAGGACTGGATTTACAGGCAGACTGCCAGACCACCAGATCTGGGGTTCTAGAACTTCCCTTGTGCTTGGGAAGCACTTTAACTAACAAATCATCATCCCGATCCTCTGTTCACCATCTTGCTATAGAAGTGCTGGCATTTCAAGATGATGTATCTGACTTTTTTATGCTCTAGGAATTGAATGCAGGTCATCAGCCTTGTGTGGTTAGCCTTTTACCCACTGAACTATCTCCTGGTCCTCATTCCCCACTTTTTTTTTTTTTTTTGAGACAAGGTCTCACACTGTAGTCCAGGCTGCTCTAGACCTTATTACATATTTCAGATTGACCTTTAAATTCATGATAGCCCTTCTGGCTTAGCTTCTCCAGTAAGTGGAATTACAGGCATGCACCATCATTCTGAGTTAAACTTTTTAAAAAAATAACCTTACCCTTTTTTAGACATGGTCTCATATAGCCCATGTTGAGCTCTATATGTAGTCAAAGCTGACCTTGAATTTTTTTTTGGCATTGAACTCTTGACATCTTGATCCTCTTTCCTTCACCTCTGGAGTGAGCAAGTCCACCTAGTTCTAGTTTAAAACGAGCCATTTCACAATCCCATCAGGCAAGACTGTATGAGCAGTCCATCCAGGTGCTTTATAGCCTTGTCAGTGTTTTGATTAGTATGTTTCTACATGGTTACTGATTTCTGAACATATTTCATTGAGTCCTGGAACTTTATCTCTTAGGGACAATGTGCTTACATTTGAGGCTCAGGACCCCAGGATTATGCCTGGGTTGTATAGGCCAAACAAATACATCTTCTTATTGGAGATATTTAAGAACTGTGGATATTAAATTCACAGTCATTTGGATCCTTTGTGGTTAGTTGTTTGCTTCTATCCAAAGGCGAATTGAATCCTTCCACTTATACTCAAGGGTATGGAACCCTTTCCTTCCGAAGGAGAATTTATTGATACTAAAGTAACAGATGCTCTTCTTTCTCATTCAGGGGTGAGGAAAGAGCCACTGACTCTTTCCATATAAGCTCCCATTCAGTACAAGTACCAGTATGCATAGGATGATACCTGGTTCTCATTATGTTGTCCCAGGGGAGGAATTGCATTAAATGTGGAACCAAAGTTATTTCTATAAATAAGCAATTAATCTATCTCTGATTCAGGAGAACTTGTGTTCACTTTCAGGAAAATGTGAATAAATACAGGTATCAAAAGTTTATGAGTCCATTTTATAAGACAGTTTAACTGTTTTATTTAGTTTTATTTACTGTGCTATCATGTCTATTGCAGTTCTAATTCATATTTTTCTAACGTCTGATGATGCTGAGTGTTTTTTTTCCCAGACAGTGTCTCATGTAGTCTGGTTTGGTATTGAACTCACTAAATAGCTAAGAAAGGCCTTGAATTTCTGATCCTCATGGCTGTACTTCCTAAGTATTAGTATCACAGCAGTACACTACTACAACTGGTTTTTATGTACTTATTGAATATTTGTATATTTTCATTTATAAAATATTTAAATCTACTTTTTAGTTTTGAGTTGTCAGGTTTTTTATTTTGGATAAAACCTTTATGTATATTCTATGAATATTCTCTCCTGTCTCTGTCTCTGTATCTTCCTATTTTTTCTATTTCCTTTCTTTATTTTTCTTCATTTCTTTTGGAGGAAAGGGCCAAAGCCCCACTGTGTAACCCCGGTTGACCTCAAACTTGACATTTTCCTGTCTTGTCTCCTTCCTAAATGCCAAAAGTAGAGGCATAAACCACTATGCCCAACTCTCTTTTTTTTTCCTTTCTTTCTTTTCTTTTTCCTTTTTTGTTTTTCTGTTTTGCTTTCTTAACATTGTCATTTGAAGAGCAGTTTTTTAAAATAAAATCCAGTTATTCTTTCTTTACTGATGATTCTGTAGAGTCATCTTTACTGATGATTCTAAGAGTGTGTAATGGTCTTTTTCTACTACAAATTTTAAGCTTTAGACATTACCTTTAATTCTGTGATTCATCTGAAGTAATTTTTTAAACATTTTTATTATTATTTCCGCTCATACAGACTTAATAGGTACACCGGTTCCCTCCCTCCCTCCTCCTCCCCCCTGAACCCCCTGCTCCCCCTCCTCTCACCCCTTCCTCCCATCCCCCAGTGCCTCCTGCCTCAATTCCCAGAGAGTCATTTAATATGCATCCCTGACTCTCCTCTGGGCCCTCCTCTCCGATGAAGTACAAGGACCCAGTGGCATTTCCCTGAACCCTTTCCCGTGTTCCCCTTAAGCATAGGAACACTACTGTGGCTGCCAATCACTTGCCTCCAAGGATCTTGGTGCCTTTAGCAGATGCTAGACTTTGTGAGGTCAATAGTGTATTGGACATTGCGCAGGGCATGTAAAGTCCAATTTGATTGCTTCAGCCCTAACTTGTGTGGAGCATCTTGCAAATCATTGCTCCTCCCATCCTTTTGCTCTTACACTCTTACCGCCCCCTCTTCCACAAATTTCCCTGAGCTTCAGGATGGGGAGAGATTAGTCTGGCCTAGTTCTAGGTGGTTGATATAGAATCTCTGAAGTTCTGGATTGTGGTTTGTTGATTTTCTTTTGCAGTTTTGCTGCTCCTGCAATGCCCTTCACTCCATCCTGCTGGGCACTGTATGTCACCCCCTGGCCAGAGACAAAAAGCTATTAAACTGGAGTCTTATTATAAGAGCACATTCAAGGGTAGATGTAATAAAACCTCAGTGAGGGAGGGGTCAATCACCCATTTGCAAAATGGTTACGTTTTATCTGCCAGACTATATGTCCTCCGCTTCTGGTGAGATCATACCCCCTTAGTTGTAAATGATAAGGAACGAACGTCTGTGAACTTAACCAGGTGTCACATTATTTACTTGCAGTCCTTGATGGAGGCCTATTTTCTCTACTGTAACATGGTCACTTCTCTCCTTGTTTCTGGTGTGGCCCTCCAACCCCATCGCTCCTGTTCATAATCCTTGCAATTACTGTAGGTAATACATAGATTTACCTATGAGTGTCTCAAGGTGTGCTGGGTGGGTTTGGTACTAGGAACCACCTATTAGGGAATACATATGGCGCTTAATTTTCTGGGTTTGAGATACTTCACTTAATATAATTGTTTCTAATGACATCCATTTCCCGGCAAATTCCAGTAATTCATCATTTTTGATGGCTGAGTAGTACTCCATTGTATAGATGTACCAAGTTTCCTTATCCACTCCTCAACTGTTGGACATTTGGGTTGATTCCATGACTTTGCTATTGTAAACAGTGCTGCTATGAACATGGTCGTGCTTGTGCTATCGATGTGAACCTCTGCTGTATGGAGGGTTATTCCCAAAAGTGGAATAGCAGGGTCATATGGTATTTCAATCTTTAATTTCTTTAAGAATCTCCAGACGGCTCGCCAGAGTGGCTGTATGAGCCTGCATTCCCACCAACAATGTAGGAGAGTTCCCCTCTCTCCACATCCTCTCCAGCATTTGTTGTTGTTTGTATTGTGGATTTTTGCCATCCTGACGGGGGTGAGATGATATCTCAGGGAAGTTTTGATTTGCATTTCCCTGATGGCTAAAGAAGTGGAGCATTTTTTAAGATATTTGTTAGACATTTTAATTTCATCCCAGGTAAAATTTCTTTTAAGTTCCAGGGCCCATTTTTTAATTGGGCCATTGGTTTCCTTGATGTTTAGTTTTCTAAGTTCTTTGTGCACTCTGGACAGTAGAGCTCTATCAGATATGTGGTTAGTGAAGATTTTCTCCCATTCTGTGGGTTGCCTTTGAGCTCCTGTTACAATCTCTTTATCTGAACAGAAGCTCTTTAATTTCACAAGATCCCAACTGTTGAGAGTTGGTAGCAGTGACTGTGCCATTGGATGTCTGTTTAGGAAATGTTGGCCTAGCACAATCAGCTCAAGGGAGTTCCCTATCCTTTCAACTATGGTTTTTATAGTCTCTGGCCTTATATCAAGGTCCTGATCCATTTGAAATTAAGTCTTGTACATGGTGACAAGTATGGGTCCAGCTTTAATCTTCTGCATGTGGAGATCCAGTTTTGCCAGCACCATTTGTTGAAGATGCTGTTCTTTTTCCATTGGATTCTTTGGGCCCCTTTGTCAAAGACCAAATGGCTGTAATTTTGTGGGCTTATATCTGGGTCTTCAATCCTTATCCATTGATCTGTGTGTCTATTTTGGAGCCAGTACCAGGCTGTTTTTACAACTATGGATTTGTAGTATAGACTAAGGTTTGGTATGGCAATACCTCCAGCTGTGTTTTTGTTATTCAGGATTGTTTTTGCTATCCTGGGTCTTTTGTGCCTCCATATGAACTTTGAGATGGTTTGGTCAACTTGTTTGAAGAATTGCTTTGGGATTTTGATTGGTATAGCATTGAATCTGTATATTGCCTTTGGTAGGATGGTCATTTTCACAATGTTGATTCTGCCAATCCAGGAACAAGGGAGGTCTTTCCACCTTCTGGTGTCTTCTGCTATTTCTTTCTTTAGGGTTTTAAAGTTTTCATTGTAAAGGTCTTTTACCTCCTTAGTTAGGTTTATACCAAGGTATTTCATTTTTTTAGGTGCTATAATAAATGGTATTGTTTCTCTCAAGGCTTTTTCACTTCTTTCATTCTGGGCATATAGGAAGGCCTCTGATTTTTGCACATTTAGTTTGTATCCTGCCACCCTGCTGAACTTCTCAATTAGTCCCAGGAGCTTCCTGGTGGAGTTTTTGGGATCACTCAGGTATAAGATCATGTCATCTACAAAATAGAGATAGCTTGATTTCTTCCTTGCCAATTTGAATCCCTTTTATGTCCTTTTCTTGTCTTATGGCTTCGGCCAAGACTTCAAGTACAAAGTGAATAGAAGCGGTGAGAGTGGACAGCCTTGTCTAGTTCCTGATCGAAGTGGGAATGCTTCCAATTGTTCCCCATTGAGCATAATCCTTGCTGTGGGCTTGTTGTATACAGCTTTTATTATATTGATAAAGGTTCCTTGCATTCCTACTGTCTCTAGTGTTTTGATCATAAAAGGCTATTGGATCTTGTCAAAAGCTTTTTCTGCATCTATCGAGAGTATCATGTGGTCTTGGACTTTGGACTGGTTTACATGATGAATTACATTTATTGATTTGTGTATGTTGAACCAACCTTGTGTGCCGGGGATGAAGCCTACTTGGTCCCCGTGAATGATCTTTTTAATATGTTTTTGAATCCGATTTGCTAAGACTTTGTTGAGAATCTTTGCGTCTGTGTTCATCAGAGAGATCGGCCTATAGTTTTCTTTTTTAAGTGAATCTTTAGTAGGTTTGGGATTAAAACGATATTAGCTTCATAGAAGGAATTTGGTAGTGTTCCTTCCTTTGCTATTTGATGGAACAGTTTAAGGAGTATTGGTGTTATTAACTCCTTAAATGTCTGGTAGAATTCTGTGCTGAATCCATCTGGTCCAGGACATTTTTTGGTGGGAAGATTCAAGATTACTTCCTCAATTTCCTTATATGTTATAGGACTATTTAAATAATTCACAACTTCCTGATTCAATTTAGGTAAGTTATGTTTACTTAGAAATTCATCCATCTCTTTTGTGTTGTCAAACTTCACACAGTATAAGTTTTTGATATATGATGTTATAATTCTCTGGATTTCTTGGGTATCAGTAGTGATAACTCCATGTTCATTTCTAATTTTGTTAAATTGGGTTTTCTCTCTTGCTTTTGGTTAATTTAGCTAGGGGTGTATCAGTCTTATTGATTTTTTTCAAAGAACCAGCTTTTTGACGGTTGATTTTTTCTATCATTTTCTTAATCTCGATTTCAGATATTTCTCCCCTTATTTTGCTAATCTCCTCCCTTCTACTACTTTTGGGATCAGATTGCTCTAGTTTCTCTAAAGCTTTAAGCTGCATTGTTAAGTTGTTTATTTCTGATGTTTCCATTTTTTTGATGTAGGCATTAAGAGCTATGAACTTACCTCTTAGAACAGCTTTCATAGTGTCCCAGAGATTTTGGTAAGTTGTATTTTCATTATCATTTGCTTTCAGGAAATCTTGAATTTCCTTTTTAATTTCTTCCTGAATCCAGTTCTCATTCAGCATCATATTGTTAAGTTTCCAGAAGTTAGTGTATTTTCTCTTGTTTGTTGTGTTGTGGATGTTCAGCTTTAGGCCGTGGTGGTCTGATAGGGCACAGGTTAGAATTTCAACTTTTTTGTATATGTATAGATTCATTTTGTGGCCCAATATGTGATCTATTTTGGAGAAAGTTCCGTGTGCTGCTGAGAAAAATGTGTATTCTTTGGTGCGTGGGTGAAAAGTTCAATAGAGATCTGTAAGGTCCATTTCTTTAAGGGTTTGATTAAGGTCCAAAGTGTCTCTGTTAAGCTTTTGACCTGTTTATCTATCCCATGTTGAGAGGGCAGTGTTGAAGTCTCCAAGAATTATCGTTTGGGGGTTGATTTCTTGCTTTAGATGCTGTAGGGTTTTCTCAATGAATGTGGAGGGGCATATATGTTCAGTATTGTGAAGTCTTCCTGGTGAATTGTACCTGTGACTAAAATGTAGTATCCATCCGTGTCTCTTATAATTTTCTTTGGTTTGAAGTCCACTTTGTCTGATAGCATAATGGCTACCCCTGCCTGTTTTCTGCTTCCTTTAGCTTGTAGAATTGTTGACCAGCCTTTTATTTTTAGGGCATGCCTATCTTTTGTGGTGAGATGGGTTTCCTGCAGGCAGCAGATTGATGGATTGTGATTTTTAATCCAAATTTGTAATCTGTGTCTCTTGATTGGTAAGTTAATTCCATTAACATTTAGTGTTATAATGGAGAAACTATTTTTAATTCCAGACATTTATTATGTTTAGTAGTTTTTATAAATATATTGCTTCGCTGTTAATGGTGTTATACTTGCCTCCTGTTCTCCTGGATATGCCTGTTTTTTTCTTCAAGCTTGAGTATCATTTCCAGCATTTTTTGAAGGCTTGGTTTGGTGGACATGTATCCCTTAAAGTTGTCTTTGTGCTGGAAGATTTTTCTTTCTCCCTCGATCATGACGGATTGTTTTGCAGGGTAAATCAGCCTGGGTTGACATTTTTGCTCATTCAGTACTTGAAGTATGTCTCTCTAAGCTCTTCTTGCTTTTACTGTTTTGACTGAGAAGTCATTTGTTATTTTAATAGGTTTACCTTTAAAAGTGACTTGTTTTTTCTCCCTTGAAGCTCTCAGCACCAGTTTTTTACCTTGAATGTGGAGTGTTTTAACTATTATTTGCTGTGGCGAGCTTCTGTTTTGGTCATATCTGTTTGGGGTGCGGAATGCCTCTTGTATATGGATGGGCCTCTCTTTTTTTAGATGAGGAAAGTTTTCCTTGATGATCGTTTGAAAAATTTCCTCAGGGGTAGTATTTTGAGATTCTTGCTCTGGTATTCCATGAATACGCATGTTAGGCTTCTTCAGGGTGTCCCATATCTCCTGGATATTTCTCTCAAGTATCTTTTTGGCTTTAACAAGCTCGTCTATTGAGCTGGTTAATACTCCCACTTTATCTTCAAGGTCTGATATTCTGTTTTCTGCTTCGTTAGTTCTGCTGATAAGACTCTGTGGAGTTCTGGGTTGAAGATAACTTGTCTTTTAGCTCAGTTTTAAACTCTGCTTGAGTCTGTTTTAACTGCTCTATGCCAGTTTTTGTTTCTTGCACTGTTTTTCTCAACTCCTCCAAGTGTCTGTTGTGTTCCTCTTCAAAGCGATTGATTCGATTATTTAATTCCTCCCGGATTTCCTCTTTCATAGTATTGAACATAGTAATGATCATATTTTGAAAGTCGTTATCCTGGTTCATGGCCATTTTCCATGGGTTTGTTCTGGTTGGAGTCTAACATTATGGGATTAATTCCTTCAGTGGGAGATTTGTTTACTTGAGTGTTGTTTCTCATGGATTTGTACTTTGACTTTGGCATTGTCGTTTTAACTCTTAACATCTTCTTTCAATTTCTGTGCGTTTTTCACTAAACTGAATTATTTGATCTGGGGTTCTGGGGGTGGACAGGGACGGAGCTTACCTAGGTCGCGGTGAGGCCTGGCTGGACCGTGCACGTCCCGGGCAGTGGAGTGGGGGAAGGGAGGATGGGGCTTCGGCGGGGAGCGCTATTTAACCTGGGGGTAGCTGGGGCAGGGCCCAGGGCGCAGAGGAGGTGTCCTCCTCCCACGCCCTTCCTGGCTCCGGCTGGATGGCGGGAGGAGCTGGGTCCCTTGGGCTGCCTGGGGTTCTGGGGGGGGCGGGGGGCTTGGAGCTTACCTAGGTCGCGGGAGGCCCGGCTGGACCGCGCGGGAGGCCAGGCTGGACCGCGCACGCGTCCCGGGCGGCGGAGTGGGGGAAGGGAGCATCTGAAGTAATTTTTGAGTACAGTGTGAAATGAGAGACAATCCTATTTTAGTGAATGGTATCATTTCTCTTTTCTTAGGTTGTCTCTGAAGTTCAGTGATGTTGAAAATCCCAAAAATCTTGAAATAAGGTAGGTTGGATACCTTTTTGGAGTATCATAATTCCAGCATCTCAGTGCTACTATTTTATTCCATTCCACATGTGAGCATCAGGACCCTGTTGTATGCCAGATTCTATACACAAGTGCCACATATGTTTAAATTCATGGAAAAATCAGTCCTCATGTGTGGTAGGATCCTATAGCAGTAATTTTAATTCCTTTCCCAAACGTCTGTTTTTCCACTCTCTTCAATAAGGGACTTAAGAACCCAAGAACTTGAGGTGTGGTGTCTTTTTCCCCCCTGAACAAGGAATGAAATATAAACAAAGGTCTACTGAAGTAACTCTTCATAAAACCTTATGATGAGTCACCCTATTTGACAACAGTGAACACACTTTTGGTATCTTAATCCCCTAGGAGATAATCAATACAGATGTGAATTTCTCTCTGCTTATAAAAAGACACACATCTACTAGCAAGAGTTTATCTCAGCAGCTAATAACCAATAAATTTAAAGGCATACATTTTTCTTCTTATGGAAAAATAATGCATTGGTTGAGTTGATGGGTTAGTTGCTTTGTCAGCATGAGGACATGAGTTTGATCCTTAGAACCTATATTTTTTAAAAAAGCTGAATGTTGTGACTTATGCTTGTGCTCCTAGCACTGGGAAGGAGGAGACAGGCATATGGCTAGAATTCACAGAACAGTCAATCCAGTGAAGGTCTGTGTTTCAAAAATAAACAAAATAAATCAATAAGGGCAACATCTGAGGAATGACATCTGAGGATGTCTTCTGGCCTCCACACATGTGTGCACTTGCAACACAAGAATATGCATAAACATACATACATGCACTATATCTGTAATGCTTCCCTTACTAAAGGATGAACCCGTTAGATAAGACAGATGAGCAGTTTTGTCTTCAACATTACTTGGAAAGCCAGCAGGATGTGCTAGAATAAGCACTCTTTCTCGAGCTGTACTCCAAGGTGCACTTTCTGCTTTGTGCAAAGTCATAAGATTCTCCAGTGAAAGTTTCTAAACTTGTTTGAGAATGAGTTCATAACATGTCCTCCTCTTAAAAATCCACCTTGTAAGTTTACTTACTCTATTGCCTGAAAGTTCTTCAGGAAAACTGACTTTGTAACAATGTTCCCTATGTTCAGCACTGGAGAACTTTCTTCCTCAGAGCACTGGCCTACACACCACAGTAGGTGGAAAATTCGCTGATCATAACTTAGAAAAATGCCTGCTACTGTCTTTCAGAGAAGGCTTTTTTTTTTTTTCTGGGAGATCAAACCAGGACTCTATGAGAGCTAGGCCAGTGCTCTGCCACTGAACTCCATTCCTAGTCCTTCAGAGAATCTTCATAAGGAAATAGAATCCTGCTTGGCGACCAAACATTTATCTGTATCTATGTATCTGATCTAGAAATGAAGTTTTTAAAAAAAATTTGTAATAGCACTTTTTTTCCAACTGGAAATATCTTTTATTATTATTACCAGTGTTATATGTCTGTGACTATTTGGCTTTTGATCATTCAAAAGTAAGAGAATATAGTTATTCAACTTTCATCTGCTTACTCCATCTTCCTCAAAGCCTTTTCTGGCTAAAGGGGTCAATTGCCTCCCATCCCTAGTCCAAGAGGAGTATTAAGTAACCAGCTTCCTTTTTCTTTGAGTGTGGCAACTCAGAAGTATATTTTGCCTTGGCCTCTGTGTGGACACTTGGCCCTTCCTGTCTGTAGTGGAGAGAACTAACTCCTGTGCTTCTGCATGGATAGTTGGTGTGTGCCACCATTGCTGTATTCTCCACTCTATGCATTTGAACAACCGACTCCTGTTTACATTTACATCTTACCTAGTCTCAGGATTTGATTATGAAGGAATTGGAAAGTTAAGAACCTCTGGAAATAGAAAAATCATAAAGAGCTTTTAGGGTAAGAAGGCAAAAGTAATCAATAATTCAAACAGTGTGTGCAGTAATTACTAATGCTTTCAGTCTTAATATTCTTGACCTCTGTTGCATGCATGCAGGCATAAAGCTTTTGAAATAAAGAGAGCATGATCATGAGACACATCCATTATAACTTTTCAATGATTGGAGATTATTCCACTTTAAAGTAGCTAAGAGTAAGGACTCAGGTCTAGCTCAAGTCTGAGCTTGCTGGGTGAGTTTGTAAAGGATATTTCATCCTCCTGGCTCTTCAATCACTGATCTGTGAAATGAAGATAATGATGTCTGTCTCATAGTGCAATAATCAAGACTAAATAAGACACATGTTACATAAGAAAGTGACTGGCAAATATGAAAGCTGTTACCATTATTTTAAGTAATGATGTAATTATATGTTGATATACATGTAGGTTTTAGTCAAGATTTTAAGTCACTATTGAAAAAAGGAAGAAAAAGGAAACTTTTGTTTTCTATTTTAGGATTTCTGTGTTGCTCGCTTTGTGTTGGCTTCTCATTTTCATTCTCACAAGTCAGTTTCACAGTCTGACAAAAGAGGGCGCCATTGTACTGCTCATGGATGACTTTCTGCGGCCTTAAAAGCAGTAAAAATGCACGGGGGGTGACACTAACGAATAATCGGTTTCAGATTCATCCTCACCAATTACCACAAGCTGTCTCGCCAGAGCTGGTTTAGCTTGCGCCGAGTTGAAATCGTTTTCAACAACTCAGTGCAAGCAACTTTTAACGCAACCAGTATATATGCCCTGTCGAGTTCTTCCTATCACTGCCAGAGGGTCAGCAGCCTGCAACGGAATGATGCCCTTTTGATGCCCAGCGACGTGGAGGACATGTCAAGCCTGTTGGAGATCACTTTCATTGATTTCCAGGTAATAAACTGAAGCACGCGCTCACTGCACCTGCTTATTTAAGTGCCAGAGAAACTCAATGTTGGCTTGAAATCACCTAAAACAAAATGCTTCCTACCAGTGGAGTCACATGGGTTCATTTTCATCCTTCTAAGGTATAAAGCAGAACAGAGCATTTCTTCTTACTGTGACCTCCATCTCCCTACCAAGAGCTCACTTTTATTTTGATGTTTAAGCAGTCACCAACACTTATCCAAACCTTTGTGCAATTGTGGCTGAAGCCAGGTGATTGACAATTCCTGGGTGGAAAGACCCTTCTAGGTAGAACCACTGTCCAATGATTATTTTATTTCCTTCCGGGAGTGCAGCAGTGATCCTATCAGACAGATAAGAAATACGTCTGTAGTGTGAATGACAGCACTGGCAGTTAGCACAGGAATGGAACTGTCAGCCTGGCAGTCAGAAATATCCCAGAGGTCTTGACAGAATTTGGAGGAAAGCCTGAGAGTGTGGCAGGCTCCCTGTCACCACTAGTATCCTCTCCAAGTTAGAAACACTCTGACAAGTTACTCTATCTTGTTTACCTGTGGAAAAAGCTAAGTGTAATGGAAATAGCAGCCCAGACTTTGCATGTCACTTTCAAGGGCATGTTACAGTCTTTTCTGTGCATATATGGTTGTTCATATTCAGATTTTTCCCCTCCACCCCATCAACCTGGGGGAGCCCTATTGTTGGGGATAGGTCAGATGGGAAAGAAAGAATATGCATTTTGGACTGAGATTGACCTGGTTTTGGGTCACTACTTGGCTACATGGGAAAGTTACTTAACTTTGTTGATTTCTGACCTATCTTTATGAAAGCAGAGAATACATGGTCTCATATGTGTAACACCCACATCCATGTCAGACACTGAGTAACAATACCATTTATGAGCTCTATCCATTAATGGTTAAGACAGTACACTTTATATTATGAATATTTGCAATAAAAAGCAAAGCAAAACACATCAGCAATGATGAGAAGGATAAAAAGAAAAGGAAGAGAAGATCAGATCAGAAGATGAGTTAAAAAAATCACCAGTGAGGTTGGTTCCCAGAACCCACAGGATTACATGGACAGGTTGAACGAGACACAGCAATTAAGCTCAGAAGCTTCAGAACATTCACCATAAGGAAAAGACACTTAATACATGTTCCAGGGTCCAATAGTACACAGAGAACTTTTTGAGAGAAATGAATTTTTCCACAGGAGCTGTGTTATGTGTATATCCTTACAGAGAACCCAACAGTGTGTGTTATAGGGGGGTCTGTGGAAAGGAACATAATGTAAACAGTTGACAAAACACAAGCTCAGGCCATAGAGAGATGAATGGTGGTGCTGGTTGGAGTATATCTGCTGCTTTCCTTGCTTGCAGCCTTCCTTGCTTTTCTTATAGAATAAACTACATTCGTTCCTTGGTATCCAACAACATTAGCACCATGGGCACCAAGAATTTATGGATGCTTAAGTCTTCTATAAAAAAGCATTGCATTTGCATATAACCCATAGACAGTCTTCCCTATATTGCCCCCCCTCTAGAAGGGTGCTCTGTGTGTGCATGTGAAGGCCCAAGTGTGACTGTGGGAATCATTCTGGATTGTACCATCTCCTCCTTATTGCTTTGACTTGGTTTCCTAGGATCCATCCTCCAGGACAGCTACCATTCCTATCCAGCATTTTTACATGAGATCTGGGATCCAAACTCAGCTTTCAAGGCAAAGACTTTAACCCTTGGGCCATCTCTCCAGTCCCTTTCAATCATATATAGATTGCTCATAGTACCTAGTGTCATGTGAATGCTCCATAGTTTTATACCACATTATTTAGGAAAAGTTTGTACATGTGCAGTATAATTTTTCCAGAATATTTTTTGATCCAGTTGGTGGCTACCAAGACTGTGACTGTTCAGAAGGTCGTGACATGCATGGCTGATGCAGATGCTTCTAGTAAATGAGAGGCAGACCAGATGCAGTGCCAGGAAGTTGGACTGTGACCTTTCAGTTGAAGCTAGATATGTGGGATCTTACCGGAAATATCCTAGAAGTTCAGAACTCTAGGCTAAACCAGCCCCACCTGTGGGGTTGTGTTTTCAATGTCTAGTCCAGGAAATGGATGATGACGTCTTCAGACATGCTCCATATTTGCTGTTCTCAGCCAAGTCCTGCTAAGAATTAAGAGGCACTCTGCCTGAGGATGCTTTCTTTGGCTGGCATGGTGGAATCAGATGAGGTCATCTTTTGTTGCTGAAGAACTCAACTCTTCAGGCACTGATCTGAGAAGATGGCCACTCTGCATAGGAGGGACAGGCCCAGGACACTGGAAGCCAGTCTGAGTCTCCTTCACAAATTGGTTTGGATTGAGTCTAGAACAGAGATGATTTGGAAACAAGGCTATTTAGGCTGATTGAATGAAGATTAGTGTGATGGTTGGTCTCAAATGTCAACCTGCTACCTAGGAAGTGGGTCACCTCTGGGCACACCTATGAGGAATTGTCTAATTAGAATAGGCCTCTGGGAAAGCACATGGGAAGGTTTTTTTTTGGAATCTTTTTATTATTATTATTATTATTTCTGCCCATACAAACTTAACAGGTACACTGGTCCCCTCTCTCCCTCCACCTCCCCCTGACCCCCCTACCCCCTCCCCTCCCCCACCCTCCCCATCCCTCAGTGCCTCACCCCCAATCCCCGGAGCATCCTTTAATGTGCATGCCAAACTCTCCTCTGGGTCCTCTTCTCCGATGAGATGCAAGGACCCAGGGGCATTTCCCAGAACGCTTTCCTGTGTTCCCCTTAAGCTTAGGAACACTACTGTGACTGTCAGTCCCTAGCCTCCAAGGATCCTAGTGCCTTTAGTCCATGCTAGACTTTGTGGGGTCAATAATGTGTTAGACATAGCGCAGGTCGTGCAAAGTTCTATTATGATTGCTTCAGCCCTAACTTGTGTGGAGTATCTTGCATATCATTACTCCTCCCATCCTTGTGCTCTTACAATCTTACCGCCCCCTCTTCCACAAATTTCCCTGAGCTTCAGGATGGGGAGAGATTAGGCTGGCCTGGTTCCAGGTGGTTGATATAGAGTCTCTGATGTTCTGAATTATGGTTTGTTGATTTTTTTTCGGTTTTGCTGCTCCTGCAATGCCCTTGGCTCCATCCTGATGGGTATTGGATGTCACCCCCTGGCCAGAGATAAAAACCTGTTAAATTAGAGTCTTGTTATAAGAGTATATTCAAAGGTACATGGAATAAAAGTAGGAGACTGCAGTGAGAGAGGGATCAATCACCCATTTGCAAAATGATTACTTTCTATCTGGCAGCATATATGCCCTCCCCTTCTGGTGAGATCATACCCCATTAGTTGCAAGTGATCAGGAAGGAAAGTCTGTGAACTTAACCAGATGTCTCATTACTTACTTGCAGTCCTCGATGGTGGCCTATTTTCTGTGCTGTAACATGGTCCCTTCTCTCCTTGTTGCTGGTGGGGCCCTCCTTCCCCATCCATCCTGTTTATAATCTTTACAATTACTGTAGTTATTACAGAGATTTGTCTTTGAGTGTCTCTAAGTGGGTTTGGTACTAGGATACACCTATTAGGGAGTGCATACAGCACTTAATTTTCCATGTCTGGGATACTTCACTCAATATAATTGTTTCTAATTCCATCCATTTTACATGGGAAGTTTTTTATCTGCCATTTTCGTGTGTGTGTGTGTGTGTGTGTGTGTGTGTGTGTATGTGCATGTATGTGCACCAGTGTGCTAACCAGTGAGTGAACATGTATATAGAGGCCTGAGGTTGATATTGAGTATATCCTTGATCACTCTTCCACCTTATTTTTTGAGGCTGAGTCTGCAATTAACCTGGAGCTCACCTATAGAGCTGGTCTGGCTTGCCAGCTTGCTCTGGGCACTCCCACCATCTGCCTTCTAGGGCTGGGATTATGGGTGGGCTACCACACCCACCCAATATTATAGTCTAAGAGTCTGAACTCCAGTCCTTTTGCTTGTGAATCAAGCTCTTTAGCCACTGAGTCTTTCTCTTCCAGTCCAGGAGAGTGTCTTGGTTGCATCATTGATACAGGAAGACCCAGTTCCTAGTGGGTGGCGCCATTCCCTGGGCAGGGGCATTAGAGATAGATAGAACTACATGGGCAAGTTGACAGACAAGGAAACAAGTACCAGTGTCAGTCCTCGCCCTCTACTCTAGCTACAGATGTGATGTGACCAGGTTTTTGTAGCTCCTGATGCGGAGATGACTCTTCTGCTATGATGAATGGTTGCTTGGAATTGTGAGATGAAATAAAACCCCTTGTATCTGCAGTTTTCACTTCCTGTGGTTTCAGTTACCAGTTTGAAGACATGAAGTGGAAAATTCCAAAAATAAATAATTTACAAATTTTCAATAACTTTTACAGTATAATTATTTCTCCATTATGAATTATTACCATGAATCTCTTACTGTATATAAAGGCAATAATTCAGATTTCATTATAAGCAGGTATGTCTAGAAAACCTGCCATACACAGCCATTTCCTTACCATCCAAGAAGAGTGATTCCTGTATGTGCTACTATGTGCTACTTGCTGTGCAAATAGTCATACCATGGATTTTAAGGAGCAGTGAATCTAATAATATAGCCTCCTGAATTTTCTAAAAAAAAATCATCATTGTGTGTGTATGTAATGTATATGCATGTGCATTCATTGTGTAGAAGCTTATACATGGCCCTACATGCATATGAAGGTCAGAAAACAGCTTTGTGGAGCTGGTTCTCTCTGTCCACCTTTATGGGAGTTGTAGGTATTGAGCTCAGATCATCAGCTTTGGATATCCAGTATCTATACCCATTGAGCCATCTGGCTTGTCCCTCTTTGAATATTTTTAATGTACAGGTACAGAATCCATGAGTACCAAGGGCCAACTCTGAGGTTGTCTGTGCTTTCAGGGGTTCTTATAATGTATCTCTTGTAGATAAAGGGGGAAGTCATTCACAACCAAGGCAGAGGGGGAAATAGTGATAGGAGAAGTAATAGCACTTTCCAAAAGCTACAGAGTCTGAATGTGAAGCTAGTCCTCCCAGGCATGGTTACATTCTCATGCTTGTATGATTGGGTGCTAGTTACTTAACTCTCCTGTCCTGGTCTCTTCCTTATAAAGTCAGAGCATGGTAGCAGCTTACTGACTCTCTTGAGAGTTAAAGGAGATTAGGTAATGCATGATACACAAACAGCCTCTGGTTAGTCTTAGCTTTTATTCCCATTTGCATTTCACCATTTTAGGACTCATATTTTTCCTTAAGAAATGCTTCCCAATTATCATTTATCATTGGAGTATAGACTTAAAATCTTTTTGAAGCTTGCACTTATAAGACTTAGAACAGGCTTTGAATTTGAGAGACCTTATAACAGCTGTAGTTTTATGTGAACTAGAAGGTTCTTAAGAATGAGATTCAACGAAATTTTGTCTCAGAATCTTGAATTCAGGAGCCCTCTAGTTACTGCAGCTCTCCACCCAAGACTTCGTGGGTTAGTTCTGTTTTAAAATAGAATTTCTAGCCAGGCATGTCAACTTGTGCCTGTAACTCCAGCACTTGGGAAACGGAGGCTGGAGGATTGAAGGAATTTCAAGGCCAGCCTGGGCTACAAGGTAAGTGCCAAGCTAGCTTGAGCTATAGTCTGAGACCTATCCAAATCAAGTAAATAAAACCAGAGGGGATGGGAGAGAAGAGGGGGAGGAGAGAGAGTGAGAGCGAGTGAGCTAAAGAGAGAGAGAGAGAGAGAGAGAGAGAGAGAGAGAGAGAGAGAGAAAGAGAGAATAGTATATTAGACCCAGATCCGTGAGCTCTCTGGGAATTGCCCCATGGACGAGGCAGATGTCACTTCTGCTGTTTTCTTTTTCGGGACAGATACAAGGCTTCACCATCAAGGGAGCGGAGTTTGCCCAGGCCCGAGACTGCGCCTCTTCCTTCTCTCCAGCGGTTCTCATTGGCCTGGCCATGTCCCTCATCCTGCTGCTGGTGCTGGCCTACGTCTTGCACATGCTCATCTACCTGCGCTATCTGGATCGCCACTACGAGTTCATCACCTCTCCAGCCCACTTCCCACCTCTGAAAGAGCGAGAAGCCCCAGAGGAGAAGGAGCTGCTCGGGAGCCAGGGAACGGAATGCTATGAGCTGAGGGGCCAGCAGATCTGTAAAATCTACGTTTAGCAGCGCGGACCTGCAACTCACTACAGCTCACAACAAGCTCTACACGGCACTGTTTCTCTTCCACGCTGCCTGAGTGGATGCTCGAATAAACGAGAGAAAGAAAATATGCAAAAAGTTGGTTCGGAAGCATCTGCGGACTTAGCTAGGGAGACTCGGGTCATTGAAAAGGTATCTCAAAGGACTCCATAGCGAAAGGGCCCCGAAGTAGCCCTAAAGCTATCTTGAACATGAAGATGGAGGAAGTGGGGAAGAGAGAGTGAGGACCAGAGCGAAAACAAGCGTGAGAGAGAGGTGGGAGAAGAAAGAGGAATGAGGAGGAGGAGGAGGAAAAAGAGGAGGAGGAGTGAGAAGAGGAGGACGAGGAAGAAGAGAAGGAAGAGGAAAAGGACACACGAAAGACATACACTGGGCTTTCCTTGCATGTACCAGTTTGGATATAGCAATTAAAAAACAGCAATGATAAGCCAAGGCTATCAGAAAGTTCAGAATTTAACTATTTTATAAAATAATTACATTTTTAAGGAATTACATTGCAGTTCCATTTTTTAAAAGTAGGTTTTTTTTTCTATAGTTTTCAATTATAGTAGAATTCTTAAGGACCTTCTTATTAGTTGCTTTGCTATTCAGAAGTAGCACGGGCCCAGTCCATGTAACAGGAGCAACCATTGTGGTAGTATCTTACTTTCTATGTAGTTACTCACACCCAGGTTGACTTCATTTATCTTCTGTAGACCTTAGTAGACTCTCCTGGGTACGCTGAAACACTTGAAACTTGCTGAGGATGAATGGTGTGCTTGCTGTGCAAGTCCTGTAATCCTTAGCACTGGCAGAGTGTCTCTTAAACACTTCTTGGGTAGGAATGCAGAAACTATCATCAATGTTCTTACTATCGCTGATTTATCCATGAATTCCCTTCATTCCTTTTCAGTTCTTGAAGCTGGTTCACTTTCTGTGTCTCCAATGGTTGTGGAATGTATCTTGTGTGTGAAAAAGCTTATAATTATAAAAAGTATAAATATAAATGTAAAAATACACACAGTGCATGATATTTTTCTATGCAGGGTTCTATATATGATCCAGACTTACTAAGAAAATACTCCTGCAGAAAACTTGGGGTACAAATGGGAGCATTGAGGAACGCATGGAAGGTTACATACACAGAAATGGAATTTGGCAGATTGCAGCACTAATGCTGTTGTCTCGGCACATTACAGGTGGTTGAATGCTTGGTGAAAACAAATGAAATTTCTTATAGAACAGTCTGTGTTGAACATTTCTTAGGGCTGCATCCTTATTGGCTGAATGTAGGTCTGGTTTCAACCCTCTCAGAAGTCTGTGATGTTGCAATGCTTCACAGTAAATTTCTTTTTTAAAAAAATTATTTATTTATTTACTTATTTATCATGTATGGTGTGTGTGTGTGTGTGTGTGTGTGTGTGTGTGTGTGTGTATGTGTATCAGAAGTCATTATGTGTTTCTGTGGAGGCCCAAGGATGACTTTGGGAATCATTCTTAATTGCTTCTACCTCCTTTATGCTTTGCTTTCCCAGGTTTCCCAGGTTCTGTCCACCAGGGCCAGAAGTGCAGGCCACCATTTTTGCCTGGTATATTCACATGGGACCTAGGATCTGAACTGAGGACCTTCTGCTTGTAAGGCAGAGTCTTAACCTCTGAGCCATCTCTCCAGCCCAATACACAGTGAATTTCTTGTTTTGACATTTGGAATAGATTCTGTTACTATGTGATTAAGATTCTGATTCATATACTTGTTCTAGCAACAGAATTATATGAAAGATATGCTCAAGAAAAGTGAGAAGCCAAGACTGATTATCTGCCTATTTTGCTTAAATCCAAATGGAGTATCTGTTACTAAGAGGAAATAGTGAACTGATAGTCCATGGTATTTAGTAATGAAGGTTAGATTTTGATTACTGTGTCTTTGAGTGTTCACTCATGGTATAAATGGTTGTTTGATAGGTTACATATATGTACATAAAAGGTAAATATAGGTTATCATCATACTAGGATTTCTTTGAGAATGAAGAGAGTGTCATTAAAACTCTAAGACAGCACACTTCGACAGTGCCAGGCAAACTACAGTCATCATAGGAATTAGAGATACCCTATAGCTTAAGCTAGTCTTTCTATCTCTGATTTATGGTTTGTGAGAAGAAAATAATAACGATATTTAAATTAAAATGCCAAGATATGATCAAAGATCTGGAAGCATCTATGGTTAATTTAAAGGGTTGCCATAGGTAAAAATCAGACTCAGTTTTGAGCAACAAACTATTATTAGCCTGCATTATAAGTGAAATTTACATCCTTTCAGTTTCTCATATGAACATGAGAATATTGGTGGACAACAGAATTTCGAGACTAAGAATATAAGTTTTGAGCTTTAAAAAACTTTAAGAATTTTTTTTTCATTATTGGATTGGAGATGGAATCCAGAGCCTTGTACCTTGGACTTGTATCAGACAAGTGCTCTTTTTCTGTGATATATCCCCATTCTTCTTTTTATTGTTTATTCTGAGACAGGCCTCAATATTTAGCCAGATTGGCCTTGAACTTGTGATCCTGCTGTCTTACCTTCCCCAGCATCTGGGATCACGGCCTATGGTCCTGATAACTTTAAGAACATTGGCCAACAATATTCAACAGTCAGGATTGGACTTTGCCTGTCCTGCACAATGGCTGACATGTCAACGACCCCCCCTAAAGTCTAACATAGATTACAGGGGAGAAGGTAGTTGGATCCTTAGAGGCAAGGGATTAAATAGTCATAATAGAGTTTCCATACATAATAGAGTTTTCCCAAAAAGAGGCTCCAGGCTATGCCACTGAGTCCTGAACCTTCACTAGGGTGGATGACTCAGAGGGAGGTTTGGAGTTCACATAAAAGGATGCTCCAAGGAACTTAAAAGAAATTTTATCAGGAATGAAATTGAAATGACTAAAAAATATCTTAAAAAATGCTCTGCATCCTTAGCCATCAGGGAAATGCAAATCAAAACCTCCCTGAGATATCATCTCACTCCAGTCAGGATGGCAAAAATCCACAATACAAACAACACCAAATGCTGGAGAGGATGTGGAGAGAAGGGAACTCTCCTACATTGCTGGCAGGAATGCAGGCTTATACAACCACTCTGGTGAGCTGTCTGGCGATTCTTAAAAAAGTTAAAGATTGAAATGCCATATGACCCTGCTATTCCACTTTTGGGAATAATCCCTCATACAGCAAAAATTCACCTCGATAGCACAAGCATGGCATGTTCATAACAGCACTGTTTACAATAGCAAAGTCATGGAATCAACCCAAATGCCCAACAGTTGACTAGTGGATAAGGAAAATGTGGTAAATTTATACAACTGAATACTACTCAGCCATCAGAAATGACGAATTAATGCAATTTGTGGGGAAATGGATGGAATTAGAAAAAATTATATTGAGTGAAGTATCCCAGACACAGAAAACTAAGCACCGTATGTACTCCCTGATAGGTGGATCCTAGTACCAAACCCACTTAGTGACACACTCAAGGATAAATCTCTGTAATACCTACAGTAATTGCAAAAATTATAAACAGGAGGGAAGGGGAAGGAGGGCCCCGCCAGCAACAAGGAGAGAGAGGATCATGCTACAACAGAGAAAATAAGCCACCATCGAGGACTGCAAGTAAGTAATGAGACATCTGGTTAAGCTCACAGACTTTCCTTCCTGGTCACTTGCAACTGTCACCAGAAAAGGAGAGCATATACTCTGGCAGATAGAAGGTAATCATTTTGCCAATGGGAGACTGATCTTCCCCTCACTGCGGTCTCATACTCTTATTCCATCTATCTTTGAATCTACTCTTACAATAAGACTCTATTTTAACAGCCTTTTATCTCTGGCCAGAGGGTGACATCCAATACCCATCAGGATGGAGGTAAGGGCGGTGCAGGAGCAGCAAAACTGAAAAAAAATCAACCAACCATAATTCAGAACATCAGAGATGCTACATCAACCACCTGGAACAGGCAGCCTACTCTCTCCCCATCCTAAAGCTCAGGGAAATTTGCGGAAGAGGGGGAGGTAAGATTGTAAGAGCCTAAAGATGGGGAGGAGCAATGATATGCAAGATACTCTACACAAGTTAGGGCTGAAGTAATCATAATAGGACTTTGCATGACCTGCACAATGACCAACATATCATTGACCCCCCCCCCAAAGTCTAGCATGGATCGCAGGCACTATGATCCTTAGAGGCAAGGGATTAACAGCCACAATAGTGTTCCTATACTAAAGGGGAACACAAAAAAGAGCTTTAGGTAATGCTACTGAGTCCTTACACCTCATCAGAGACGAGAACCCAGAGGGAAGTTTTACATGCACACTAAAAGATGCTCCAGGAACAGGGTGGAGAGGTGGGGGAGCATTCAAAGAAAGGGAGGGAGGGAGAAAGGAAGGGGAAAAGGGTGAAGGGAGCAAGGGGATCCAGGGAGAGGATGGAGGGAGGAAGGCGAATGGGGTATTTATTAACTTTGTGTGAGTGGAAGAAATAAAAAAAAGGATGCTCCAAGGGACAGGAGGGAGGAAGGGGAGGCACTGAAAGAGGGGAAAGGAGGGAAGGGGTGAAAGGAAGGGAAAATGGGGTAGGGGAGGAGGGAGAGGATGGGGGTATCTATTGAGCTTGTATGATTAGGAAAAAAATGAAATGTGGGAGAAAAAATATCATGTTCAGATTTTCTTGGTTGCAGAAGCAACTGCTGCAAGATGAAGCTGTTACCCTGTTGAAGAGCCTGTGATAACCTCAGCAGAGGTGATTACCTAGACTGCAGGGAGCCAGTTCTCCTCACTTTAGGTAATTGGAGTTATATTTTAGCCTATCCCAACTGCTAAGTCAAATTTGGGAACATAAAATAGCAAAAATAGTTTTGCTAGCTTATAAAACAAAATATCTGGAAGAATAAATTTGAGGATAGGTTCTGTGGGATGCTAGCCCAAAGACAGAGGTTTTAAATTTTAACTTGCAGTTAATTATCTGATGTGGGCTGTCTTCCCAGATACATGGGTTAAATGGGTTGGTTTGAGTATTTGGGAATACTTCTAACAGTTTTCTAGGCTTATTAGTTAAAACCTGAATCACAAAGTGGCATATCCTAAATTAAATAGGGAGAGAATTTTCATGGATTATATGGAGAAAGAACAGAAATTTAGTCACTTAAAGAGTTGGGATGTAGGAAGTTGGTAAGCTCTTCAGAGTTTCTTCCCTTCATCCTGGCATTGAGAAATGCAAGCATAGCAATAACATTTTTGAAAAGTATTCTAATGCTTGTCCTCTTCAGGCTATGGAAAGGTAGGAGATGCTATCCTTGAATGGGTTTCCTTATGTCAATGGGAATGTCCGAGGTCTAATAGTACCAAAGCAACATTACAGGGGTGTAGGGCAACAACCATAATCATATAGATTGTATTTCTTGATAGTAAATTGATCTATAATATGTGCAGCCAGAGTCCATCAAAGTACTTTGAACTGTATAATAAGAGTTATAAGGTCTAGATCTGATGTAAACAGACTTACCTGAGCCATTGTGATGGATTCCCAATGAAATCTGTTTATAGTTCAGAATCTTTGAATGAAAAAACCTCTTAAGTAAGGACACTCAGTCTTTATTTCTAAGGTTGAACATTATCACAAGCAATAGATGCTTGTCTACCATCAGGTATATATGCCTTACGATGTTTTCTGACCTTTAGGTAAAAAAGTTACATTATTCTTTTGAAAAAATATTTTATCTAGGGTTAGAGAGAGGGAGGGAGGGAGAGAGAGAGAGAGAAAAGAGAGAGAAAGAGAGAGAGAGAAAGAGAACATGCATGTCTTGGGTGGAGGCCAGAGGACAACTTTCAGAAGTCAAGTCTCTCCTACAACCATGTGGGATTTGGGGAATTGAACTAATGTCACCAGGTTTGTAAGCAAGCACCTTATCCACTGATTCATCTTGCCAGATTGTTACTCTTACATAAAACTTTACCAACAATTCACCAGACATGTGACCACTGCTATATAATTATCAATGCTGCAGAAGCAGAGCCTGAGAGGAACCTGTCCTCAAAGAGGTAAGGAGCAATATGGCAAAGAAAGTGAGAGCTGACATGTGTAGGACTTGTCCAGAGACATATTGAAATGTACAAACACCGAAGAACAAATTACATACACACAGAACAGTCTCTGCCTTGAATGGATGATCACTGAAGCAAGTATTCTGGAAGGCAAAAGAATGTATTTAGAGAAGTGTGATGGTTAGTTTTATCAACTTGACACATAAGAGGGAGCTGGTACAACTGTGAGAGATTATCTAGATTAAGGTTAACCTCTGAGAATGACTATGGAGATTATATATATATATATTTTTTTAAAGTCTTTTTCTTTTTTATTATTTATTCAATTGTGTGTGTGTGTGTGTGTGTGTGTGTGTGTGTGTGTGTGTGTGTGTGTAGAACCATGGGCGAATTTGGGAACCACCGTGGACCACCTTTACCTCCTCCTTATTTACTCTGCCCCAGGATTCACAGGCTCCGCCCTACCAGGACCAGAAATCCAGGCTGCCCCCCCCCTGCTTCCTCCCGGAGTTATACGTGGGGTCTAGGATCCGAACTCAGGACCTTCCACCTGCAAGGCAGAGGCTTAACCCCTGAGCCACCTCTCCAGCCCCTATGGAGATTATTTTGATTATGTTAATGTGATGTGGGGAGACCCATCTTGATTGTGGGAAAAACCAGTCTCTGTGCTGGGCATCCTGGATGGTATAAAACAGAGAATGTAATCTGAGCACTAGCATGCAGACTTTTTGCACTCTGATTGTGGATGCAATGTGATTAGCTGCTTCACACTCCTGCTGTCTTGACTTCCCTGTTTGGGAAGGTCATGGCTTTTTTAAGAGATGGAACCTTGCTGAAAGAAGGCAGTCACAGGGGGTGTACTCGAGGTTGATTAGCTTCACCCTACTTCCTAGAGAGGTCTGCTCTTACAGTTGGCAGTTTTTGTAGCTCTCAGCCTCCTTGATGCCTACTCCAGTTTCTGCCAGCTAGCTATGCCTTTCCTGCCATAATGTGCTGTATCTCCCCTCTGGATCCATAAGATGAATAAATCTCCCTTTATCCCATTAAGTTGCTTGACTTTGAGTGGTGTCACACAGCAACAAAGAAGAGTAACTGCTACAGAAATTGGTACCCGAGAAGTTGGTTAATGCCTGTGAGAGAGAGACTAAGAAAACCTGGCACTAGAAAGTGAAGTGTTTGTGAAGCTGGAGTACCCAGAAGTAGAAAACTATGGCCATCACTGTGATGTGGCTTGTCAGTCTTTAGAAATATCTGTTGGGAGCAATATGGGCAACTCTGGAATTTTGTGCTGGGAAAGCCTTTGCATCTTGGAGACAGGGTTGAAAGGGCCATTCTAAAAAAAGCTTGAAAGAGACAAATGATGTTAAAAATGTGGGACTGGAAGCCCAGCTTATGATGGTTCAGAGGGGAACAGAGACTATGTTTGAAACTGGATGAGGGGCAAATGATGTGATACATTTGCAGAGTTTAAGTTTTGCCTTCATCCTGTAAGCTTGCCTGAAGTTAAATTTGAGTGTTGTGGGGAAGAAGTTTCATGGAAATGTTGTCTTGACATTGTGGCAGGGCTGCTTTTTAGTGCTCTTATTCAGAGTTATGAAGAAAAAGAGCAAGGAATCAGGCAGAAAGAGGTAAAAACTGTGAAGTTTGAAGAAAAATGTGAGGGCAAGCCTATAAAAAATGCAGATAACAAAATAGGAGATATTTTTTAAGAGATTAGTATAATTAGTGAATCAAAGCCTGTTCTCAATTTGGATATTAGAAAAGGCTGTACCCTGAGGGCAAGATTATCTGGTAAGGGTCCCATTCATAAGAATGCAAATTCTTTTGGAAGAAAGGTCTGTTCTTCCTTTTCCCCAGAATCAACATAGAGAAGATGAACCAACTGTGATTCAAGGGGGCCAATCTCCATCTTGAATTATAGCAGAACTTGGCAAAGTCATTGACATGGTCCTAGCTTTAGAGGCAGATAATGCAAGAGGGAGGGGGTCATGGATCTCTCTTCCAAGGTTTCAGAGAATAATGGAAGCCAGGCAATATACAGTGGGATTGAAAAGCCTGACAAAAGGCCCAAGGTGGGTATTTTGTGCTGTGGAGTCAAAGCCTGGTTGGTCATTGTAAAGTGAAAATGGTAGAGATGCCATAACCAACGTGGTACATCTGGCAAAGAAAATTATGCATCATAGGAGGAGCCAGCCTAAAAGAATGTTGAGCTCTGTGAGTGTCTGCCTTAAAGGGGTGGAATAGAAGCCCTTTGGAACTGTGATGATTTCAACAAGAAGTGCTGGACTTGGAGTTACAGGATTTAGAGTTTGTCCTGCTTGTTTTTGGTCTTGTTATGGATCACTCTTTCCTGGATATGCCCCCATTCCTCTCTTTTGGAATGGGAATGTTTATTCTGTGCCATTGTATGTTGAAAGTATGTAATTTCTCTTCTGATTTTATAGGAAACTTTGGACTGTTTTGGAACTACTGATGTAATCTATCGGATTTTAAAGTTGGACTGAATATGGTTTGTATAATGAGATGGCAATAAGCTTGTGGGGGCCAGGAGTGGAGTGTCAGGGTTTGAAACGTGAGTTGTCTCCCACAGGCTAATGTGTTTGAATCTTTAATTGTTTGGCAAGATTATGGCACTTTTAAGAAGTGGAGTCTTGCTGGAAGAAGGTAGTCACAGGAGGTTGCTCTTGAGGTTGAGTAGTCACATAGTACTTCCAGTTGGCAGTTTTTGCAGCTTTCAGCTTCCTTGATGAATGTGACCTAGGCCTACTCCAGCTTCTGCAGGCTAGTTATACCTTTTCCATCATAATGGACTATATTTCCCCTCTGGATACATAAGCTGAATAATTCTCCCTTTCTCCCATTAAGTTGCTTGACTTTGAGTGCCAACAGAGAAGAGTAACTGCTACAGCTGATTTGCCAGAGTATTTTTTTTTACCACAGCAACAGGAAAAGAATCTAAGACAAAGAGTGAGAAAGAAGAACCCAGGGATAAGGAAAGGGACCAGATCAATATGCTTGACTAAGGATCAAATATTGACTAAGTAATGGAGAAGGCCTTCTGAAGATTTTGGAAGGTTTAGAGGAAGATGATTAAATGGTATGTAGATGTGACTAGGATAGAGGTAGAAATGTCAATTAGGAAGTTATTGAAATAGCTTAGGCAAAAATTAAGGTTAAAGTAGTAGCAATAGCAGAAGCAGCAGCAATGGGGCCTGAACTAAGACATAGAAGTGGGAAGGAGGAACTAGAAAAAAGTATTAGGAAGTTGTCAGCTAAATGGCAATAAAAAATGATTTGTACGTGTCTTATTTGGAATATCATAAGGATGGTAGAACCAGTTTCTGCAATTGGGAAGATTGTAGAAGGAAGACAAAAGTGGACAGTCTTAATATACACTACAAATAGGCAGTTGGATGTATGGACCAAAGAGAAAACTGAAAGAGAGGACCAGAAACAGAGATTTAGAGACATGAAAGATGCTATTGGTGTTCTATCATTCCATTTGTTCACATCGTTTTGATAAGTCCTGGTCCACATTTCCATTGAAAGTAAATGTTCTTACTGCTTTTTGTGCATCAGCTAGAAAGTGCTGATGAATCAATACTCCCCAGAAATACTCAGCTAAGAATTCTTGGGAATTGTGTGTAAGTATTCTAGTTCATTTAGCTTTGATTGGATAAATCTAGAATATTTTCTTGAGCTCCCGTTTTCGTGTCTCACTTTCCTATTTCCTATTTCTCTGTGGTTTTTCCAACTTCATCTCTAAGACAAACTATTTATATTTAAATATCTTGTCAGGGTCTGCTTCTTAGAAAATACAAGATAAGACAGGTAATGGCAGCATGGGTTAGGGTGAAAACTAGGAGGCTAGTGTGATAGAGAAATAGATGAGATGACCTAAGAAGAAAGAGTGGACTGTTAATTGACTCCCAGAACCATCACCATTATGGATAAATCTGTAAAGGCATGAGAATAATAGCAAGTAAAGACAGAAATGGTAAATCAAAAAAGAACAGTGTCTTATAAGCCAAAGGCACAGAGAATTCAATATCAAGGGTATTATAGTGTCAAATGCTGGAAAGTGGTCAAATTAGAACAGATTTGGCCAATGGGAAGTCATTGATAAACACAGTATTCTATAAGTGGGGGAAGTAGAAATTCTTTGAGGTATCTATTCCTTTGGTGTCCTGCCAGAGGAAATATCTCCCTTCTCCACAGTTCACTGATGTTCCCACTACAGATCCCTCACATGACTGTTTCAGTAAATTCTCTTGTGTCCTGCTGCTTTAGGGGAAGGCATGGCTATGACTTCATTGTGTTAGTGCACTGTGTTCTTGGGCTTTCCTGCATCTTACCAAGCCTTAATAAAAGGTTCTTTTTAAATAAAGCCCTTGTTAAATTATCCTAATTTGAGGGCACCACATGTTTCCTTTTGGGAACCAGACTTAAATAAAGGTTTATATAACTTTTATTAGTTGCTTTGTTACTTTCATGCTTAGCAGTTTACAGTTTTTAGAAAAGATTTAAGGCAATCATTTTAATTAAATGGAAGAATGTCGTGTATGTTGTAGGGCTAGGCAGTAGTTCTCTTTTCTTTTCATTCTTCAGTGTCCCATTTCACATGTATAATGCATTTCCCCTGGTTACCAAGGGACTCTATGGTCATCTCTTCCTTTGAGACAAATGCTCCATATCTCAGGTTCGTGGATGCTATAGCAATTCCCAGCAAAAGGACATAGTAGACTATGAGCATTCTATTACATAGAGCTAATACCTCTTGTATATTCTCTGATTTATGGATCCAACATAAATATTGCTGCTGAAAGCTGCACAGCTGCCTCAGGAAGTTGATTGCCTCTGCAGTTTTGTGAGCCCCTGAGGTAGAAGGAAGATATCAGGCTCTACTAAAGACTAAAAGAAGTAAATACCACAGAGTGGAGAAAACTGGCAGAGGTAGGTCCTTGGAGAAGCCTTAGTATTGTTGGATTCTGTCCCTGAGACAGCTGGAGGGAAGAAGCCCCTTGTCTTTCTTCAGGGGAGACAAAGAAAGAATCACCTTTTTGGGTATAATTCGGAGCTGCTTCCCTTTAGCCTCTATCTCTGCTTACCTTTCAGTGATAATTAGATTCAGGTGTCAACTGACAATTGCAGGCTGAGTTTAGGGCACAGCTGTGAAGAATTTGTAGTTAGAGCAAGGCCTTGCATAAGCCTGCAGGTGATTGTTTAATTGATATGGAAGACCCAGTCCATACTGGATGTTGCTTTCCAGTGGCTGACCAGATAAAAGGAAGTGCAAGGTGGGTAGGGGACTTTCTCTTGCCTTGTGTGCACTTTCTGTGTTGACTCCACTACTGGTCTGTTGGTGCCTTTTCTATCACTCTTGCTGCAGCTGCAGCTGTTCCTAAGCACAGCCTCTTCGGCCTTGCTGTTACACTTGGCTGTCATTGGAGCCCAGCATCTTTAGCCTTCCTGTGGTTCATTTCTTACATGGGAGCCCAGTCTTTTCAGTCCTCCAATGTGATTGAGTTTCGAGACTTTCCAGGGATCTTCCAGTCTTATGACATATTCAGCTCAAGAACTGAGCAGCCACAGGCAGCTACTGTTGGACTACACTGACTTTATTTTGTGAGTTAATTTAATAAATCTTTTTATATGTATCCATTCTATAAGTTTTGTTCCTCTAGGTATAGTCTAATATACCTTTCAAACCCTCATACCTCAAAGGAAGGATAGAGTTAGTGAATCAGTTAGTTGATCAGTTTCCCCCTGATGCCATGGAATTTTTTTTGAAATTTTCATATACAAACAGAATGAATTTATGTCATTTTTCCCCCCACCCCATCTTTTCTATTCCCTCATATTTCACCCCCTGCTCTCCTGCCCTCTCTTTATTCACCAGTTCAGCCATGTCCCTCTGCAAGTGTAGACCATAGGGCTGTGTTTGGGATGCCTGCACTAGCATAGGTCAGGGCATCTGTGGTAGGGCTAGTGGCCCTCCAGTGGGCGGACCATCTCTCTCTTTTCTCTCTCTCTCTCTATCTCTCTCTACACACTCGTATGTGTGTGTATTATATGTATATGTGTGGACGTGGGGTGAGTATGCATGTTTACATGTATGGAGTATATGTGTGCATGAGTGCATATGTGTATATATGTGGAGGCCAGATATTGATGTTAAATGTCTTCCTCAGTTGTTGTGCACCATATATATTGAGGCAGTGTCTCTTGTTGAACTCAGAGCTTGCCATTTAGCTAAGTGAGTTAGTCAGTTTGCTCTGAAGAACCACCTGTCTCTGTCTCCTGATTGCTCAGATCATAGGCTAGATGCTATACCCACCTGGCTTTCTTAAACTCCTCAGCTTGCATGGCAAGGACTTTACCCACTGGTCCTTCTTCCCAGATTCTCCTGATGCTCCTATTAAAGAAAAATAAAACAAGCTCAACTGGCTAAGTTTAGTTGTTAAAGTAGTAGCATACTATGTTGCATCACACGAATGTTTGAATGATCCCTAATCCTTCTGGAATCAATCTTTTGTGATTTACTCTTCTAATAAAGTGTTTGAGTCCCTTTAGTGTGAGAAATTAGTGTGCTTCACAGACATAGTTCAGAATTCAACAGATAGGTAGATTGATGCCACCAGTGGCATCAGGTCATATTCTTCTTCCTCCAGTTCTAACTTTCTGCTGCTGATGGTTTCTCAGCATCACTTTCCCCAATGCTCTCAGTACCTGGAGTTCTTGCATGAAGGCACCAGAATCACAGAATTTGCCTGAAAGTTGAGGGATAGTAGGATCAATACAGCATAAAACAGGAAATGACTTCAAATTTCTGCTTATGAAGGTTTAGTACTGGCTGGGCTCACTTCTTTTTTAGACCTAAATTTTCATTGTTTTTCGTGACTGCCTTTTTTAAATCCAGATTTATCCTATTTATTTGTATCTTCTACACAAACTTCTCAAACCATAAGTGGCTTCAAATTCTTTTTCATTATGGGGAATAATTTATCCTTAATCAGAACTCTCCAGTGGTTGGTGGACTCTGAGAATTTCAACTTTCATAACCGAAGTATTCCACATAGTATCATTCTCTTTTTAGAGTCAATCATCTTAAGTTACAGGCAGGTTGAAATAACAGTGGTCCCTATCTTGCTTCTTCCTCTGCTTTTCCCACCATCCCTCTTGCCCATCCATCCATCTATTCTGTTATGTATATCAAATGAATATGATCTTACAATGCTAAAAATGTGAAAGGTATTTTAAAAGTTTGTAACTTTAGTTTATAAAAGATCCATATTAGACTTTCTACATAAATATTATCTGAAAAGCACAGGACAATAAAGAGTTTCTTTCTTCTTTGCAAAATAACTTACTTAGATTTATATTATTAGTATTTGGCCAAGGGCCTAAGTTTTATTTCCAACAATGGGAAAGTGTTTCCTGCAATGTTGAAGTGATAACAATAATATAAAGTGTTGTTCCAGAATGGTCATTTTCATCCATAGTGGTATTGCTCTGCTCATCCAGCATGACCAAAACTCATCTCTGGTTTCAAAGGGGTAAATTTATTTATGTGAGGACTTTGGCTTACCAACATATTAAATAAACTTAAATTATTCTTGAACAAGGCCCGTTTCTTTCTCCACACCTTTTATAACTCTACTATCTACTCCCTCCCTACATCTCTCTTTCTCACAATCCTGACTATTTATTTTATTCTGTGACTCATTGAGTTTAGCCAGGGGCATCCATGTGACTTTGGGTTTAGTGCCGTCCATTTTATCTTGGTGGGTTCAGCAGTGGGTATCAACTGTACACATTAACTGTTCCTCTTCCAGAATCTATTGATAGCCAATAATTACGTGATGAAGATTTGGGACCCTTGTAAAACTCCCCCATTCATGAGTGATTATTGACGAGGCCAACTTGATGGGGCCAACTTTCTGTGGCTCCTGTATAGCTAACCACAGCTATTGTGAGTCATGGTTTATAATGGTTGCATCCATGTCTAGAGAATGACTTTCAGAAATCTTTCTCCCCAGTTTCCAGCTCTTACATGCTTCTGCCCCTTCTTCTACAATGCTTGATTTCTTTACAACCTGTAACCATGGTGTTTGATTTCTTCAGCTAGGGTGTTGCAACTAGTTCTGGTGGGTGATTACAAGGAATAATAAGACCTGAATTGTCTTTGGAACCTCCCTGATCAACAACTCCTATGGAGGTATCTCACACATGGTGCTGGAAGTTTTGTTTAGGACCCGACTGCTTCTACAACCAGTATTATGTACCATAAAACAGTTCTTCCTTTGAGCTCCCTTTATTTATTTTTTTAATTATTATTATTATTATTATTATTTATTCAACTGTGTGCATATGCGTGTGTATGTGCGCGCCCGTGTGTGTGCCCGTGTATGTGTAGAACCACGGACGAATTCGTGAACCACCATGGACGCCTCCACCTCCTTCTGCCCTGGGATTCACAGACTCTGTCCTACCAGGACCAGAAGCACAGGCCGCCCCCGCTTCCACCTGGCATTTATACATGGGATCTGGGATCTGAACTCAGGACCTTCTGCCTGCAAGGTGGAGGCTTAACCCCTGAGCCACCTCTCCAGCCCCTCCCTTTATTTATTTTTTATTGGGTTGTCAGATGATAGGTTTCCATGTGCTTTGTCTTCTGGCTTTTGCTTTTTCCAACTAGTGCCCTCTTGACTTCCCATCCTGCCATCTATCTCCCTGTTAAGCTTTCCTGTTCCAGTTACCTCCTCTCTATTTTTCCTTTCCACTCCTGATTCTGCCTTAGTAAATCATTATAGTGACATATGACAACCTCTTTAGATATTAATAATATCTTTGCCCTTAGTTCATGATCTCAGAAAAAAATGTTTATAGGAATTTTTTATTCTATTAATTTTTGTTGATAATGGAAACTAGGAAAACATAAGGGTTTCATCATGTCCTTTTCATCCACACATGTATCATTTCCTTCTCCCATGTCTCTTGTGTCTCTCTCTGGCTGGTTTTCTTCTTTTCTTTTCCATGTTTCATGTCACATGTCCCATGAGTTCATGACACATGTATTCAATACCCTCTCTACTTTGACCCCTTAATATCTCTTCCTCATCTATCATAATATCCGTTGTAGTTTCAACACACACACACACACACACACACACACACACACACACACACACACACTAAATATAGATTCCCACAAGCCGAAAACATGCAGTATTTTTCTTTATAAGAAGAATCTGGTCTCTTTCACTTAATATAACAATTTTCAGTTCCACCCATTTTTCTGCAAATGTCATGATTTCATTTTTCTTTACAGATGAAGAAAATTCCATTGTGTATATTTCTTTAGCCATTCATCTGCTGATGGACATTTAGGCTTGTTTCATTTCCTGGCTATTGTGGACAGAGCAGTTGTAAACATGGATATGCAAATATCTTTGTGGTCCATTTACTTAGAGTCCATTATGCATAGAACTAGGGTTATATAACTGGATCATATTGCAGCTCTATTCTTAACTTCTAAACCAATTTCCATTGTGTCTACACGTTTACTTTCCTATCAACCATGTATATAAAACTGTTCTTTTCCTACATCTTAGCCAACATTCATGGTCCTTTGTTTTCTTGTTGATAGCCAATCTGATTGAGATGGACTAATATCAAAGCTGTTTTAATTTGCATTTCTTGGATGGCTAAGAATGTTGAAAACTTTTTCAAGTATTTGTATTTTGCCATTTGTATTTCTTTTGAGAACTATTTCATTCAGTAGCCCATTTTATTGACTGGATTTGTGTTTTGGTTTTTCATTTTTGAAGTTATTAATATATTCTAGGGCATTAGCTCCCTGATTGATGTGTAATTGGCAAAGACTTCCTTTTTCTATTGTGTAAGGATCCCATTCTGGTCATTGCTATTTCTGCTATGAAGGAGCTTTTAAATTTCATGCAACCCATTGTCAATTCTTGGGATCTGAAGTCTTTTTCAGAGAGCCCTTACCTGTACCTGTATCTTGAAGTGTTTACTTAGGTTTACTTCCAGCAGTTTGAAAGTCTCAGGTCTTACATTAATCTTTCATGTGTTTTAAATTGATTTTTTTTGCATGTGTGCAGGAGGCTAAACAGGAATCTATGCTCCTTCTACATGTGAAAAATCTAGAATTTCTCCAGCACCATTTGTTAATGAGACTATCTTTTCTCCAGTATATGTACTGATACCTTTGTCAATACTTGGAATACTCCAGCGATGTCTTTGGGGGGGGTCTTTTAACTATAGGATCATACCATCTGCAAAGAGGCATTATTTGATTTCTTCCTTTCCTGTTTGTATCGTATTCATTTTTTCTCTTGTCTTATTACTTTAACTAAAGCTTGAGTACTATATTAAATAAAAGCAGAGAGAGTGGATATCCTTATATCACCCCCAATTTTAGAGGATATGCCTTCAGATTTTTTTCCCATTTAGTACAATTTTGGATATAGATTTGTCAAATATAGCAGTTAATATGTTGAACTATGTTCTTCCTATTCCTAGTTTATATAGGGCTTTTGTCATTAAGAGAAATGAACTTTGTCAAAGACCTTTGCTGTATTAATTTGAGATGATTTCTGTCCTTAAGGCTTTTTTTTTTTGTATAATGTGTTCCACATAAGGAGCTGCTTATGTTGAAACAGCTTTGTATTTCTGGAATGAAACTACCTTGGTCATGGTCTATAATCTTATATTATAAAGCACAATTTGTGAGAATTTTCTTCCTCGTATCTATGTTCATAAGGGAAATTCTCTCTCTGTCTCTGTCTCTCTCTCTTTTTCTCTCTATCATTAAGGCAGTGATAGCTTTGTAGAATGGGTTTGGTAGTGTTCCTTCCTCATCTATTTTGTGAAGAACATTGTTAACTTTAGAGGTTTAGTAAGATTTAGTAATTGATCTGTCCCAACCTTGGTTTTTCTTTTTGGGAGCTTCTGTCTGATTGATTTCTATGGATCTCTTTAAGTTGTTTATAATATCTTAATTTAATTTTGGTAGATTGTATCTATCTAGGAATTTATGTATTTCTTCTAGATTTTTCAGATTTTTAAAATGAGGTTTCAAAGTATTTCCTAATCATTTTTTGAATTTGATTTGAATTTGTACTAATCTCCTATCTTTCGTGTAAAATTTTATTTATTTATTTATTTATTTTTCTTTAAAAAACATTTTTTTAAATTTATTTCTTCCACTCACACAATGTTGATAAGTACCCAATTCCCCTCCCTCCCTCCACTCCTTCCTGGATTCCCTTTTCTCCCTCCTCCCTTTTCCCCTCCTTTGCCCCCTCCCTCCCTTTCTCCCAGTGCCCTCTCCCCTCCATTCCTGGAGCATCCTTTAGCATGCATGACAAACTTCCCTCTGGGTCCTCCTCTCTGATGAGGTGTAAGGACTCTATGAGATGTAACATTGCCTAGAGCTTTTTTTTTGTATTCCCCCTTAGTATAGGAACACTATTGTGGCTGTTAATCCCTTGCCTCTAAGGATCATAGTGCCTGCAATCCACGCTAGACTTTGGGGGTTTAATGATATATTGGTCTTGCACAGGTCATGCAAAGTCCTATTATGATTACTTCGGCCTTAACTTGTGTGGAGTATCTTGTGTATCGTTGCTCCTCCCCATCTTTAGGCTCTTACAATCTTACCGCCCCCTCTTCCACAAATTTCCCTGAGCTTTAGCATGAGAGAGATTAGGCTGGCCTGGTTCCAGGTGGTTGATGTAGAGTCTGATTTTCTGAATTATGGTTTGTTGATTTTTTTTCTCAGTTTTGCTGCTCCTGCACTGCCCTTGGCTCCATCCTGATGGGTATTGGATGTCACCCCCTGGCCAGAGATAAAAGGCTGTTAAAATATATTATAAGAGTAGATTCCAAGCTAGATGGAATAAGAGTAGGAAACTTTGGTGATGGTGGGGGAATCACTCTAGTATTTGCAAAATGGTTACCTTCTTTTTTTTATTTATTCAATTGTGCATGTGTACATGTGTGTGCGCGTGTGTGCGTATGTATGTGTGTGTGTAGAACCACGGGCAAATTTGGGAACCACCATGGACCACCTCTTCCTCCTCCTTGTTTACTCTGCCCGGAGATTCACAGGCTCCACCCTACCAGGGCCAGAAACGCAGAGCCGCCCCCGTTTCTGCCCGGCCTCTATACGTGGGGTCTAGGATCTGAACTCAGGACCTTCTGCCTGAAAGGCAGGGCTTAACCCCTGAGCCACCTCTCCAGCCCCCTGTTGCATATTTTTATCAAGGGTACAATGGTGCATATATGTTCAGTATTGTGAAGTCTTCCTGGTGAATTTTACCTGTGACCAAAATGTAGTAACCATCTGTGTCTCTTATGATTTTTTTTTGGTTCAAAGGCCACTTTGTCTGATAGCCTAATGGCTACCCCTGCCTGTTTCCTGGTTCCATTAGCTTGCAGAATTTTGGACCAGCCTTTTATTTTTAGGATGTGCCTATCTTTTGTGGTGAGATGAGTTTCCTGAAGGCAGCAGATGGATGGGTTGTGACTTTTAATCCAGGTTTGTAATCTGTGTCTCTTGATTGGTAAGTTAATTCCATTGACATTTAATGTTATGATGGAGAAATAATTTTAATTCCAGACATTTTTTATGTTTAGTGGCTTTTGTATGTATTATTTGGCTTTTAGGTTTTGGTGGTATTATACTTCTCTTCTGTCCTCCTGGATATGCTTGATTTTTTCTTCAGTCTCGAATATCATTTCTAGCATTTTTTGAAAGCCTGGTTTGGTAGACATGTAAGTCTTCAAGTTGTCTTTGTGCTGGAAAACTTTTCTTTCTCCCTCAATCATGATGGATAGTTTTGCCGGGTATATCAGCCTGGGTTGACATTTTTGTTCATTCAATACTTGAAGTACCTCTCTCCAAGCTCTTCTTGCTTTTATTGTTTTCCATTGAGAAGTCATTTGTTATTTTAATAGGTTTACCTTTAAAAGTGACTTGTTTTTTTCCCTTGAGGCTCTCAGCACCATTTCTTTGTCTTGAATGTGGAGTGTTTTAACTATTATTTGCCATGGCGTTTCTATTTTGGTCATATCTGTTTGGGGTGCAGAATGCCTCTTGTATTTGGATGGGCCTCTCTTTCTTTAGATGAGGGAAGTTTTCATTTATGATAGTTTGAAAAATTTTCTCAGGTGTGGTATTTTGGGATTCTTGCTCTGGTATTCCATGAATGCGCATGTTAGCCTTCTTCAGGGTGTGCCATAACTCTTGAGTATTCCTCTCAAGTATCTTTTTGGCTTTAACAACCTCTTCCATTGAGCTGGTTAATTCTGCCATTTTGTCTTCAAGATCTGAAATTCTATTTTCTGCCTTAATAGTTCTATTGGTAAGACTCTCTGTTGAGTTCTGGGTTGATGATAACTTGTCTTTTAGTTCAACTTTAAACTCTGTCTGAGACTATTTTAACTGCTCTATGCCTATTTTTGTTTCTTGAACTGTTTTTCTCAACTCCTCTAGGTGTCTGTTGTGTTCCTGTTCAAAGTGGTTGATGTGGATATTTAACTCCTCCCAGATTTCCTCTTTCATAGTATTGATCATGGTAATTACCATGCTTTGAAAGTCGTTATCTTGGGCCTGGCTTTCTGAATTTGTTCTGGTTGGAATCTGTTGCTATGGGGTTAATTCTTTCAGTGGGAGATTTGTTTTCTTGGGTTTTGTTTCTCATGGATCTGCACTTTGACTTGGGCATTGTTGTTTTGTCTCTTGAGTCTTTACAGTTTCTATGTGTTTTTGACTGAACTGATTTAGTTGGTATAACTTCTCTCTGGCAGTTATTACTAGTGGTTGCCTTGGAGTTGGGGTGTGTTTGTCTGTTGTTATTGTTGTTATTTCCAAGATGAGGCTATTAGACTGTTAGTACATCAATTATATCAGTTTTAGTAGACAGGGGCTGTCTTACCTGGTCTGTGAGTGAACAAGTATGTGTTCAGGGCCAGCGGAAAGCGCGGAGGGGCTAAGGATGATCAGCGAGCTTCACCTGGGACCTGGGGCATGGCCAGTAGTGCCTGGGGCATGGCCTGCTTTGGTGCTGTTCAGGCTGGATGGTGGGAGGGGCTGGGAGGACCTGGGTTCTGGTGGGGAGTACCTGGGAAGCAGGGTGCCTTACCTGGACCGCGTGAGAGTGCGTTCAGGGCCAATGGAAGTGGGGGGTCATGTAAAATTTTAGTAACTTAGGGGCTTTCTCATTTTATTTTGGTTAGTTTGCTAGGGATTCATCAATTTTGCTAATATTTTCAATGAACCAACTCTTCAATTGACTCTATATGTTAGTCTTTCAGACTTTGTTTCATTTTTTTCCCCTCAGTCTTTATTATTTCTTGACACTGCTTTTGAATTTGATTCGTTTTTATTTCCCTAAGAGTTTGAGGTCATTTGTTTCAGGTTTTTTGATTTTTTTTAATGTAAGCTCTCATAGCTATAAACTTTCTTCTTAGAACTTTCATAAAGTTTCTGGAAATAATAGTTGAAACGCACACAGAGAAACTGACATGGTTTCAGTACACCAGTTCATACCCCAATATGGTTTGCAGTGTTGTTCTTTGGGTGGAATCTGCTGTTCAACCATTTGAACCAGCTGCCTCTGTTTTCCTGGATTCCATCCTCTAATGTTACAGTTATCCTAGCCCACAGTTCAAGCTTTTGGGTTCATGCCTTTTACTTGATCTTACATGTCCTGTGAATTTGGAGTGAGAGAGGAAGCCACAAGAGAAATGGGAATATTCCCTTCCCTGGATCTTAGATCAGCATTAAAATAAACCACTTTCCTGTATCTCTTTTGTTAACAGAACCTGCCCTTGAGCTAGGATGTCATATGGAGTAGATTACTAAAAAACGGCCACAGTTATTTTTCTTCATGTGCTTCTCTTCAAAAGGTGAAGTTTATGTCCCTGTATGTCATTCTGGGATTGCTTTATGTTGTATTATGTTCAGTGCAAACTGAAGAAGTGATACTGGACCAATTCTTTGCCTGTATATACACTTGTTTTCTTGGAATACTCCTTAGGTTCTAATTAAGTTTGAAAGGATAGGACAGTCTGATACAGGGGAAGAGGTGACTTGGAGAAGATATAAACCTTCTAAACTGAAGCCAGTATAGACTAGCTAGTGCCCAGCTCAACTAAAAGGTGACCAGAAATATCTAGGTGAGTCTATCAGACACCCGAGGAAATGCCCAGCTCAAGTCAGCCTTTCAGAATTTTGAGATTAATTATTTTTTAAACTTACTATGTCTTGGAATGGTTTGCTGTGCAACCAAAGCTTGTATATTTAGCAGCAAGATTATGGGTATATATCAAAATTCATAGTTATGTGCATGCCCAAATTATCACATCTGCCACATAGGAGGAAATAAAGAATAAACCATAGACTATAGGAACTATAAAAGGAAGAATTATAGTGCTAGGTCTCTATTAACCTTACACAATTCTCTGTGTAGTAACATTTCTCCTTCAACAGAAGTCACATAGATTTAGTAAGGATTTTTGTTTAGAAACTTAGACACCACCCCAAGCTAATTTCAATATAGAAAATTTGGTCTCTGACCCTACATTAATCACCAGGAACCAGGCCAGCAAAATCTCTCCCCATCTCAAAACTCAGGGAAATTTGCAGAAGAGGAAGCAGTAAGATTTTAAGAGTCTAAAGATGAGAAGGAGCTATGATATGCAAGATACTCCACACAAGTTAGGTAGGGCCAAAGTAATCATAATAGGACTTTGCATGACCTGTGCAATAACCAAAATATCATTGACCCCCCCCAAAGACTAGCATGAATCACAGGCACTAGGAGCTTTAGAGGCAAGGGATTAACAGCCACAATAGTGTTCCTACACTAAAGGGGAACACAAAAAAGAGCTCTAGGCAAAGCTACTGAGCCCTTAACAGAAGAGGAGGACCCAAAGGAAAGTTTGACATGCACACTAAAGGATGCTCCAGGGATGGGGGAGGGGCAATGGGAGAAGGGGAGGGAGGGGGGAAAGGAAAGGGAAAAGGGAGGGAGGGAGTAAGGGGATTCAGGGAGGGGTGAAGGGAGGGAGGGAATGGGGTACCTATCAAGTTTGTCTGAGTGGAAAAAATAAATAATTAAAAAAAAAGAAAATTTGGTCTCTGTTCTATCTCACGGGTCTCAAGAACTCAGCTAGACTCACTTTTGAATGACTGGATCTGTAACTGGATACAGACTAGAACCAAGGGAACTATTGACTTTGCCTTGAGATTGTCCCTTGTCTTTTTATTCGCTGTAAAACTGCTCACCATGCTGCTTACTGTCTTTATTTGTGATCCTTTAGGTCTCTGTTTACACGTAGGTTTATGAAACATATGTCAAAATGGCAGCCTCAGTTTTAGTTTTTGCATAATCTGCTTGCTCATTTTCCCTAAATCTTAATTGTTATCAGAGATAATCTCATTATTACACTGTGTTCCTATGAGCCGAACTTGAACAAAGAATGGCAAGATTAATACAATTATCATGTTGAGGATAGATAGGTATAACACGGTGGTAGAGTGTGGGTTCAATCCCTTTCCCTCCTCTTTTGTTGACAGTGGCTAGACCTCTAGTTAAGGTCTAGAAAATTCTAGAACCCTTTTTCTAGCAAGTGTATTAAATGAATGTAAAAGTGTAGTATGTAATCAACTTCTATGCCTTTCCCTTAGGAGAAAGTAAATGAAGTTGTCCTTCCCTTTAACCCATAGACTGATTCAAGAGCTTGGAAAGACCTTTGTGACTTTATCCATTGTTTTGATACTTGACTTCATATCGCCTTCTGGAGCAGGTTCTCAGCACCTATATTGTATTTAGCACCTGGTCTGTCTTCTTAAAAATATTACAGCAGAAAAAAACCCAGAAGTTTGGCAGTTAAGTAGTCCTTGTACTTGGTAGTTTTATCTACTTCTTTGGATTTTTATGAACTAAAAAATATTGCAAACCAAATTTAACTTTTGGTATGTAGCTACTAGTTTTTTATTTTATCATATAAGGCAATAAGAAACTCCCATATCTAATCATCATCATTTGATGTTAGTTTGAATCCCTAGGAAGAAAATATTTTTTTAAAATTTTTTTATTATTTATTATTTATTCAATTGTGCATGTATGTGTGTGCACATGTGTGTATGTATGTGTGTATGTGTAGAACCACGGACGAATTCAGGAACCACCATGGACACCTCCAACTCCTCCTTGTTCACTCTGCCCCGGGATTCACAGGCTCCGGCCTACCAGGACCAGAAACGCAGGCCGCCCCTGCTTATGCCTGGCGTCTATACGTGGGGTCTAAGATCCGAACTCAGGACCTTCCGCCTGCAAGGCAGAGGCTTAACCCCTGAGCCACCTCTCCAGCCCCGGAAGAAAATATTTTGAGACAAGTTTTTATGTAGCCCATGCTAACCTTGGTATGTAGCAGAGCCTGGCGTCCAACTCCTGATTCTTTTCCTCCGCTTCCCACAAGCTGGGAATCAGATGTGTATCATCAGACTTGGGTAGTGGTTGCTATTTTTGTTGATCGAAGTGGTTGAATATTAAAAATTTCAGAGGTTAGCCTAATATATTAAACAATATTTCAACCCAAGAACTAGGAAGATTGTGACTGGCCCACAAATTAAACTTAATGAAAAAACCTACTATACATTACTTAATTTTCTTACTTAATCATAAACAATGAAAACTTTCTCATGTGATGTCTAGCTTTTTTCTTTTTCTTTCTTTCTTCTTTTTTCTTTCTTTCTTTTTTTCTTTCTTTCCTTCTTTCCTTCCTTCTTTCCTTCTTTCCTTCCTCCTTTCTTCCCTCCCTTCCTCCCTCCGTCCCACCCTCCTTCCCTTCTTCCCTCCCTCTTTCCTTCCTTCTCCTCCCTCTGTCCCTCCCTTCCTCTCTCCCTCCCTTTCTCCTTCCCTTTCTCTATCCCTCCTCCCTCCCTCCCTTCTTTCCTTCCTTTCTTCCCTCCTTCCTCTCTCATTGGAGGAAAGTTCTTGTTAATTACCCAAGCACACCTTGATTTCCAGAACCTCTTGGCTCAGCTTCCTGATTAAGGGAGATTATAGGCCTGCAGGCATCACCAGGGCAAGCTCTGATGCATGTTTACAAAAACAAGAGCAAACCAAGTAAACAGAAGTAAACCATCTAGTGAAGATGCTGATCATTTCGGAATCAATGTCATTACTCAAAACTCTTTCCTCGGGCTCTAAGACAGAAGACTGACTTTTTCTTGGCTCAGGAGCCAAGAAAATGAATTTTTCACTTGTATCAAATCTTGGATTTAGGAGGTACATTCGTACATCCAATTCATTTGCACATACCCCATTCCCATAAACAACATGATCAAATTTACAAAAGCATGTGCAGGACCTCCTCTGAGTACTCAGCAAGCAAGTCTCATGAAATTCAAGTTAAAGGTACTTACCTTTGGCATTATTTTTGATCATCATCATTCTGGTTCTTTTTCGCTTAATTTTTCTATCATTTCAGACAATGCCTCCATTTACCATCTATTTTCTACTAAAGGGATCTCCATCTCCCTTACCAGCTAGATCCAGACAGATTGTATAACAAACTGACTTTGGTTATTAAAAACATCTTTTTAGCTCTTGGCACAACAAGCAAAACCTCTCCTGATGAAAAGAGAGTCTGTCCCATGTGGTTTTTGAAAAAAGAACAATTTTTTTGAATTTACTGTACATGTGAAAATAATAAACAATTTGAATTTTTTTCTTTGTCTACTAATTCAAATTCTAACCTAAGAGTCTTTAAAGAGGGGATTTAGTAATTTCTACATTGTACCACTTTCTGAGCTATTACTGATTCTTAGTAAAGCAACTAAACCTTAGTCAAAAGTTTCTCTCTCTCTTTCTTTCTTTCTCTCTCTATCTCTGTTTACTGTAATGTTGGAATGTGCATATGTTGACATTAATAAAAATGTGGTTTCTGTCCCTACAGGGAATCAAATAGAAGCAAAATTACAGTTAATTTCTTGTATCTGTGGCAATGAAAAAAATAGTCTCAGTTTTCACCAACAGTATTTTAAAAATTTATCTTTAAAATTAGGTTGAATCTTGTCCTTTCTGAAACTATTGCCAGAGAATTCCATGTGGCTTAGTTCTTCTTTGCCAGCAGGAAAGGACAGATACGTTGATGAATGTCATGTTTATTACATTTATTTTCAACACATCAGCTTCATCCATTTGTGAGAAAGGTAAACCATTCTGTAGTAACCTGATAAAAAAAATCTTGCTACTTTTTTGTTACGGCATCTTGTTTTTCCCACTGATTTAAGAGAGAGCATCTAGGTTGGTGAATAAAGGTGCCTGCACACAAACCTGGCTACTTGAGTTCAACTCCCAGAATTCACATGGTGGAAGGATAGAACCCATTTCTTAAAGTTGTCCTTTGATTTCCACATGGGCATCTTTGTCTTGCATGCCCGCTCATTCTCTTGTTTAAAAATAAAACACGTTTAAGAGAGAACACACACCAAAATTCATGTTATCTCATTACTAAGTTTTTATATAATGTTTAACAAAATAGAAGGATTTTAAAGAATTATGAACCATCTTTATCTCTAATGCCAAATGCAGATTATATGAATTACAGCTATAGGAAAAGGTATGATTACTGAGTCATCTCCCGATAATTTGTAGCCTATAAAAATAAGGGAATATTTCAGGTTCAGTTTCTAGACCATTAGGAGAAAGAGTCCTCATTGCCTCCTGACGCCAAGGAGTCACACAGACCAGCAGACACATCTTCACCTACTCTGTATCTGTAATATTCCTGGAGAACAATAGCACACATACAGGGACCAGAGTTCACTGCAGTTGTGGTGTCTGGATGTCGCTGCTACAATGATGCAAGCCACTGCTTTGCTCTAGAAGTATTAGTGTTATCTATTGAGCAATATTTACATGATGATGACTTCCAGTTTAAAATCATTCTGAAGAATTTTGTAACTCTTTTCCACTCATAGTAGCCATGTTGACACAATTCTGTATGAAATTATACATAGGAAAATACTCATATATATCAGCCCATAATATATGAAGTATTATGTTAGAGATAGGAGACTTTTGAGTAACTTAATTAACTCAAATTAGCTTAAGAGACTGAAAATACAAAATGAAATAATGGCTTGGAATGAGGCTGGATATTATAATGAGTCCCAGACTGTCTTGTTGTGGTCAACAGAGTTTTCCCAAACAGCCACATTTCTTTGAACTTTGAAATAGAAAACAATTTAGGCTCCTGTGTGGCTTCCTTATCCTCAGAGCTTCTTTGTGATCTTTCCCTGTAGGCCTCATGAGACACCCCCAAAACAGAAACAATCATGTTCTCCCTCATGTACCTTCCTAAGATAGCAGATGTTCCTACATGCAACCTCCACAGCCCCAGAACCAAGAGCTTTCTGTTCCGTCCTTGCAGAATCTTTCCTCTCTCTGTGGTCCCTCAGTCCAGGAGGCTCACTGCCCTAGGGGATCGGTCTCTCAGATCTCAGGGCTGTCATTCCTATTTGTTGTGGGAAACCAGACCCACCACCAAATGAGGGAGCTCTGGTTTCCATGGATAACAAACCAGGCACATCAGAGGAAGGTGTCTTCAAGTAATTCTGTTTGTCAGGGAAAACCAGGGAAAAATCAAAAGAAAACACAAAGCTGATTCATAAGAAGAGTGTTGTCTTCAGCTATATTATTTAGATAATAATATATTTGCATATATTAGAGATATTGCTGTTCCTTGATATTGCTTATAGAAAACTTATAAGAAAGAACAATATGTTTCTAGCTCTATCCTACCAACAAGTTTTACCCATTAAACTACTTAATTGGTTACAGTCATCAGTTGGGAAAATGTTGACACACCCAGTCCTTTCTTATAAACTATTTTCCTAAATCTGTATTTACTCGTTTTGGGAATCCAAGGTTCTTTTTTAAAATCTTCAAAATGTTTCCATTTTAAGTAGATAGATTAACACACAAAATCTGTTTCTCCTTCACTCAGAGAAAACTAAGTTAAGGACTCTGCAGCATCTGGTCCTTGGTTCGGAATAGAAAGAGACAAGCCTCACTTCTACTGAGGCAGATGTTGGATTTTTCAAAATCCATGTGGTGGTTAGCAAAACTTATTTAATTTGGGGTCAAAGATACAGGCTTATTATTTGATATTAAAGTGAATAAACAATGCTATTCCCTCTCTCTCTAGAAAATCATATGTTTTTATTTTCTTTTACACTAATAACATAGTAAAATGTAATCCCTTAATAATAATTATAATACATAGACCGGCAACTCACACTGAAACTAAGCTATCTTGTGGAGTAGAGGTAGTCATTACATGTAACAATCAGACTTTTAGTAGAAGGTAGGCTATTTCCAGATCATAAAGAACATACTTTTCTCTCTCCCTCTGTCTCTCCCCTCACCCCAGGATCTCTCTACGTGTTAGGGTTGGCCTGGAACTTACTATGTGAGCCAAGTTAACCTTGAACTTCTCTAGATCCTCCTGCTTCCCTAGTTCTGGGAGTAAAGGGTATGGCAACATGCCTAGCTCTCTTAGCTTTATGTGAAATAGAGTAGAGTAAAATGCCTTTCCCTCTTTTGAAATACTCAATGACTGATTTTATAATTTTTTATTGGTAATCATAAAATTCAAACCTAAAAATCTGAAAGAGTAACATTGTTAAATATGAAAACATTTTATTTCTTCCTCATAATTTCTATTTTTTTCTCATAGATATCCAGCTAATTTAAACAAATAATATGTAAACTGACCAGAAATTTGTCCTGTTTGACATTCTTTTATTAATTTTGAGTTAACATTTTATCTGTAACATACATTTTTCATTAAATTATGACATTTGTTCTATTAATACTCATACATCATATTAGCATTCACATATATTATTGAATTCAGGCTTTGTGCCTTTATGCTAATATATTCCTATGACCTTATGATTATTATTATATTTAATAATTTCTTTGTAGAGCTGATTTAACTTCCACATGTTAGGATCTTAAGAATGTTAATAAGTTGGTAATAGAAGTGTGGGGAAATTGGGAATGCCACCATGCTTTTACTTGCATGTGACAGCTGAAAAGTTGACCTTATAGAAGCAGAGAGTGGAACTGGACTTATCATGAGAGAGAGGATGGTAATGATGTGGGAGTGTAACTGGGTTGGAAGAATGATTTCAGATTGTTCTGTAGCTCAGTAGAATAACTGTTGCTTCAACATAGCTAATAAGGATACTTTGAATGACCCCAAAGTAGAGAAATGGTAAGTGTTTGAGGTGGTGGACATGCCGACTATATTGTTCTTACTTTTAATAATATATCGAAACATCATGTTGTATCCCATAAATATCTACAGTTGTCGATTAAATTATTTGGAAAATATTTTTTGCTGCTAAAATAAAATAAATTGAGTAGTCTATTATTAATGATATGTAGCATTTGGCATCTTTAAAATCAGTATTTGGAATGCACATTATCAGAATCATTCTCTTTTTGCTTATTCAGTTACCCTTTCTGTGTGTGTGTGTGTGTGTGTGTGTGTGTGTGTGTGTGTGTGTGTGTGTACGTGTGGAGGCCTGAAGGTGATTTTGAGAATCATCTTGGATTGCTTCTACCTCCTTCATGCTTCTTTCTGGGATTTCCCAGGCTCCACCTTCCAGACCCAGAAATGCAAGAACCTCCCCTGCCCCCTATTTCAGCCTGGCATTTTTAAGTAGGATCCACGATCTGGACTCAGGTACTTTTGATCGTGAGGCAGAACCTTAACCTCTGAGCCCTCTGCCACCTTTTTGTGTTTGTTTGTTTGTTTTTCAACTGAGAGTTTTGAGTCCCCCATTTGTTCCAGATACTCTGGCAGGTGCCACGATACATTGTTGAGAAATTCAGATACAGGCCTTGCTGAGAGTCTGGTAGGATTGTGTACAGTTAACTTTGGGATTCTGCCATTCTACAAAAGCAGGAAGTGGGTACTGTATTCCTGGTGGATGGGGAGTGGGGGGTGGGGGGAGTGGAGGGATAGGGGAGTGTGGGGGGCGATGAAAGTACCAGCGCCTGTTTTTCTCTCTTGCTCTTGAGTGTGGACAGCAGAGGGTGGGCAAGGGACATCCCAGAAGGAGACGCAGTTTGCTGGGAGACAGGCCTATCTCTGTGAAGTACTAGGGGAGCGTATGTGTGAGCAGGACCTTGGAGGAGGTGAATGTGTTCAGGTGAGGAAAGGTGACATCTGTCTGCCTTGCTTTTGGCTGCTGTGGAAAGTCAGCACTGCCATGGAGGGTTGGAGGGGGGCACAACAGAATAATACCTCGGATATTCCTTTGGGTTTTGGTCCATTATTTTCATTGTCTTACTCAAGGTATTTCTGCCTAGAATGAGAAAAAAAGCAATGCCTTGAAATCAACCCATAAAAGCCTTTTCTCGTGTCCAGGTTATCTCAGTCCTCAGCACTGCAGCAAGTCCCAGGCATAGGGATGAAGAATCCTGGTTTCTGGAAGAACAGCTCACCTGGGTGAGCCCAGCATCTTCTGTTAAAACAATGGATTTGCTAGTGTACCAAGATGGGAGACAGACCACTTCAGTACATTTTAGTTTATGCTCTTTTTTAGTGATTTTGTTTTTTAAAATTTGATGCACAGTTAATCAAAGATGTGCTGCTCTGTGAAGGGTTTACTTTCTTTCTTTTTTTTTTTTTAAAGATCTTATTTATTTATTCATTTTTGTGTGTGTGTGTTTAAGAGGGCACTGTGTGTCCCTGTGAAGGGCTAAGGGTAACTTTGGGAATCTTCCTGGACTGCTTCTACCTCCTTTTTACTTCACTCTGTGATTTCCCAGGCTCCACTTACCATGCTGGAAGTACAGGCCTCAGTTGGTTCTTCAGCAGATTCTGTCTGGTGGTTTTTTTATTTAGGACCTGGGATCCAAACTCAGGAACTTCTGCTCAAGAGGCAGTGTCTTAACCCCTGAGCCATCTCTCTATGAGGGCTTTCTGACCCAACATATGGAAACCAGATTCTAGAGCTATCATCCCACAGGTCTGTATACCCAGGAGAGATGGCCTAGGTATTGAAGATGTTTTGAGGCTCAGGAAAAAAATTTTTTTCTTGAAGAAGTTAACAATTTTATTCGGATTAAAAAAAACTTAGGTGTTAGGAAAGGCTTCTAAACCTATGAGCACAACACAGTGAAGTCTGAATGAATTTGGGGAGGATATTTAATCCCAGGAAGAGGGCATAGCTATGATGTGAAGAACAGGACACAAGACTGATACTGAAGTGGAAATGGATGAGGCATTGGCAAAATGTGCTGGGAAAATAAGTATTTCTTCCTGAATCCTGAATGAGAAAGAATTTTATAGACGACAGAGGGAATATGAGATTGGATGTGAACTAAGAATATCTAAAATATCTAGAAATGGGGGCTGGGGAGGATGAGCTCTCTGCTTGAAAACCTGGTCATCTGAAATCAATTCTTGGAAGCCCTACTTGGTGGAAGGAGAGAAATGACTTTCAAAAGTTCTCAGACCTTCACCCACTGTATGTGTATATCTTCTGATCCTCCTTTCTCTTTAATAAATAGATTAAAACATATTTTTCATTAAGAAAGGAAACTAGAACTAGAGTCCAACCTATATAAATCCTATCATCTATGCAGGATTGCCTGTTTATTATCCAATGTTCAGCTGCCATTTGATCTTTTGATTTTTTTTTTTTTTTTTTTTTGCTTTATGAAGCCTCTCACTCTAGTTTTCTCATTAATTGCATGAATCTCCTAAGTCATTGGAGTATGTACTGTGGCCAGTATTATGTGGGTACCAAAATGATTGTTAGCTGTTTTTGGTGGCATTTGGGATATGCATTGGGAGGGGTCCAATGACTCCCTGCATGTCTCCTTCCATGAAGGGAAGTTGTGATGAATTCCACCAAGTAACAGAATGACTGGACTCATGCTGACTGGGCATATTCCTCTCTTTTCGTAGCAATCTCAGAGCCAGGGGGAATGATAGGCATTGGCTTGTAGGGCTTTCTGTTGAATTACAGTAATCTCAATTACAGGGGTGAATGAAGAGCTAGCTTGAAAGGACTTCTATTTACCCATGAGGTGGTTTGAAACCTTTGCAGTGAGGCTACAATTCCCACGTTCTGTTCCTTACAGGAACAGATGTTTCTCTGATGGAGGCGCCAACCCAATCCTACACTGTCATTCCTGGAATAACTAACAACCCACTGGTAAGTATTTCACAAATAAACCCTGCTAAGAATAGTGCTTTATTTCTAGAGCCTCAGCACGAGAAATTCAACACCCTGTTGGAGTCAGATAAGCAGTACTTGTTTTGAGAGCTTTATCCAAGTGAGACTGTGGTGGAAGGAGTCGGAGCAAAGACTCAGATTTACTGAGTATAAGCATCCAGCATGCGAAGATTAATCTGCTTGACGATGGTTCAGCCTGGAAGTGTCTACGGCATGTTGTCAACCTGCCTGCCTGTCAAGAAACTTGGGGGCCCAGAACGTGGGATGCTAACTTTACTGAAGATCAAATAAGACATCTCACTTGTACCTGCCACTTCTCAAATGCTAGCCAATATTCTCTGATACCTCTCTCACTGGTTCTGCTATTTTTTTAAAACCCGGACCTCTGCCCTTCTTTAATCTAAAAGACATTTTTTTGATAGGTTCAATTTATAAACACTCATTATTAGTCCTTAAAGTTGCTATTGCTTTGCTATTGATATATTTTTTTATTTTTTTATTATTCAATTGTGCATGTATGCATGTGTGCGTGTGTGCATGTATGTATGTGTGTAGAACCATGGACGAATTCAGGAACCACCACGGACGCCTCCATCTCCTCCTTGTTTATTCTGCCCTGGGATTCACAGGCTCCGCCCTACCAGGCCGCCCCCGCTTCCGCCCGGCGTCTATACGTGGGGTCTAGGATCCGAACTCAGGACCTTCCGCCTGCAAGGCAGAGGCTTAACCCCTGAGCCACCTCTCCAGCCCCTGCTATTGATATTATTAATAAGAGAGAGAACAGGAATTGTCCTTCCATTTCTGGTGATGGGAAACAGGTTCAGATGAGTGCCTACCCACAATCAGATTCAGGAACTGCCAGATCCAGAACTAGATCCCATGTGTTTGCTCTTGTGTTTGTGGTATTCTCATTGGTTCCCACCATCCACCATCTTTGTCCATGTATCTAAATATCCAAGGCTCAGTTCTCTCAGCAGCTCTTGCTCATGTGTTTGTTTTACTATAGCAAACAAAAGCATCTTTGGAGTTATAAATGGGTTTCAGCCCACAGGACAATATTTGAAGCAAATGCCCTAAGTTTCCTCAGAACTAAGAAGAATCGTTCTATAACAGTTCTTGTGTGAATCTCCATGACCGTGAAAAACATCATGGTATTCTTTTTGCAAGGCACCAACTATTACTTCAACATGGACACATTCATTTAACATACATGGTTTGCATTTAGACTTTCTGGAGTTTTTTTTGCTCTGGCCTAAATTATTCCTTCCAAGTGAGAATGTTTTTCCTTCTTTGGCATCTATTAAAAATCATCAGCAACGTGGCTACTCTCCAGAAACACTTCTGTAATGCTAGCCGCAGGACTGAGGGTCTAAAAATAAAAATTGCAAAAGGGATTTAAGTTAATGCCCAGAAAGAAAGCTTTCCATGTGTCTTTCCTAAAACATGGTAAGTCTCATTCTAGAAGAAAGTGTGAAATTCATGAAGCCCTGGGTGCTGTTTCCTATGCAGCTGAGTAATTAGCGGATCATGTGCCTTTTCATCTCGAGCCTTTACTTGCCACATCTCAAACTTGCCTGCAGGTTGTGTCATTCAGGGAGTCTCCGGTCCAACCCAGAGGTGCAGGGAGCAGGCTTCCTAGGAAAAACTGGAACTCTTCCCAAAAGCTTCCCAAGCTTCTGGAATGTGTTTCTGCTGGACATCCTTTGTTTCTTCCGCTGTGGAATTGATTAAACTCACCAGACGATAAAAAGCAAATTCATGCAGTTTGAGAATGGTGGTGGCAGCTGAAAATTCATTTGAAATTTAGTAGGGACACTGTAAAATAAAATAATTAATTAGTTGGAATCTTCCATCATAAACCGCCTTCCAGCTCATTTCACCAAAATGAGTGCTTCCTAAAAATAACGATTATTTGCCCTTTATTAATCTTTATTGATATTCCTCCACACTTTGCCATCCTCTGATTTTTAAGGTACATGGTCTATTGATAAAGCTCCCTGCAAAGCCCAGACACTTATATTTTTCAAATGTTCCAAACATAGTATGCTCCTTTCTCTCTTCCATCATGCCCCTCTTCTTCCTTCCTCTGCCTTACTTTGCACATACAAGGTGTCACAGAAATCCTCAGGATCGGCCACTGGGGATTAGTGAGAATTACAGTTATTTTTTTCTGAGAGATGGAAAAGTAAAAGTCAGTTTGGACCCCAAGATGAGACAGTAAACCACTTGACATGTATGATTACTGGCTTTTTTACTATTGTCCTTTCGAAGCTTTATGTGCAGTGGGAGAGGTGTCATGGGCCTGCAATGCAGAGGATAACAGAAGGATTCTACAGCTGTTCCTACTCCTCAGTAGTCTGTAAATGGCATTTCACACCCTTTCCCTGGTTTAAACTTAGGTTAACAGGTTTAGCCACTCACCCAGGTTTGGAATGTGTCAGTCTTATTGTTGTTTTCTGGAAGAAATTTTAGTTCTTACTTTCTAATGTTATGATTGTTGTGAACTGTCTTGTCTCCTGGGGATTACTGTGGGTCCATACAAACTTATGACTTAATTATTTTTCTACTGAATATTGTTTTCTTGAAGTCTTGGAACTCAGTTGTTTTCTTATATTGAATTTACAGATCGTGATGTCTAAAGTTATAGATTTCAGTTTGTGGTGCTGGTGTCCACAGAGTCTTGTACATGTAAAGTACATAGTCTACTCCTAACTCAAAGGTACAGGTTTTAAATTTATATAAAAACAGTTTTGATATGTCAGCATTTTTACAACAATATAGTCTTAGATCGGTCTCAGGATGCTTATAGAATTACTGGTTTTCATAATAGTGAGTTTTCTTTTAACAAGGAGATACTTATAGGACTCAGTGAATCCAAAGGTATATTATAGGTACATTATAGGTCATAGTATATTATTTACTTTTACTTTTTTACCTGGTCAGTTCCTTACTATTTGATTGTTTCCAAATCTGCAAAGATTTATATTTTGCTAATGTGACAAAAATATCATCTTTTAAGATTTTCATGTTTTTCTGTAAATTTGCTCAATTCCTATTAATTCTTCCCATTCTTATTTGTGTGATAAATAAGATAACCTTGGCATATTTTTAAACTTTATTTTGCACGTGTGCACAAGTGCATGCATGTGTATGTATGTATCAGAGTGCACTGTGTGTTCCTGTGGAGGACCAAGGATGACTATAAGAATCATCCTGTTTTTGAACTTTGTTCTGGATTTCCAAGGCTCCAAGTATATAGGGCTGGAAGTGCAGGCTACTGTTGTTTCTGCCTGACATTTTTATGTAGGACCTGGGATCCAAACTCAGGACCTTCTGCTTGTGAGGCAGAGTCTTAATCCCTGAGCCATCTCTCCAGCCTAGCTTTGGCATATTTTGAAAAATAAAATCTGAGCTTGCTTGCCACGTGACTTTTGCAGGGCCCCTCTGCTGGCTAGCTTGGTTGGTTCCTTTAAACTTGTGGACACAGCTCCCCTTTTCCTGTGATGAGCACTTTTCCAGGAACTGATGGGCATCTGTCTCTGAACATGAAATCCTCAAAAATGATCCTAAATTCCCAGCACATACAGCCCGGGTGCATCCTACAGATTTCCCAGGTGATGTCACTGAGATGTTCTTGAACAGAAAGGTTACCCATCAGCCGAGGCGAAGACAAGCATTGTGTTCTTGGCGTAGGCTGTCCAACTTCCTCTGGCATGCCTGACTGTCTGGTGGCACCACTGCTTCCTGTTTGCTTTGGGGAGTACAGCATTCTTGCCAGTCACAACAAGCCCCGGCTGCCATGAGGGAAACACAGCAGGCAGCTTCTTGCCTTCACTGATTACTGGCATGTTTATAAAAGTGCAAAAACCCAGAACTTAGCTCTTCCATTAAAGCATAACACTTGTGATTTGCTTCTAAGTTATGGAGACTTAAGCTTGCTCTGGTATTATTATATTTGAATCACTTTTTTATTTATTTTTTATTTTTTCCTTTAACATTTTTTATTATTATTTCCACTCATACAAACTTAATAGGTACACCAGTTCCCTCCCTCCCTTCTCCTCCCCCCCCGACACTCCTGCTCCCCCTCCCCTCACCCCTCTCTCTCCATCCCCCAGTGTCTCCCCCCCAATCCCCAGGGAATCCTTTAATATGCATGCCAGACTCTCCTCTGGGCCCTCCTCATATTTGAGTCACTTTTAAATCTCATATGTGAGAGGTCTTAGAGTTATCTAATCCATTGAATTTGGTGTTGTAGTTACCATCTCTGCCCCTCCCTCACTTCCAGGTTCTAGTACTTGAGGAAGATGAAAAATAGGAGGACAAAGGCAAGGAATCTCCTGCAGTCAGTGCATTTATGTCTCTCTTGCCCTTTCTGAGGTCTTCTGATGGAAACGCATGGCTGAGGCCGCCAGAGATACATGTCTGGTGGATGGCACACAAATGGGACTCAGGACCGAGCTGTCACACAGTTTACAGTCATTGGTAAGCTGAGCATGTGACTTGTCAGAAGCATTTTTCTTCAGTGCTTTCACATGTGCCCTGTAAGGGAAATTTAATCCATATGTGTCAAAGATTCATTTACACTTAAATCACTAAAGCATTGTTCTAAGTTTTTGATGTCTGACAAGTCTTTTGAGTTTTTCCAAGCAGTTCTTAGTTCTTTGCCAGGGGCAATCCTAATCCTCAGCAGCAGAAAAGTTGAGTTTTCTCCTTGTTTCTAAAGGCTCTTGCCTCCAGCTCTGGGAAAAGTTCCTTAGCAAGCTCACATTTACCTGCCCCTGTTTCTAAACGCCTCAGAATAGCAGAGCCCTGGAAGCTAATATTTTATCCAGCAGGATTTCCACATCTGGCCCCGATCTGGGCCTGCTTTTTTTTTTTTTTAACTTGGCAGGAGGGACAGGATGTATTTTTTCTTTCATCTACCTACTGAAGACATTGTGTGGTGCAAACACCAGAAGATTTTGTGTCCATCTGGTCTATGGTAACAGCAATGATGAAGCCTGGTTTCATGGAAGGGATTTGGAGCAAATGTGTTTAAAAGCATGAATAGCCAGAGAAGGAGCATCACATTTCTGTTTTTTCCCAGGAGGGGAGCTGATCTGCCACTGGGTTCACCAACAGTCTGTAATCCCAACAGAATGCAGCAGTCCAACAGTCTGCTAGTTAGAATAAAAAGACTGCATGCTAATAAATATCAGTTTATGTAATAGATTCCTGCCTCACCTCTACCAATATTATTTGGTCTCTCATATCAATAATAACCTCAGTTATCTGGGTTAGGATTATGGCTTGTCTTGGATACTGTGGCTATGTAACAAAGGCTAGTTCCTAAAGCAACTTCTTTAAATGCCTTTATTTCTTGTTTCTTCTAGTGTTTTCTCTGATCATCTCCCCTCAGTCATTTCTGCTCACAAAGCTCCTTTATATCACTGAGGGGAATAGGCAAGAAACTTAGTCCTTTGAAGTTCTTACTGAAGACAGACTACTTCCCTAGGACTCAATGGATCTAGAGTCCACTGCCTCTAGCAAATATGTCTCTTGCATTTCTTTTTATGTCCTAGGACCTGCAATAGGGTCTGGCTTACTATTGCTATTGTAATAGTTGCTGAATAAATGTAGTATCTTTGTACATAAAAGAGTCTAAGCTAGTTGCAAAAAGTTAAGACCCAATGTGAAATTTTAACTTTAAGTTGGATGGAAACAAATGTCCTTGTATTAGTATGTCTTTTAGTGATTTTTACTCTTTAGACCCTGACTTCGTATTAGAGCATATACTAATGAATGAGAGCTTCAGGTGGAAGTCTTTGCACTGCTCTCTAATCACCCCAGGGAATCTGCAGCTGGTCATTTACTCTTGACAGAATGAGAATGATGTTTCCCTGCTGACTGGTAGAGGCTTGCATTGAGGCAGTGTATGGGGCCTTTTCCTGCTTTCTGTGAGAGTTTAGTTTTTTCTTCGTGGGTTTATATGCTTTTCTCCAAGATTTCAGGGATATAGTATACTGTGAATGTAAAATATCCCCCAAAGACTCCTGTTTTTGAACACTTGAGCCCAAGTTGATGGCACTGTTTTGGGAGGCCTCAGAATCTTTAGGAGATGGAGCCCCTGGAAGAAGTGTTCCATGGGGTGGTGGGGGGAACCTTAAAGTGTACAGCTTGGCCTTTTGTCTTGTCTAGTCTCTGCTTAATGTTCCCCTAAGCTGCAGGTCTCTACACAATAGAGAGGTTGCCCTGCTTTTTCTACTATGATGGACTATATCCTCGCAAATCATGATCCAAAATAAATTCTTCATCTCTTAAATTGCTTCTGTCAGATACTCTGTCACTGAAACAAGAAATGCAACTAATACAGATGAATTCTCATGTTTTGTACCTTGCATATAATTTATCACTCTCTCCAAGGCTTGTGGCTATTCAGGAAAGTGACAAAGCCAGACTATTTCTAGGTATCCCTTCTGGCTTCTACATGCTTTGAGAAATGCAAACCAATGCAGTTGCCTTTGCTTGGTATACTGGTAATTTCCATTAGTTGGAAGGGAGTAAAAACTGGATACCCACTGGTCACCAAGTGCCAGGTACCAGAAAAACTCAGATATGGCTCATGGTTTATTTCTGGAATTTTCTTCTTCATGGTTCTGAACTGAGTTTCAATGTGTATTACTAAAGCCCCAGGAAGTAAAAGTATGGATAAAGTGCATTTAAAATTGCTATAGACTATGATTAGGGTCTTTTAAATGTTAGGTAGTCATCTACTGTAAGTTTAAGTTAAGATTAACACAAAGAACATTGCTCTGTTTTTACAGAATGATTCCCAAATTATATTAGTCATCATGACACAGTATTGATAATTGGTATTTTATAATTTATCAATAAAAGTGTGATTGGGTTCTTCTGTTATTCCCAGAAAATACTAAAATACCAAACTAAAACCAAAACCATTTTGGATGTAGGTTAGAACAATTTGTCTCACTCTTTTAACCTAATACCAAAACCATACGCAAAATCTCTTGCATTTTCTGTTTGGAATGTACTTAGAGTATGAAAAATGGGAGTACTATTTTCAGAAACACAATCATTCATCAATATAATGAGTTTATTATTCACTTCCTAGTGAACATTGACATTATTTTTAAATTCTCAAAATGAGATGTTTTTGAATAAGTAATTTTGATAGTTCTAAAAATTACATATTGTAACTGACACCTTTATGAAATCATTAATTTGTACAAGGAAATGTGTTTTGGTAACAGCAGGGGATTATTCATGTAGCTCACTCAAGAACAACTCTCACATTCACTACCAATGCAGTAATTGAATTCTCATAGTAAAAGATTGCTTTATTCTGTCATCGTACATTGCAATTTTAGACACAGAACATATTTGCAAAAGCACTGGCCACATTTCTAAGGGATCCAAAGTATTTATTCATAGTTTGAGCATTAAAAATCTATCTTTATGAGATGCTCATAAATCTTGATCTCAAGGTATAGATATGATGGTTGAGACTATTGCTATGTTATTCTATTTCTTTTGGTGTTTACTGTATACAAGCACAGTGTCGGATGCAAGTGTAGCAATCAGGTACTAGCTGTGTTTTTTTGCAGTGTAATTCCTTTTGTGTCCCACAATAGAAATGCAGCTGGAGGAGAGGCAAATGGGAGGCACAGGAAATTCCAGAATGAGGCACCTACCAGCAACAAAACAGCTCAGTGGTGGTGGCGTGGTTGAGAGGCATCAACTGCAGAGGCAAGCCGGCAAATGGGTTTAGATCCAGGGTCAACCATCGGCTTGTGTAAGGGTCGGAGTAGGTTGACGTGTGACAACCATTTTCGTGAAACTGTGAACAATACACGCGACAGAGACCCCACTATGATGAATTGTTTGTGAGAATCAAGCTAAGGAGCATGAATAAAATGTCAGCTATGCGTGGAGAAGGGGAACCTAAAAAGGTTTACGATGAGCAGACATGAATCTAGTTCACAAAGCAAAAGTGGGGTGTAGAAGGAAGACTGCCAGTCTCTTAAGTCATTTGAAATGACACTAGCGACACCCAGGAAGTGCAATCAATGACCCCCTCAAAAACCCCAGGGCAGGTGCCAACACAAAAGAACACACAGCCTAGGCAAGACATGGGAAGCCTTCCTCACTCACAAGTATCATCGCCTGGTATCTACCGAGGGTCCTGATGTGGAGCCACACCAGAATCTCTTAGGGTCAGTATCTCTGCCATCCCTTTGTTTCTCTGGTGTGGTCAGAAGCTGTTGGACAGCTAGAGACCCTGTGAAAGGTTTTAGCCTCACACCTCAAGGCACTGTATGTCAAAACACTGACTTTATGTTTTACTTTTGTTGTGCCAATTCCAAATGGGATGGCCTCTCGAGTCACTAATCTCGATCCTTCCTCACTCGCTTTTGGGATTTCATCTGTTTTCCTCCTATTTATTCCCACTAAGGAGTACTTACTCCACTCCCATCTTTTTTCTTACCCTTCAAAAACCCTTCACGATAAGAAGCAGTAAGAGGAAAAAGGCAATAGAGACTTTTCCATAACTCACTGATAATCAGTAGCAGGAAAATTGTATTCCACGGTTTGGAGGTTGAGCCACTAAAGAAATATCACCATGGAAGTGTCCTGTTGAAGTATGAGGTCCCTCTCATTCTCTGGATGAGGGGAGTTTCACATTTGAGGAAGTTGATGAGGTGGCACCTCACAAAAACAGGCCACCCCTTGATCCTAGCAGTACATCCTGCAGTGATGTTCCCTCGTACACAGAGCAAGGAGCCCCCAATCGGATAGGAGAGAAGTGATGACGCAGCAAGAACTTAGTGAGCTTGCATAACTAGGACTTCTAAAGTTCTGAAACGTGAAGGAAGTCTAGAATGAACCCAAAATCTTTTTTTTTCCTCCTTCTCAGGAAGCTGAAACATACAGGTCCAGACAGGCACACAGACGGTCAACCTTGCAATCACTATGCTAATTACTTTTTGCGCTTTGCTGCTGACCACAGCATGCCCTTGACCAGAAGCAACGAGGAAGAAAGGTCCAGTTTTGAATCTTTGGGTCCATCATGGTAGCCCACAGAAGTGCATGAGCAGGACGATTGCTGTTGGTAGGCTTGTCACAGCATCAGACCAGGAATAGCGGACTGTGTAAACCCAACAAGGGGTGGTTCTTACGGGACTTTCGGCCGCTGCTATCTGGTCATGCCGTCTTCCATTGCCGGACCTGCTGTCTCCTAAAGGACCCCTAGCTTTTCCTCCCGAACGGTCCGCAAGGCTTTTTCCCCACAGGTGTTCCACGACCTTAACCTCCTCTTCTCCACCGAACACCTCCTTCCCGCCTACGCCTTCCCACCATATTTAGCATTTCCTCTTTCTGCTGTGCCTACCCCTCAGATTCCTCTTCAGTCACCTCCCCTTATATGTTTCTATGGCGTGTCTTCCCACTCCTACTATTCAATCTTAACTCTTCCCCTTTTTGCCTCCCCTCACCCTGGTTGTTGGGTGCCTCTGCCATCAAGTTGGCTATAGACTTAACTAGACTATCTAAAATACCCCCTGCCCCATTGCGGTGATTCGCAACGTTTGCCTACTTGCCCCGTCACCCACTATCAACAATTTAATCACAGGTGTTCAAAAATTTTATATAGATGATCTTATTCTTAGGTGTCAGACTCATGAAATTCTTGCTGAATAGCTCCATATGGGTATGAATCAGAATATATTCATGTGCTGCTAGGTTTCAGTCTGAAGTGTCGCCTAGAGGCTCATGCTTTGACCACTTTGTTCCCACTTGCGGCATTTCTTGAAGCTAGGGGTCCTTTAGGAGACAGAGTCTGTCCAATGGAACTGCATAACCAGAAGCAGGCCTTTGAAAGTCAGCTATAACCACCCCTGGTTTTAACTACAGTCTCTATTCCTGTCTGATGCTATGTGACCAAGCCTCCACCAGCAATCTCCTGCTGCATGCCTTCTCTACCATGATGGACCCAGATTCAAAACTGACCTTTCTTCCTCTGTATTGCTTCTGTCAGGCATCTTGGTCACAGCAACGCAAAAGTAATTAGCATAGTGATTCAAGGTGACTGTCTGTTGCCTGTCTGGACCTGTATGTTTCGCTTTCCTGAGAAGGAGATTTGGGGTTCATTCTAGACTTCCTTCACTGTTTCAGAACTTTATGAAGTCCTAGTTATGCAAGCTCCTAAGTTCTTGCGGTCATCACTTCTCCCTATCCCTATTGCTCTTGCTCTGGTAGAGGACATCACTGCAGATTACCTGAGGATCAAAGGTGGCCTGTTTTTGTGGTCCACCTCCTCAATTCCTCAAAGTGAAACTCCCCTCATCCAGAGAGGGACTCACTACTTCGAACAGGACACTTCCTTGTTGATATTTCTTTAGTGGCTCAACCTCAACCGTGGAATCAATTTTTCTGCTATGATTATCAGTGAGTTATGAAAAGTCTTATTGCCTTTTCCTCTACTGCTTATGTGAAGGGTTTTGGAAGGGAAGAAAAAGATGGGAGTGGGTAAAGTACCTTAGTGGATAAATAGGAGGAAAACAGAGAATCCCCAAAAGAGAGTGAGGATAGAGATTAGTGACTGAGAGCCATCCTTTGGATTGGCACAACAAAAGTAAACATAAAGTCAGGGTTTGACATACAGTGCCTTGAGGGAGGCTAACATTTCAAAGGGTCTCTAGCTTGTCCAAAGCTTCCTGACACACCAGAGAAACAAAGGGATGGCAGAGATACTGACCCTGAAGAGATCTGGTGGGCTCCACATCAGGACCCTCGGTAGATACCAGAGCGATGATACTTGTGATTGAGGAAGGCCTTCCCAGTGGCCTAGGCTGTGTGCACCTGCCCTGGGGGAGGGGGTCATGATTTCACTCCCTGGGTGTCTCAGTTCATTCAAATTGACTTAAAGAGACTGCAGTCTTCCTTCACACCCACTTTGCTTTGAGAACTAAGATTCATGTCTGCCATAGTAACATTTTTAGGTTCCCCTCTCCACGCATAGCTGACATTTATTCATGATAGCACTTCATGATCCTTAGATTGATTCTCACAACAATTCTCATAAGGTGGGTCCTGTCGCTGTATTGTTTCACAGTTAAGAAAATGGTGTCACAAGCAACCTATCTCAGACCTTAACAAGCAGATGGTTGACCCTGGATCTAAACCCATGCAGCTTGCCTCTGCAGTTGATGCCCTCAACCAAGCACCACCACTGAGCTGTGTTGCTGGTAGGTGCCTCATTCTGGAATTCCTGTGCCTCCCATTTGCCTGCTCCTCCAGCTGCATTTCTATCTATGGGAAAGGAATTACATGCCCGATGCTGGTTTGTCCTCTCCTCGGTGTTGGTGTTTCCAGCCTTGTGGTGGGTTCCACAGGTGAACCGTCAGGTACTTTTAGGGTACC